>OY744524.1:86454880-86512380 GCA_963556195.1 Sepiola atlantica | reverse complement strand
CTGTGGTTGTTGTTTTACTTTGCGGCATATCGACCCTTTTAGTGTCGTTAAGTTTTACATATCTTTAACTACGGATTCATGGGTTCGAATTAATTAGTTACAAATGATATACATTTGTGAATATATCGCCTGGTGTAGTTTCATATTATATACATAGGAGAATCATCTTTAAGTCATGGTAATCATGGCAACTTGACTTGCCTCCACACTTAAAAAATCTTACACATTGATGTTTAAACACCAAATGCATCTTAGGACTTTCCGTCTGTGGAACACATACTATGGGGCTGCTTCGCCGTAGACTACAACATAGTCCTTTTTAAGTCCAAAATCAATAACTACTTGTCAATCCGTCCTCTTACGTAATCAAATGTTGTCCATTTCTTCCATTGTTTAAAATCCTCTCATGGTGCGGTTCCTTATCCTTTTCTGTGGGCATGATAACACCTGGTAGTGCCCATAACTTCTCCAAGCCACATACAGCGCCTGCTGTTCCCAAATGGTCACCCATTTAGTACTAACCAGGCTCAACATTTCTTAACGTCCATCATCTAACGGGAACCGGTGTGTCAGCATGATTATGGTGTATATAATGTGAAGTTAGTGGGAGAGAACACCAGCAGAGTGCTCGATTATTAAGAACATTAAAAATAAGAGCGTAATATTTATTTATATATGTATTAGAGAAGATCAGAACAACATCGGTACCGTCAGTTTAAAATCCTACAAAAGGGGACCTATAATAGGCCTTTTTACCAGACTCCCTCCAGCCTGTGTTTGCGTAAGATACACATTATAAGTCCCCTTGTTAAGATTTAGAACCGACGATTACGATGGTTTTCAGATTTTCTGAAATAAATATATGAATAAATATTACGCTAGTATTCTTTAATCTTCTTTATAATCGAGCACTCTGCTGGTGTTCTCTTTCATTAACCGCTCTTAAACACACACACATACACCCCACACACACATACACACACATATATATATATATATATATATATATATATATATATATATATATATATATGGAAGAGAAAAATAATTTTGAATATTATCTTTTTATTCATTTTTATATATATATATATATATATACATATATATATATATATACATATATATATATATATATATATATATATATATACTTGATATTTAACTGGATTTGCAAACTTACTTGTTTCTGATTCAATTATTCACATTGTTTAGTATATATATAAATATGGACAACGAATATCATGGTCAACGCTGTTGATGTTTTCTCTGAATTCGAGAAAATAATTAAATGTGGTTACTGTAATGTTTGTTTTATCCAAAATAAGTTTCTAAATATATAAGTTCATACACAGTAATTATTCTTTTTAACTCATAGATGAAATACGTGAGTAATACAAATTAAGGTGTCACTCCACAATTCCCAAAGCTCCAACATTTGGATCTCACCAGCGGACGTGGTTTAAGCTTATATTCAGTACGGAATAGCTTAGTTTACTTTTAGAGATAATTTTAATAATTTAACTTCTTTAGGAAGGCGCGACTCCTAGAAGTCGTCTGGAACACAGCGGATAAATTTTCACCACATAACTATATGGCCCGCGCGTGCTGATTAGTGTTTTCTAGTAGCTGTTGTAGTAAGCGGTGTGACACTGGGTGCAAACTGTTGTAGAAGTACCTAGTATAGGCTGTGTCTGCATTTCTCTGTAGTAGTCGGCAATGCGTAATAACAACAGCAATTATCCTTTTGGGTTTTACTATTTTTCTCAATTTTATTTTGCTTTGAGAGCTACACAATGTAGGTATTGGCCAATAGTCTGATTGTTAGGTGGGGAGAAGTCCTTCGATAAACGTGTTCTTACTGTATAAAGGCGCAAAACGTGAAAAAAGAAAAGAAATTAATATGTATAGTTGCTCGTTCAATTACGAGCAACATTGTGTCTTCCTGCTCGTATATTAATAAAAGAAAAGTCGTTATTCTGTACGCGTTGGTTTCCAGATAAACTTTAGAAACAACACAAGATACACCTATAACATTTATATTATCGAATACAATACAATCCAACCTGATTCTGGTAAAAGTTAATACTGTAACGTCCATTCCCTTGTGGTCACACAGGACCAAGTTAGTGCACGGGAGTAAGAAAATACTTCTTTTCATTCTTACTACTAATTGTTTAAAAACAACACTTAAACTAGGTCAAACAGTCAAGTTTGTTTATTACTTACTTTTATTTTTCTATTATATTAAACCAGCCACCAGAGAGAAAGAGAGAGAGGGATAGTAATCGGAAGTAGTGATCGATAGAAGAGCACTTGAATGGAGGAGGTAGTGAGAGAAGAACAGTCACAGAGAGAAGAAGAGAGAGATAGAACATTTTTTAAAGAAATATGTTACACACACCTTTTTAAGCTCTATTACATTGTAATACATACCCCTGCTACTTGAAACATGTCATTTAATGGGAATAATTGTTTGCGGTATGAGACAATTAAGCATTGGTGTTAATAGTCTTAAATTACCCACCGAAAATGAAAATCATTTCTGCAAGTGTGGGTAAATGAATCTTATATCGAGCGGTTATTTTCTGTCGTAGAAAAATCGTCGTATCTAGGTACTAAACGCAAAGATAATTACAAGTGTAACTTAAAGAGAGTATTTTCAAAGAGTAATGAAACTCACCCATGGAGTACAGTGTCGTTTCAGTTATCTGTTTCACACTTTTTAAGATTTGACATCATTCATATCCTTTCCAACAACCTTTCCACTTATCCTATCCGTGTTTGGTGCTACCACCAAAATTCTGACATTCAATTATCAAAAGTTCTTTTTTTTGACGACTACTTTCCATCCAGATTCTAGCCAATCCTCTACCCCACCTTTTCCGTCCTCTTATTTCTTGCACCCCTTGTCATATACACCCGTAACGATGGGTGTATGAAGTCAGTTACGCACGCAGGTTGATCGCCTCGTTGTCATCAACGTCCTTGTGAGCTTAGGTTGCTTTTTCGTCCACTGATACACACCACTTGTTGGTTAGTTTATGAAAACGTTTATTGAAAAGGGCAGAACATAAACTTTGCAAGCGTGTGAGAGATAGAGATAGATAAAAAGATAAGAGACAGATGAGAGAGACAGATAGAGGGCGAGAGAACGAGAGAGAACGTGAGAGAGAAAGAGCGAGAGACAAAGAGAGAGAGTGAGATAGATAGATAGATAGAGAGAGAGAGAGAGAGAGAAAGAGGTGAAATAGATCTCACTACATGAGGTCACCCTTCGCCTGCTGCCCACAGTTTTAGGGACGGCGCGCAAACACGCATTTACTCGTTAAAGTCTCGCCGGCTAAAAGCGAGTAAGAGGACCCGCCTGGTAATCACCTGGTTTGAGCCCTTCTTTAATGGGGATAGTGTAGTCTCTGTTCTATTGTCAGGAGACTATCCTCCAAGGCATTACCTCTTCTTTTGAAGTAAGGTAGCGTACGTCAGCAAAAAAGGTTAAAAACGGCTGTTCATTAACAGACTCAACACTTACATTAAACATACTAGCAAAAATATGTGACTGAGGGAGCATATTATTGCTAGTATATATAATGTTATGTATACTCGTACTGATAAGTGAATATAGTCCTTTACGCACGCCGGTTTATCGTCTCGTCGTCACCAACGTCGCTCTGAACCCAGCCTGCTTATTTCTCTGTTAATACAAACCACGCTGACACCTTTGGTTAGTTTATGAAAAGTTTATTAAAAAGGACAACACAGAAACTCCGCTCGATAGAGATAGATAACGAGAGATAAAGATATAGATAGATAGAGATAGGGAGAGGGGGAGATAGAAAGAGGAAAAGAGAGAGGAGATAGATAGCTCTCACTACATCAGGCTACTCTTTACTTGTTTTAGGGATGGCACGCAAGCACTTTTTTTTTCGCTCAGGTCTTGTCGGCTAAAAGAGTGTAAGGAGCCCCAACAGAAGTCGTGACCCCCTCAATTTTTTTGGGAAGTCACCTCCGACCTTTTAAGATCTCATTATTTTACACCTATTCTTTCTTCTATTTCCACCTCTTCATATTCGTCTCTTGTACAAAAGATATCAAAATATCGGATCCGTTAAGTTTTGTGAGGAATTTGATGGTGCAATTTTAGTCGATCAATTTAGTTAAACTAATAATGGAATAATTAATTAAAATAAATTAGAAATCAGTACATGATTTTGTGGCAAAATATCGCCAAATATTATTTCCATTACGATTTAATTCGAAGCGGTCATTATTTTGTGTTAAATGAAAACCCACAGACACCAGTTTCGATTATGAGTACCGTAAGCTTAAAAGGTAATTATCAAATCGTACTATTAAGAGATTGCATATCAAGGTTTACAAATAATAGCTGAGATCAAGTATCCTACCCGAATTATCTTCACAATGTGATGGAGTGTGGTCTGATTAAGATCAACGACAAGAGAAAACAATTTTGTTTGGACAACTGAATTATCAAGAAATAATTTTCAGAGACACAATTTACTTTGACAAACTGAAAGGATCACGAGGGTACACTTACTATATCTGATGAATATAATTACTTGCTTACAAATACTTAGGCTTGCTAATTGTTAAATATGACTCAGCCTATATATTAGGCTTAGAATTTAAGTCCATCTTTTAAGGGTGAAACAAGGGCTCTCATTGTTCGACCAATACAAATAGAGCAGAAAAAGGCGACATAGCTTGTGATTAGCTAGCGAATCGCAAAACTCATCTCAAGTAAAGGTTTTCATTAAAGAGAAATAACAGTTGCAGAACTGAATAGCAGACAATCGGTCAGTCACAGAGAAAGACAGATTAGGATAGGGGCCGAAATCGGCGAAATATTTGAAGACAGGAATTTAAAATACTCAGAGATTTATTTCCAAAACGTGGGACTATGAAACAAATATGGAAACAAAAAATGATAGCAAAATTGTGTTTAAGATTGAAATAGTATCGTGCATTTTTCTTCGCAGACTTTACCTCGACGCTGCAAACCTGATTTTATATATTAAACCCCCCCCTTACTAATCATGCCTTCTATCCTTAGTACACATATATATCCGAGTTGGATGTATGGTACTTATGAATGTTTTCAAATACTTTTATTCACCTTAAACAAGGCATCTTGCCACTGAGACGTAAACAACTACTGTGATTAGGAGCCAGATTTATAAGCAAATCTTTTATTCACATTACAGTTAACAATTCGACATTCGGAGAAACAGGGAACAGCGAGGGACTTCCAAAGCAAGCAGTCCGAGGATAGAATCTATTAGAGTAGACAGTTTTCCGGCATCTGGGAACGTCTTCAGTTAAAGGGGTGCGATTTAGCTACAAGACGGGTGCAGTAAGTTCGTTGGGTTACATTCGGCGACAGTGAAGTTGGCGGTAAACAAAGACAAAGAGGGTTAATTGAAAAAGTAAAAAAAATGAATACGTGTCCTCAGAATGAAATCCGCTCTTACCTGAAATGGGTGTAGCTGTCAAAGTTTAATCTATGGTCTAAATAGAATATGTCCGAAATTAACATGAAACTGTTATCAGCAATATAAGTGGGGACAGAAATAAATAAGATATCCCGTTAATCTTTTCAATAGTGTTGAATAAAATGATAAGACGTTTCGGAATTTTTTAGATGGGAATTGATAATTTGTATTATTTTGGATTATTTAAACTACTGTTCTCATGTTGGATGTTATTCTCACAAAGATTCGGCCGATGTAACCCCCTACTTTCTTCAGGGGTATTTTATCAAACTTGGGAATCAGTAAGTAATTTCGAACGGATCCCTTTATTTAATCCAAGAGCGTAGCTTTCGGACCCGTAGCGTAACGGAGACGGTGTAAAGTAACAATTAGTTCTAAGTGACAGTCTTCTGGAAGTTGAAGGTTCAATCCTCAGTGCGGCGAACAATTGAAGACAGAAACACAGAAGACTAAAAGATTAATCTAAACAACTTTGGGGTATGAAGCAAAAGTAGAAACCACAAAATGATGTAAAAAAATGTTAATGTTGAAATGGTGCGGGCGATACAAAGAATATAATTATGAATTACCTAAAACGTCTAGCCGGTCATGGCTGACGGAACGAAAGCAAGCTACCTCTATGGATTAGATAAAGGGTTATGTTCGAAAATCTGTACACATTCCCAAGTTTGCCATAGATATTCCTTAGTTCGACATGCTACACCATAACAAGGTCGTAGGTTACATCGGCCGAAACGTTGTGAGAATAACATCCAAGACGAGAAAAATAGTCAGAATAATCCAAATAATACCAAACTAATTAATTTCTCATTTCGTATTTTAACATTTTTGTTCGTCCTTAAATGAACGCTTTACATTTCGTCTTTTTCAACAACCCATAGTTTTTAATGCGATAAACGTTTTGAACCTAATCTCCACTGTTACCAAAGAGGTAACAAAGTGAAAATGGTTTTGCTCTTTTAATAAATCATATATATTATAATAAGCCCCTTTCAGTAATTAAAGTCGAGCCCTCTCGGAGATGTTAAAAATAGACTGTCAAAAAGCTTTATTGTAAAGTTCCGAATACGTTCGACGAACCCTCTCGATTAGTCTCCTGTCTGTGCCCGCTTCTAGGAACATATAGATCTTAATTTCCCTTAATCACGTGACAGTTTCCAGTGGCCACGAGGATAGAGCGACTGCTTGCAGATTCTACTCTGACACTGTTCAGTATTTACTTCAACAGTGAATAGAACGTAGTAGTATAAACATATACTCATGGAATCTAAGCTACTCAGAAAGATGTATGTTTCATTCCTGGAGAATATCATGAGGCTATTATATAAATGATGGCTTGATAAAACGTTATCTTTGCTGACAACGCATATCTCATTATATTATTATAATAAACCAAACATACGATTAATTGCATTTCTCGTAAAATTTTATTCGAGAAAATTTGCTTGCTTTTGGTATAGGGTTTTGTTTTCAAAATCATCCTCAGAGAGATCGACAACGATCTTACAAACCTAATATAGAGTCTAAACTTATTTTTCAATGAAATGCAATGAAGGTTCTTAATGAGTTGCGCTAAATACTCGCCCCGGGTTTAAAATGGTCGTTCTAAGTTTTGAGATTGGACTAAATATCTTGTAAACAAGATTAATGAAATAATGTGCGTCAAAGACTTGTTCCCCTCACCTGCCTTCAAGGAAATCTTTCTACGTTCTTTCAATTGATTCTTTTCCCCGTATATTCTTAATGGAACTCTAATTCAGAAATGAGTTTGATAGTAAAAAGCTTACCGTTCAAACCTTCGAATGAGCAGAGCTCGCCCCTCAAATCCCTAGTTAAATTAACTGAATCTACTTATTGTTTATATCGAAGAAACGTAGATAATGTTTTACGCTTTGGAAGAGCTTCCTGTATTGATCCCGTCCGAAGGCTATCATTTAATCTATCATCTGCCCAATACGACCGCCATTATCTGCATAACCGCCCTCCAGGTTATCCAATCAAATTTTAAAGTTGAGTATTACCTGGTCGTATTGAGGTTTATAATAACGCCAAGCGTCTTTTTTCATCGCGGGCGTTTCTCAAGTTCACAAGCGGCACACTTTTATGTAAGTTAATTCTGCGCCAGTTTTGAAGAGTAAATTGATGTTTCAAAAGACATAAAATCGAGGGTAGGCATTAATGAATTGTCGTTCGTCGGTAAACGCGAATGAGAGAGATCGGATAAAGGCTATTAACGTAAACTGATTGATTCTGGATTTTCCTTGGTGGGCGAAACCTTCGTTGTAAAAATGCCCCGTCTTTTGCATTTAGATCCGATTTGTAAAGAAACAAATGGACTTCAATCGGGGATAGATTCTCTTTTGACGTCGTGTAATGCAACTGGCTCGATAAGAAATGAGTGTCGTTACGTCGAGCACTTTTCAATTAGCATTTGCAGACAAACTATTTTCACCTGCAATCTGTTTGCCACCAATTCATTAGACAGTGTCCCTGTACGAAAAGAATTTACCCGCAATCATTCAAAAATGTTTTTAAAACCCGCAGGAAACAAGACGTAATTGTCTTCGAATACGTGTGTGCAAACTGTTAGCGTCCGGTGAAAAATAAACAGTTCGAAGGCGAATTTTGCATGTCTTTGAATAATTATCGGTTTGGTATGACAAAATCCAATAGGTAAACATATAATTTAATAAATGTATTAGACTCTTACCCCGGTAATTTAACACTCTGTTAATTTTAACTTTCAAAAATGGTTTATATATGTATACATAGATTTATATATATTTTAAATTAATTAATTTATAAATTAATTTATTGTATACAGATATTTTTAATTAATCTACAAATTAATTTCTGCGTGCACAAAAGGAAGAGATGAACGCGCGTGTCTGGCTATAAGCAGTCATCAGCATGACTTTACCTGACAGGGATCGAACCCTTGATGTTAATATTCGTAGTCTAGCGCTCTCACCACTAGACAAAAATGACCTGCCACATTTTTGCTCGACTTATAATGTTATATTCGGAAGGAAAACTTTGAACTCATGTGCGATCCTCAAATGGCAGAAGCAGTTCGACCAAGCTGATCTCCGTGGAAATCATCGTGGTCGGACTGCTTCCGGATTCTAATTTTTTTTTAGGGGGGGGGGGACCATTTGTCTTTACTTCTTTTTTTTTCATGTGACTTTTATTCCATGCTTTTCTGATTTTCCAGAACTTCATCAGATCTCGCCTTTCAAACCCTCATCATCGTATTTTTTCTTCTATCTTTTTCTTCTGCCTTTGGATATTATAACCTCGTTCTAAAACTTCACTATATAATTCTATTATTAACTGATGACTGACGGACAGACCAATGAACAGTAATTTTGTTCTGTCCGCCAGGAAACACGTGTAGGTCTTCCAATAGATTAATATGGTAACATTGATGGTTTTTGTATGAAAGATGAACATGTAAATAATAAATCTCAACTGAAGTGCGTAAATAAAGAATTGAAGGAAATGATGTGAATTATGTTTTTGAATTGTCTTTTACATACTTTTTGAAATTGAATCAATATAATATATATTTGCTCTGAATTTTGTAATAAATCTTCAGTGAGCTTCTAATTGGAAATGTGTCATGATTATAAAATTGTAAAACATACTTCTCCTATAGAAACCCAATAATATATATATACATATGTATATATATATATATATATATATATATAATAGGTATCAACGAACACGTGTTTCGCCGTTACTACGACTCATGACTGTGACAGGGTTCGAACCTGCGACTGTGACCGATTGCGAAAACCGTTACGCTACGAGACGCGTCTGAATTATGTGATAATTTATCATTTATAAAGTTGTTTTTGTTGTTATTGTTTTTTAAGCGAATTCTTTATTTATCGCTCACCCACGGCGGGGAGGTATGACACAAAGTTGAAAAGTGAGGATTAAAAAGCCAGGCTCTCAGAGGTTTGAGAACTCTGGCCTACAAATATGCCTGTCAGCATTCCCTGGTCGAAGTGTCTCAGGCGATTATAAATAAACTAACTTCTTCTCAATGTACAAGAAGGTAAAGCTTGGGAGAGCAGATTTTCTTAGAACTGCAAGAAACCGTAATTCAGCCCGACAGAGCAGGCCGGAAGATGAAACACCGGCCCACCCTTTGTCGGACTGATAGTCGAGGACGTATATTCGACTGGTATATATATATATATATATATATATATATATATATATATATATGAATGAAAGAAATAGATAAGATATAAACATATATATTGTTGGGGAGGGACGTAGATAAACAGATAAAAGATATACATAGATATATATAAAGAGAGTGCGGAGTCGGATGAGAAATTGAATGGTCTCCAAGAGAGAAATGATAGGAATGGTAAGGGAATGAGCATTGTCAAACAAAAAAAAACACGATCATCAATACAGAAAGATATACGAGAAATACAACCGCCAATGTCTGTACGGTAAAAATACCGAATCCTTACAAGGTTAACCCTTGGCATTGGGGATATCTTTTTTTGTTCTCTTTCATAGGCTCGGGCCGTTTCCGGCATAAATCTGTCGAAAAAGCGGAATGAATCCACAGTGTTTTTCAGTCCCATTTTTCTAAGGACTCGTTTCTATTGACTTCTGGGCACAATAAAACATAATTTGCAAACCGCTACTCGAATCGAAAGAATTACAATGTAAGGAGAAAGATATCAAAAATCTCCAAAGAACGCTAAGTCTTTTTATTGACATTATCTGTGTTTGAGATTTATTACGAGATAAGAAGAATGGCTGTCACCGCAAAAAGAAACATGGCTGTCACCAGAAAAACAAAATGGCAGTCTAATATTTTATCGTTTCCAGCTTCTCGGAAATGCAGGAATATTTTAGATCCTTACTGTTTCCGTTCGCGGCTTGATTATTTTTGTTAATAATTTTTCGGCATTTGGTTAATATATCGAAAGAAAGAGGAGTAATCCTCGCCTCATATTTTGTTTAGTTTTTGGCTGGTTGATTATAATCAACATTACACAACTCTATTTTCCATAATCTTGAAACAAGAGTCGACCTTCGTCAAGGATAGGTATGAATGGTGAAGATCTGAATCCTACACTATAATAAAAAGCAATGTGCATTTATTTGTATATATATAAAGATATATTAAAGATATACTCGTTCTTTCAGACAAAAGTCTTCCGGGCGAATAAAGGAAGGAAGAACGCAAATACCAGGTCAGACTACACCCCGCCTTCACTTTATTCCAATAATGAGATGTCTTGTTTCTGTATTTCTCTTTTTGCTTTCTATACCGATTCATACGTTTTTTCTTTCTTTTTCTTCTTCTTTTAAACTTTTCCTTGGAAAGTGAGTTTTCGGGGTGAAATTGTTTAAGATGTCGCGGTAAGCGACGATTGTTTTCTTCCAATTTCCTTTTAACTGTTTCACTTCTAACGTCTTCGATGTTAAAATGTCCGACACCTTTTATTGCAATGCCTGACCGCCTCTTACTTCCCAATAACCAAATGAAACAAATTAACGGAAGAAAATAAAAAAGCAAAGTAATTAGTTGTTTTTTTGTTTTAGTTAACAGTGTGTGATTTTTTCTTTAGGTCATCAAAAAATTATAACAATCTAAATGAATAAATAACAATTTTTTTCCATTTCTCCGAACTATATTTATATCAAACTAAGCTTATGTAATTAAATTATGCATAACATATTTTCCAATATTATTTATATACTGATCAGAACACTCCCAAAACACACCCATCCAGATGCTTCAATTGCATAATAATTGTATAAACTGTTTCTAATCAATTAATATTCTGCACGATTCATTTCTAATTTTGATCCCTATTTCCTCATATATGCGCAATAGATTGGTTCATATTAATATTACTAATAATAGTTATATAGTAATATTAATTTAAGTGATTTAATTTTTTTTAAAGTAGCATTCAAAATGATTATTTTGAAATTCGAATAACTTCCGATTATCTTTCGCACGTGTACGTTTACATGCACCATCAATTTAGATTCCTTGGGAAAAATTTCTTTAAAGAATAAACATGTTGTTCTGTTTGGAAAGAGAAGGTTTTCGCAAGTCAATAGCGATAGATTCCATGATTTTCAAATGAGAGGTTGAATCCGCCCTACGAAATACCTTAAACCACTCTATTTTATACTTATTGGCACGGCATGCATTGCCAGCTAAATGCTAGCCAATAAGCGATTTCAAAGCCGAAAAAATAGTATAAAACAAGGAACCAGCTCTACCTTCAGATAGAATATGCTGGTTAATTCAAGTCTTCAAAGACAATTTCGTCTTCCCAATGTATATATATATATATATATATATATATATATATATATATATAAATTGTATACGTACATAAAAGCAATACATAAACACGTGTTTCTGGCTCACATCCTTCATCAGCATGGCTTACTTTGACAAAGATCGAACCTTCAACATTGATGTCTATAGTCCAGCGTTTTACCATTGGACCACGACGCCTTGTCTAGAAATATGTACGATTTTTATCACTTAAATATTAAATGTATCTTTATGTAATTGTTTTTATATGTGATTGCAGCGTTCGTTGTTGTTTTGCTTACTACTATTTCGATTGTTTCACTTTTAAGTGATTAAAGTGCAGAAAATTGCATTATTAGTCGCGCGTGTGTTTTTGTGTGTGTGCATCATTCGACTTCAAATCGTTGTTTTTCAGACGTAGAAACAATTTAACTTCTCCGCATTTCGTGTTCTGACCTTGTGTGCAATCAATTTTTTTAACTGTTTTTTTTTATCATCACTTTTCATATTCTCAACATAATTAAGGTGTGCTGGGTTCTTGTTTTCACAAGATGCTTTTTCTTGCTGTTTGTCAAGTCTTCGTTTCAATTATTACGGTGTCATATGTAAATGAACAGTGTTATGCTGTGTTTGGATTGTTTGTTAGAAAATGAACTTTTTTCATGCAAAGCTCTGTAGTTAACAAAAATGCCAAAGTATTTACAGGTTCCAATCTCTCACTACTACTTCTGACCACTATTACACCTGTCACCTAGCTGTCTTACTTTGTCTTTTCCAAAGAAACAAAAACCGAAAAGACGCTTTCTTAAAGGTTTTCCGACTACCAGACAACATGTGACTTTAAAACATTCACATGAGATCACCTTCTCTTCGTATTAATTCAGTGAAACACGCGTGCATCTTCTCATGCACAAACAAAACAAGGCACAACCAAATGCAAGAACGAATCCTCACCTTCAATTCTCTTTGATACAGGTGTAGAGTTTCTGTTTCGCGCCTCACTCTAAATATATATTAGTTTATTAATGTTATTAATGCTTCCCCCTTTTCTATCATTTCAACATGCATTCCATTTCCTGTGCTTTATTATTTATTCTGGTTTTAAAAAGTGAAAAACATTACATAGGGGTAATATAAAGTAGTATAAACACTTTTGGAAAAAATATTTATTAGAGAAAAACTAAATGATGTTGCAAATGTGCAAAAATAGCATAACATTTTAGATGTATAATAAAACACTAAAATATCTGCATCTAAATAATTATAGAATCATAAAATAATTTTTACTTACCATTCTAATACCCAGATTTAAAAGTTTAGGCTATTGAATGAGCTTATGCCACACCGATGACACTCGCCTGTGACATCGAATATATTGATTACCTATTTAGCGTGTGTGCTGATGCAACATCATACTAATACCTACTCACACTTGCCAAAAGGCTCGTTGCAGATGTTAAACAAGTTGCAGTTTGACACATTTCCGTTGACTATTGTATTAAATAAGCATTTTATTAGAATGTGTCATGTTTGAAACAAAAAACATTCATGGGTAAGAATATTATTTTCTTTTTCAGTGTTTTTCTTAAACTTCTTAAAAATATTACCCTCTCGTATTTATTAATGGTAGACTTTTCTCTCCATGTCACGTGGACAGATAATCCACTATCATATAACCCCAGATCCGATTTGTTTCCGAAAGCCTCGTTCGATTTCGATGTATAGTCGTTCTGGCTTTTTTCTTTTGTTCTTACAGTGGATGGGTATATTGTAAGTTTCATTTTAATATATACACGTGCACTTTTGTATGGTTTATCTATTGCTATTATGGCTATCCGGCGTTGCCCGGTGCATGGACAGTAAACTCGAAGAATCAAAAGTGTGTGCAACATCTTTCTTTTAAAAGCTCTTTGTCTACCTTTCTCTATCTGTCCTTTCTATCTTTCCTCTATCTCTCTCCATATTCCTTCCACCTTTCCCTCATCTTCCTCTCTCCCTTCCACAGCCAAGAAGTGTTACTCTCCTCTGACATAGGACATAACAGATAATACACTTTGATCCTAGCCTGAAAGCCCAGAAAGCTTATTTTAGTTCAAGTTTCATACCAAAGGTCGATGGAAACAACTCGCTTTAAATATCGAACCTTCCCCAAAACTATTTTTATCCTGATACCCCCACCTCCGCACAAATGAATGTTACAAAACAACCCTAACCCAAATATTCTGTCCGGGGCAATGCTGGAAAAGAATATATCAGCTTTGTGGGTGTGTTTTGTGAAGTTCATGACTTTTAGTTGGATGCAGACACACACAGAGACAAGCAGGAAACTGCTCTTAATATAATAAGTTATAAATATGTGCTAGTTATTGGCGAATACTTCCTAATGGTCTAGTGTCTAAGCTAGTAAGCTGTACGAATACACAGACAGAAATGTGTATTAATATCTAAAGATGATGTATGCGTTAAAATAGTGTTTCTCCGTGGTTTTCAAAAGAGGATTGATGTTTGCAAAGGTTAGAGATGAAATATACCCACTTATCCAGACATAGAAAAAAGAAAAAGAAACAAAAAACGGAAACAGGAAAAGCTTAATTATAAATGTTTGAGTTTTATGCTATCAAACGACAAGTAAACAGGGGACAAAATAAGTTTTCCAATTTCCTACCTTTATTTTGCCTGGCATCATTGCTTATCTGAGGAATTCATTTTTGTTTATATGATAATCCTAATTTACGACCCCCTCCAAACATTCGAAAAGGAGCTCTACCTTCTTGCTAGTGATCTTACCCTTTTTGCATTTTACCCATATCAACTATTGAACCTGTAACTGTATGTCTTGCAAACCAATAAAAGTAGTTGATGTTCTGACATGACATAGATATAGAGAGCGTCAGCTGTCGCTGATTTTACGGGAAAACAAACATGGCCAGTTTTGTGAGCATCACATATATTATACCTGAGCGAACCTGTAATTGGTTATCAAACATTTTCAAGCTAACATAGTTTTATTGTCTACTTGAAACGCCTAACTGAGTTACATTTGCATATGTTCATCAGCACTTGTCTGAAATGGATTTTGAACTTTAGGTGACAAGATTAAATTTTGAGATGCTTAAATTCAAGACAAAATTTAATAAATAAACACAGAAAAAGAAATGTATGCGTTTTTTACCCATGAATTCTGGAAATGCCTTATTTTATTTATAATTTGCTCATGTTTTTTATTTTAATTTTTTATTTAGTGTATTTAGATAATATTTGTTTTTTTCGTTGTGTTAACTGTTTTACTTTGATACACATCAAACAAGGCACATATAGATTGATACGTAAGCGGCTACTGTAATTTTGGAGTCATACCCATAGGAGCATCCCAAGTTGGTAGTTATGCAGCAAGATGTTTGTTAACGTTAGATTTAAAATTCTGCATGTTGGTACAGTACGGGAAATAGGGAGCAGGGATGAAATTCCAAAGGATACAAGTTCGAAGAAAGAAGCTATTGAGTAAAAACCACTTTGGAATTTAAAGACCTAAACGAGAAGGCGTATGATTTAGTTAATTGTCGAGTTAATCGGGGGTATTTACGTCGAACGAGGCACCAAAGCAGCAAATTCATATGGAGCTTGACAGACAGTGTGGGGCCTATTACATGAGAGATTCTTTTTTAACCTTGTCTAAGTTTGTTTGTAAGTATATAGGATACTGGAAAGTGTGAGAAGTTTGCTAGTACGGTAGTGGGGGGCCCACCTTCCTTGCAGCAAACTTGGCAGTATATTCTATCTACTTGTTCCAATTTCTGTCACAGATGAATATTAAGCCGAGGAGTTTGAATATTTGATTTTCGAGTCGGGCGCTATCAGCCAGTGCAATCGGTGGTTGAAAGGGTTTCTTATAATTGTTAAAAAAGGAGTTTTGGCTTAGTAGCATTAAATGTAACTATCTATTTAGGTCCCATTCGACTACAGACTCGGGGTTATTTTTAAGGAGTCAGCCTTAGATATGTGCGTATTTGTTTTACTCACATGTCGAGAATAGAGCATGGTGTCAGTGAAAAATATTCATATCTCGAACACAATTGCATCAGGGAGATCGTTTATAGAAATTCAACAATAATAAAGGACCAAGGATCGACTCCTGGGGTATACCTGCATTAATGTCATGTCGTTTGAATGTATGGCCATCGAGGACAATCAAAATGTTTCTTATTGTTTTGAAGGATCTGATTATATTAAACATTCGTCCAGTAATAGCATACAGTTAATTTTTATGAGAACGCTTTCAGGCCAGATCTTGTCAAATACTTTTGATATATTAAGCGCTACCGCCATAGCTTCAGCTGCCTTGTCCAGTGTAAGGTATATTCAGTCAGAGATGCCTGTAAGGATATCCGCAGTAGACACTGCTTGCCTAAATCAATACTGATTGACAGAAAGAAGTATACGATTAACTAGGTGGTGGACTAACGCTAGATTTAATAGGGACTCAACATTTTTAGCAAAGAGCGAGGGATATGGGGCGATTATTTTGCGGGTTACTTCTTTAACAAGTAGCCGTGAACACTGGTGCCACAGAGGTAATTTTCCAGCTATGAAGTAAGCAAGATTCGGCAAGCATTTGTTGTAAAGTTTGGAGAGAATAGGAGCCATCTCAAGAGAGCATTTTTTTAGTACTATAGCAGGTATGATATCAGCCCCACATGCTTTGGAGGTGTCAAGTATTTTTTAGGATATCCCGGGCATGGGAAGGGCTGATTATGAAATCATCTAGTGTGTCCTCTGTCCGCAATTAGAAATTTGGAGGAAAGTGGTTAGTAGAGTCCATACATATATATTATGTAAATCATCCTTATTTAATATGTATTAAATAAATTATACATTTCATTCAAATTTGACCTATTTGAAATTGGTTTAAATTTCAGTGTGTGTATGGGGGGGGGGGTTTGTGCTCCCGGGGACTCTCTTAATTTGCTGAAATTTTGGGAATAGACATAATTTTTTGTAATTTACCTATGGTATAAATTTCATTAGAATTAAAGGGAAAACAATTTTAGGGGGGGGGGGGCGGTACTTAATATCATCAAAATTTGCTGAAATCTTTGGAATGAACATCATTTTTGGTGATTTACCTATAGTTTAATTTAATTTGAACTTAATTAGAAACAGTTTTCAGTGGGTGGGTGCCACACATGGACCCCCAGCGTTTAAGTGATATATTTCTTATATAGCCTATGACCTTCACTGAAAGATCAGTAGTCCACATGCCAATCTTCAAGCAATTCTGTCCAGCGGTTTAGGTAAGCATAATACACAAAGATAAGTAGGACACATACATAGACACACAGAGTTACTATTTCATATATATATATATATATATATATATATATATATATATATATATATATATATATATGTTCATGTCCAGAATAATCTCCTAAACTATTGAACGGATTATTATGTTATTTTGGAATATATATTCTAGGCAACATGGTGAGTGACATTAGGAGATTATTTTATTTTGTTAATTTTAACATTTAGTCGTTTCATATATATAAAGTTAGGCCATATATTGTATTATACAGGATTAACTCATGAACCGATTATTATTAATTTTGGAATATATATTCTCGGCAATCCGATGAGTAATATAGCGACATTTTTTTTATAAACCTAAGTATTTAGGGAGTGCGCCGTCGAACTTTTAAAAATAAGTTAAATACAAAATACAAAAACTTTAAGAGAAAAATATTTGTTCTACGTACATTTTGAGTATTTTAAGTAATATATTTTTTAAAGGGTCAAAAGTATGTATGTGCTTGGTAAAATCATAAACTATTTCACTTATCATTATGAATTATGGAATATGTATTCTAGGCAACAGGTTGAGTAACGTTGGCACTGTATTTATTTTTGTAAACTTTACTATTTCTTTTAAAGAAGGAAAAACATTACAATTTAAAAATAATGTTATAACCGCCTTGTGATGTTATTTTAAGAGTATATATATATATGTGTGTGTGTGTGTGTATGTGTATGTATGTATATAATGTGTGTGTATTTAGGCAGCATACTTTCATTTAAGCAAACATTGTTAAACATAACAGAATGGGTACACTCAAGCAGATAAATTATGTTATATATCTGTTTAATTTTACTTCAGTCGAAGTTCTCAAGAAATCAAGGGGCCCCTGTATGGGGTAACACTTGACCTCTATATGAGATACATAGATATTCGAATGTTCCATTTATGTTATTCTTTACCTCTAAAACGTTGAGTAAGTAGAACATTTAGAACATTAATTTTGCTCTCCCCAATTGACCAGTTAACTATGTTATATTATAGCTTTCTTGCGGTCTCTTAGTGTCACCGGATTCTAGGACAATAATTTATCTAGTCTGGTGGAGTATTCAGATTAGTGATCTTAATAGAGGCAACATCACTTGAAGAAGGTGCACCATTCCTTGTATAAGCTAGTGTTTGGTAGCCATATTGGGAGGGTCTTATTTTGACTTTGAATACTATGTTATTTTGAATATTTAGTCAGGGTTTACATGTAGGATAAGTATCCTCATGAGTGGTTTTTCAGAGAAACTCCAGAGAACTTAGACATTCGAGGAGAGTGTCTAGTAGGCATTCGAGTTGTCCCCATATATATATATATATATATATATATATATATATATATATATATATATATATATATGTGTGTGTGTGTGTGTGTGTGTGTGTGTGTGTGTATGAATTGCTGATGACCTCAGAAATCAAATAGAAATGGTCAAATCTGCAGTTTTTATGATTATTATATTCATATATTGCTCGTTTTGTTTCGTTTTATTTTGTTTTCTTACCTCTGAAAAAATACAAATAGTGAAGGTCAGTAGATAATAAAAGAACAAAAGAGTAAATGTGAAACGAAAATATGAATCTAACATCCGGGGTTAACCACTTGGTCTAGTTTATGGGGGTCAACCCCTGCCCTTTTTGCTACGTGATAAATATCATCAAGGGCGTGGCGTACGCGAGTTTCCACTTTGTCGAGATTTTGTGAAAACAACAGAATGTTAATAGAACATTTTGAGACATATTTTTTATCACGGAGTTTGAAGCATTGATTGCAAATGGCGGATTAATAATATGCACCTATACATACACATGCGCATCCGCGCACATGTAAGTGTACATACATACGGACATATACATATATACACGCATGTACATCTTCACTTATACAGGAGTGGGCGGGTGGTTTGAGAATATATTATATGGTCTGTATGAAGCGGACGCGCGTGTGTATGTATAGGTGCATATTATCAATAAATATAAAATATAAAATGCTATTAATAAAATAAATAAAAGATTAAAATAATAAAACAAAAACACAAAAAATAAATAATGAAAAAATTAATAACCCCCCTGTACATGTGAGTGTAGATATGTGTGCGTGCGTGCATATGCACATGCGTGCGGATGTGTATGGTAATATGTATGTACGTCCATGCAAGTATGTGTATATAATTATTTATATGCCGGTGTGCATGGAGGGAAGTACGCAGACATGTATGTGAAGCTATGAGTGGAATATAATAAAATAAAAAAATAAAGAATGTAATAAATTTTCCGTAATACACTAAATATTAATATTATTAACACACCATCAATGAAATAGAAGTTAACAACCCCCACCCAGAGACTAAACTTATAGCCCTCAAGTGGTAATAACAGATAGCATCCATCATTTTAACTATACTTAATTATGTTCATAACCAATCTTTGTTTTCAACACTACTAGTTATAAACGGGTCATTTTAACGGAACACCGTTTTTTAATATACGGCGTTTTCGTCCATTAACAACCAGAACATACGAAAATATCAATTGAATAAACAAAAATAAACAAACACTTTAAATACAGGGAAATATTATTGCATCATCCTTTTCAACACTATATCGAACAATTAATCCGATATGTAAATTTAAACCACAAACGACAACAAAAAACACCCTAATTTCACAAACCCAAACGGCAAACTTCAAAGCCGCCCCTTTCGTATTTTTTCAGACTAGATAAAACAATAATATTACAAATCTACAAACGAACAGATAAATAAATAAATAAATAAATAAATAAAATTTTCGGGGGAATAACATGAAGGCCTTTCAAACATGAACTAACATCGAACAAACTTAAATTTTAATTAATCACTATCATACACGGGTTTTTTTTCGGGACACCCTCAGAGATACACCTTTTTCTGTCATTGTTGACGCCATTCCCTATCGGGCCGTGACTACAATCGTTTCAGAATGCCGATGATTCCACTGACCACAGAGATTTACTAAAGATGTTTAAATCTACCCTTTTGGATGAAACCGCGGTACATTTCTGAAATATGTAACATACAGTATTTAAATAACTTATATATATATATATATATATATATATATATATATATATATATATATATATATATATATATATAGTGTAGATTTCAATATTGCGTTGAGAATCCGAATAAAAGAGCTCAATGTACCTTTAAACAGAGCAAAACATAATTATCAAAAGGAAATTACTATACACACATTAAGGTTGTATACATTATAATTTATTTCGACCCTTTAATTAGGTCTCCTCAGACGTATAAACAACCAGGTCAAAAAAACAAATTTCATTATTGGTCCAAGTAATGATGTAAAGTGAATTCCGAATTCAAATTCCTGAGAGAGCTCAACTCACAATTGGTGGGGAGCCGATATAGTGTGTAGATTTCAATATTGCGTTGAGAATCCGAATAAAAGAGCTCAATGTACCTTTTAGCAGAGCAAAACAGAATTATTAAAAGGAAAAAAACTATACACACATTAAGGTTGTATGCATTATAAATTATTTCGACCCTTTAATTAGGTCTCCTCAGACGTATAAACAACCACGTGGTTGTTTATACGTCTGAGGAGACCTAATTAAAGGGTCGAAGTAATTTATAATGTATACCACCTTAATGTGTGTATAGTTTTTTCCTTTTAATAATTATATATATATATATATATATATATATATATATATATATATATATATATTAAATGTGTTTTTATCTTTATTTATTTTCAGATCAGAAGGATTTTTTTTTAAAATGAAATACTATTTTGTTTAAGACATCTCTAAAATGCCAATATTTTTATTATTCAATGAATCAAATATTTCGGACAGTCTGTCCTTTTTCAATGAGACTAAGAATCCGACATTGTTATTATATTATTTTTGTTTATAATTCTCCTCGCAAATAGCTTAGGAGCGAACTCAACGGTCGACGCACTCATGTTGTAATGTGGAAACGGTGTAATGTCAAGATCACGTGACGGTGTTGGTGGCACGAATAGTAGTGAATATAAGCGCCGATAACGCTAATAGGTAATAAAATATTGTTTTCTCTGAAATACAATTTTCTTTAAGAAATCGATAAGATGACAAGAATGATGTGTGTTATACAATGAATTAAATGTTTCCGACGGTCCGTCCTAATTCAATGGAACTAAAAATCCGAGATTGTTATCATATTTTGGCATCTTATTGATTTCTTAAACAAAATTGTATTCAATTTAAAATCGACCGTTGGGTTTGCTCCCAAGCGATTGGCGAGGCGAAATATATAAAAAAAATGTAATAACTATGTCAGAGTCTAAGTTTCATTAAAAAAGAACGGACCGTCCGAAATATTTGATTAATTGTATAAAAAGAAGAAAATATTGATATCTTATCGATTTCTAAAACCAAATTTTATTTCATTTAAAAAATGCTTTCTTATATGAAAAACAACATTTTATTACCTATCAGCGTTATCAGAGCTTATATTCACTACTATTCGTGCTACTAACGCAATCACGGGATCTTGAAATTACACTGTCTCTTTATTACAACAAAAGTTCGTCGACCTTTAGGTTCGTTCCTAAGCGGTTAGCGAGAGGAAATATTTTAATATATATATATATATATATATATATAATAACAATGTTGGATTCTAAGTTTCATTAAAAAAGGACAGATCGTCCGAAATATTTGATTTATTGTATTAAACAACATTTTGATATCTTATCGATTTCTTAAACAAAATAGCATATATATATATATATATATATATATATATATATATATATATATATATATATATATATGTCATAATGATAGCAATAATACAGGCAAGGTAAACATCCACAAGATAGTAATCCAAAGAATTTCAACCGGGCTTATAAAAAATGCTCAATATCAAATTGAGCTTTTATATATGATTATTTTTAGTTGCACAGACAAGTACAACATCTGCGGCACTGGCAGATCGATGTTATCGATCAACAGCTGTTATAAACTGAGATCTCAACAGACAGAGTTAAAATCCGATCTTAACCTTAGATTATGTTCGGAAAGAATGAAATAGGGAGAAAATAAATTTAGAATTAAAATTTAGAAAATCACGTGGTTGGGACCGTTAAAAATCAAAATCTAATAATTATATATATATATATATATATATATATATATATATATATATATATATATATATATGTGTGTGTGTGGGGGGGGGGTGCGTGTAAATAGGGGACCGCTCCGTTTTGCTATGGTGAAAGAAAAAACCGTTCCTGTTTGTATTCAGTTGTAGTGGAGTGTTATCAACTTAATTTGGGGTTAACGAGCGTGTATTTAGCGGATACTCTGCCACTTGAGCTACTAGTACAATAAAATCTTACAGCTATCATATAACATGCAAACTGCGGTTAACAGTCGATTGTGCAATGTTATTTATTTTTACTTGACGGTCCAAATATTTTTTAATGTCTTGAGTGCTTGACTTTTGTTTTAAGTGATTATATCGAGTGTATGTACACCGTCATTCTTGTTATGTTTCCATATTGTGTTCAAATCTCTTTGATTTGCACATTTTGTATAATCATCTTTTGTTTCTGCAATTTCCACATATATTGCGAAATGTTGAACATTTATTTATGACAGTTATTGACGTAAAATTGAATTTGCGCTTGAATTTTTACGGGCTTTCTTTCACTTCCGTCTTGTTCGTTATGGGGTCTCAATTCAACATGGCGGATTCGTTGCCTTTTGGCGCCTTTTCTGTCGTATAGCCATTGTATCGCTGAGATTTTGCTTTCTTGCATTTCAAATGTAGCCTTCAAGATCTTCGATTGACATCTTGTTTGTTCTGCACTCTGACCTACTTGTATTGTCTTCTAAATTTGGTTCTCTCAGCAAATGTTTTCTTAATCTCAAAGTTCGGGTTACCCATATTAAGATATCTCTTGTTAAACTGTTAGATCAGGAAATCTTCATTGTTGCGTTTTTTAGACCTCTTAACTTAATGTTTACTAAAATAAAAAATCATTTCATCGATTTTGATCCAAATCGAATAAGGATTCTAGACATGAGGTTTACTAGAATTATATATTGGTTTTAATCTTAGTAAGGGGAGATAGAAATGGTGCAAACATTTTTTGTTTGGGGATTAATTTTACCCGTCCTGGGACGGGTATTCTTCTACTCCTGTTATAACATATATATAAAATAGCTGTTCTAAAAGCAATCATACCAGCTAAAACAAATTTAGTGAATAACATAATTCATTTATTTTCTCATGAAAAAAAAATACCCCGCAAAATGCTCATATTGAATTTGGACTTCTTATTTCTTAACCGATATCTCTATGTTTAAGGAAATACTGGATGTGACTATTTAGGAGGTGATTTTAAAGATGGTTTTCATGTATATCCCATTTTCGTAAATAACTGCTAACAGTAATACCTACTGCCAAACAGGGACATTTTCTTTTTGTCAATATCTACAATCCGAGTAAAGACTTCTTTAGGTAGGTTTGGTATACAAGTTCAATAATAAATAATCTCTCATATGTCGTGTAATTCTCATCGGAATGCTAATCGGATGGCACAGTGGATAAGTGGTTAACGACGCGAACTGAAGACCTGGGTGTGCCCGGTTCGAATCCAATTCGTTAAACAGAAACATTTTTCAATTACAGTTTGAAGATCTATTTTTCTCTCTTCAAATCGAATGTACAATTAATACCATGGCATTTGGAACCAATACAAATCAAGTTAAACTATTTATTTCCATTTCTTCCATAATTCAGCTAGATTATCTGGATTGAACTTCCTATTTACTTGTCTCCCGCGAGGATAGAATTAGACACAGTTTTTAATGTCGGGAGAACCCAGCTCCCCACAGAAGGGGCATTCTTGATTGGGAAATAAATAAACATTGACTGACTGAAGACAGAAAAGATAAATGTCGTATACTGAACTTTGCTCCTAGCCAAAAAATCCAAGGAAACTTTATTGCAGTCAAAATCATTTTTCACTTTTAAAGTAATGTTTACACTTTTATATATCTGTTAGGACAACTAAAGAAAACGCGATTATCTCCCTTGGACGATTTTCGGAGTTATCTTCTTTCATCTCGCGTTACAGCGGCAATTAACTCATTATTTTATATTGTGTTCAGTTGTAATAAATTTGTTAAAAGTTTCTGCTGATATTTTATCCATTTTTCTTTACAAATATTATTGATTAAACCTAAATTACGAGGTTTACAAAAGTGGCGACGGAGGATTAGATTAACTTAAAAAAATGGATTGCACAATTCAGCGATTACTGGAACAACAGTTACGGTTAATGGAATTATTTTCAGAGAGATTTTCCACACCTACATCGTCGATTTCAGATACAAATCTTAGGACATCTACAGATTTAATTTCACAAACAATAACGGAATTTTATTATGACCCAATGGCAAATTCGACGTTCGAAACATGGTTCGCACGTTTCGAGGACACTTTTCGAGCAGATTTCAAGGATCAAGCTGACGACTGGAAGGTAGGACTTCTGCTACGGAAGCTTGGGACGTCGGAACATGATCGGTATGTAAATTACATGTTGACAAAACATTCCCGTGACTGCGATTTTCAAAACACAGTACAAATTCTCACTCAGATTTTTGGTTAGCATATTTCATTATTCAATATGCGTTTTAATTGTCTTAACATAACGAAATCTTCCTCGATCGATTTTTCAACGTATGCAGGCCTTGTAAACAAATAATGTGAACGTTTTAAAATCTCTTCCATCACAGATGCTCAGTTCAAATGTTTGACTTTTGTGTGTGGGTTGAGATCGGCACAGGAAGTAGATATTCGCACACGGATTTTGTCAAAAATAAAACAAAATCCAGACATAACATTGCAACAAGTTGCTGTAGAATGCCAGCGTCTAATGAATCTAAAACATGATACAACTATGGTACAACAAGCAACCGCATCAATGGTAAACACAGTTCAAAAACAACGTCGGCCCACCTCACCGACTTCAAAATCAGTTCAGCCCCCAACAGCTTGTTGGAATTGTGGCAACTGGCATTTTGTGCGATACTGCACCTTCAAGGCACACCGCTGTCGCAGCTGCAATCGACTCGGACATAAAGAGGGATTTTGCACCCCTCCAGGACGAAAACCAACTCATAATAGGCAAACCTCACATACACACAACAGGAAACGACATCAGCCCAAAACAAAAACAAACAGTTTTTCAAAAACAAACAGTCTGATAGCAACTTTTCACTCAAACCAAACATCCAAACGAAAATATGTCGCAGTACAATTGAATGGTCATCCTATTCAATTGCAGATCGATACAGCATCACATATAACTATTATATCACAAAAACTATGGAAAGCCATAGGTGTTTGCTCGGAATTACAGACATGGCCGGCCAAACTGTGTACCAGGCATCATCCGCAAAATAAATGGGCAATTCCTGGATGATGTTCAAGTCGGAAATCAATTCTGGGCACGGCACAAAAACCAGTTGCGTCTCAGATACTCTGTAGGCAACTTAGTGGACAACAGAACAACCATTCCGTTTGATTTGTTAATGGACATATTTAAACTGCCATCTCCACCACCTCTCATGCAGACAAATTCAGATGAGAATTATCAAAGACCTTCCAGGACTTGGCCAAAGCGCAGTCGCACTAGAGTCAAGCACCTCCAAGTTGACCCCAGGTGCGTTCGATACAGTTAAAGACTAAAACGGGGAGATGTTAGGACAACTAAAGAAAACGCGATTATCTCCCTTGGACCATTTTCGGAGTTATCGCCCTTGTCGATAGAGTTTTGCCTGGAGAGAAAGTAAACAGACCACGTCTGGAGAGTGTCTTATTTTATCTTGCGTTACAGCGGCAATTAACTCATTATTTTATGTGTTCAGTTGTAATAAATTTGTTAAAAGTTTCTGCTGATATTATCCATTTTTCTTTACAAATCTTATTGATTAAACCTAAATTACGAGGTTTACAAAAAATATCAGAGATTATGTGGTTAGTATAGAGACATTGAAGAGAGAGAGAGGGGTGGGGCGAGAGATAGAAACATGTTTATATCAAGCAGTAGACATTATTAATCTTAAGTAGAAAAAGGAAAGTGTGGGGGAAATATTTACGTTCCACTGACTGGAGTGATGCGTAGTATTTTTATATAACATTCAATAATTCAAACAAAAAATAACAAGTATTTTGAACTAGTTGAAATAGTCAGCCTTACTTCAGTGTGATTTAAACTCATATCGGCGATCGTGGTTAGTATAGAGAGATCGATTAGAGAGAGAGAGAAAGAGAGAGAGAGAGAAAGAGAGATCAAAAAGAGAGAGAGAGAGAGAGAAAGAGAGAGAGAAACCCATCTATATCAAACAGTAGAGTTTATTAATCTTAAGTACAAAAGTGTTATGTAAACAAGAGAGTTCTACTCTGGGCTTCTGTGATCAAAGGGAGCTAAGGTGAGGCACTACTTACATTACGCTGATCGCGGTGATTATCTATATTCACATATAAAACTATAAACTTCAAATAGAAGTAACCATTTTAAACTAACTGAAATAACAACCCTTCAAGATACATCGGCATGATGCTACAGAATTGATAACTTTAATCTTTTGATTCTTCCATTCAATATTTCAAGTCTTCTGATTTCAGCTTTTATGACGGGGTTGAATTTTTTTTCACGTAAATAAAAAAAAAATTTAATAACGAGTGTACGCTTGCGTTAAAAATGACAGGATAAACTTATCAGTGTTCACACTAATACTTATATAAAGTCAAGCCTCAACCGATGAAGTTACAAAAGGATGTTTTTCACATTAGGACCCGCGCTAACTTTGACCCCGTCGTTAGGGTAAGGGCTAGAGTAAAGGGTAGGGGCAAAGTAGGGTAAGGGTTAGGGTTAGCGTTAGAGTTAGGATCATAGTCAAAGTTAGCACTGGTCCTAATGTAAAAAAACTACCAAAAAATAAGTAAGAAAGAAAACATCTAAAACTAGGAAATTTTCAAAAAGAAAGGAAATTAAGGTCTCAATTGGTATAGGATATGTAAGACTGGTGTACCCCAGGAATCCATCCTTGGACTTTTACTGTTCCTGATTTTTATAAACGACCTCCCTGATGTCATTGAGTCTAAGATAATTATATTTGCTGACGACACCACGCTCTACTCTCGTCATGTTGGCATAACGGACGCCCACATATCCGAGGCAATGATCGAATCCTTAGAAAATGACCTCGAGGCTGTAGTGGATTGGGGTCATAAATAGATGGTAACTTTTAATGCCGCAAAGACAAAGCTCCTTTCCTTCAATAACTACAAGAAACCTCTTCAACCACCGATTGTCATGGCAAATAACACCCTACCTGAGAGTTCAACATTCAAACTACTCGGCCTAACCTTCATAGGTAAGATAAATTGGAGCAAATACATTGAAGACATTGCCAGGGCTGCTGAAAAGAAGGTGGGTTCCCTCTACCATGCTAGTAAACTTCTCACACCTGGCATTATCTTATATCTCTACAAAGCCACCATCCGCCCATGCATAGAGTATTGTTGCCACATCTGTACTGGTGTATCATCCACTAGTCTCTCCCTCTTTGACAAGGTCCAAAAAAGAGTTGTCAACTGAATAGGTCCCTGACTATCCACTTAGCTCAAGCCAATGTCTCATCGCCGCAATGTTGCATCCTTGCGCCGGTTTTATTAGTACTTTAATGGATTGTGCTCTGATAAACTTGCTGTTCTAATGCCCCCTCGATGTAAATACACTAGACCAACACAACAATCAGCTAAACCTCCTCAATTTTCTATTGAGCCCCTCAGATGCCGGAGTGCCTTGTACTTCAATAGCTTCTTTCCCCGTGCTGCCGGCCTCTGGAACTCCCTTTCTGCTCACTGTTTCCCTGACTGTACCGATATACCGATATTTAAAACTAATGTAAACATACATCTCGTTGCACAGCCCACAATTTAGGATGACTCCCAAAACTTACACCTTAATTCTCAGTAGCTCCTTACGTATACAATGGTGGCCTGCCTTGTTTTGGGTGAACTATGTAAACAAATATATATAGTAATAGAGTAAAGATATTTTTCTTCTGGAATCAGGTACTACGTCGGAATTGTCTTATTTGCTATTTGCCTTTTCCACTTTCCCGAAACACTTGAAATAGTTCCGTTTGTACGTTCACTTGCGAGACAAAAAGCGTTGAGTAAAAATTATGACGTGTTCCAGTGTTCGAGTATTCCGACCGGTATCAATAATAATCTCGTCATATATATATATATATATATATATATATATATATATATATATATATATATATATATATAATTCGAAAACGAAACCGGAAAAATCTCTCGTTTCTTGATGATTTTTTCCTGTATTCAATTTATTTTTTCCGTTTATATTTCACACACACACACACACACACACACACACACACACACACATATATATATATATGTGTGTGTGTGTATGTGTGTGTGTGTGTAAGTTGCTCCAGACAAGGCATTAACCACCTTGCTAAAAATACTACTTCAAGGTTAAAACTAGCCAACGATAAGTTTTAGATTGATACATTTATATCCAGAAAACAGCAATTATCCCCCCTTTGTCGCTTATGAAATGTGAGGACTAAAGGAAAAAATAAAGGAATATGTAATTTAGGGGCTGGCGAAGTATCGTCTCCAATCTATAATGGTTGAGTTAGCTTTTATTATTTGTTACACTT
Source organism: Sepiola atlantica (assembly GCA_963556195.1). Classification (NCBI taxonomy): domain Eukaryota; kingdom Metazoa; phylum Mollusca; class Cephalopoda; order Sepiida; family Sepiolidae; genus Sepiola; species Sepiola atlantica. Next base: position 86,483,440 of record OY744524.1, on the reverse strand, counting down.
TCGTCATTTTATTGACACGAAATTGTTATTCAGTAGAGTGGAGATAATTTCATACCGAAAAGTAGAAGCGTTCTTCATTCGTTCGAAATATGATTTTTTTTACTCAGTCGGATTCTGTTCTTTGTCTCTCTTTTATTTTCAGCTATTCGTCTCCTCTCTCTGTCTCCCTCTTTTCCCTCTCTCTTTTGCTTTCTGGACAAACTATTTGTCTCTTACCCAGATGCCCTTCCCTCTCTTTCGTTCTATAATTTCTTACCTGTCAAACACTCACCTTATTCTCTCTTTCCGTCTTCTCCTGTATCGATTTTTTATTTTTTGTACATCTTTTTATTATTTTTTCTTCTTGTTTTTATCATTCCTTTCCATTCACCCGTCTCCCATTTTCCTTTATCCAAAATGCAGATAAAACCCTTTGAAGCTTGGGAAATATTGTCAGATACCATCGTGGAAAAAGAAAAAAAAAGGCTTTTTGAAGATCTTTTTTCAAAGAGATTCATCGGTCTCATCTCGTCTGGTCGGCTTACTTTAGATGTAAAAACATTGACAGGACTTTTACGGTGTCCAGCGTTATTTGTAAAGAGATAACGTGACAAGTTTCGGCGCGAAAAACAGAAAACAGAACGTACTCTTCCTGTCGCGGCCATTTGTGATTTCCCCCAGATAGTTTTACCGCCTCGTCTAAAAGCGTTTCAAAAACATCAAAAAAATGGCGCACGCCAATTCTTGTTTGTTAGCACAGCGTTCGGATCAGAAAAACACAAGTCAGAAGTGGCCAGTACTTCTTTATGCTGGCAACAAGCCCTTGAAAGCTGAATTCTTAACACGGTAGCAGCGTGTTTTCGGCTTTTGTAAAAGCCATGAAAATATAGAGAGAAAGGATGAAGCAAAACAAGAAAAAAACAAAAAACAAAATACAAAAGCAGAATATAAATAAGGAGTTCAAGAACAAACAACAAGGAGAGAATAGGAATTATCTTTTGGTTTGTGTATTTTTCTGATTTATAAAAGAAATATAGCGACGCTGCCAATCCCAATCGAAATGTAGAAGCCTCTTATCTGCCGCACAAGACATTAGTTATTTCATCTTTTGAATGATAAAGTATTGTTTTCTCTTTTCTTTGCAATCATATAGCTAGTCATATGACCATCTTTTTTCTATTTTAGCGGGAGAGCTTTGCCTATTTTATGTAGAATTATAGGTGTTATCCAATGGTTGGCTTAATGGTCACTTGTTTCAGCTGAAGGTGTAGAGTATGAAGTGCGACTTCCGTTTAAATATATTGGCTCACCATGTGGGATTAATCTAACAATTTACCAGCCACACACACCACATATATACCCACCCGCACATCTAACACATATCAAGCACGCACCCCCCACACACACAAAGACACATACGCGCGTCCCACACACCATGTACACACTAAATATACAGACTGCGTATGTATATATATATATATATATATATATATATATATATATATATATGTATATATATTCGAATTCTGCGCCTGGCATGAACAAGTATCTGCCCACTGACGATTCCAGAAGGATAAAACGTATACGTATGTAGATAAAAGAACACATATTTATAATTACTTGTTGCCCAACTCTAGGCTGGGCACTGTAGTGAGTAGCATTAATACACCCGTCAAAATCATAGCCTTAATCCATGTTCCTTCATAAGTTGAACACTGCTAACGTCGGCTGCTTACAATAGGTTTTAAACTATATATATAAACGCAACACATACACACACACACATTTTACACATGGACATATATAGATACACACCACGTCTGCATATTAAAAAACACACACAATCACACGGATACACACCGCGAACATACATCCAACGGCACAAATAGCAGCTTGTTACATTACTAAATACAAAAATAAATATGTAGACTTTGAAGTGCGACCTCCGTTTAAATATATTGACTTACAATCTGAGATTACTCTCACAATTTAACACTGGTGCATATCACAATAATACACACCCGCGCGCCTTACACGTACCATATACATAACACACGTCACACACACATTCAACAAATATTGCACTTCAAAAACACAGATACGCACGTCACACACACTATATAAACACCGCATCTATACATCATATATATGTATAAACACATACACACTGCACATACATACACACACACCCATCTTACAGAGATACACATATACACACCACGCGCGCAGATAAACACACACAACGCTAACAAACATCCACACATAACCGCACAAACAACAGTTTGACACAATATTAAATACAAAAATAGACATCTTCATTTGAGAGAGTTCAATGGTCGGGAAATGTGGTATTTAAAGGTTGGAAAGAAAGGAAGTGAGTCCTTATTTACTACCTCCAAACGGGGCTAAAGTTAGACACAAGGTTGGTTTTTGTATGTTTGGGATATATAGGGGGATTTCGGATGGAACTAAAATTAAAATTTCCCCAGTGAAGCTGGATTTCACCTTCTCTGACTGAAGAGAGAACAGATACTACACTTTGATTTTAAAGGGCTTACTGAATTATTCCGTGGTAGTTATTATTATTTCCTCACTCATTGTTAACTGAAAATAAGCAGTGATTTTCCCTTGCGATTGAGTGGCAAGATGCCCAGAATTCCCCGCCTCTCTTGAAAACCATTTCAAATCATTTTGCGTTACCGCAACAGCCGTTTACCATTAATTGGTAATCTCTCTCATCGCCCTTTCTATACATGTGTGTATATGTATTATGTGCTTTGGGGATAGGTTTATGGAATTTCTGGAAGGTTCAGTTCCCTTGAACTCGTGTGGTATATTTCTCTATTTTTTGTTCTATTTCGACTTCAACTTTCCTGTGGATGATTAGCGTCCGTTGGTTTTGTAGGTTGGTTTCCGCACTCGACGACTTTTTAAGATTTCGTTTCTTTTCATCGTTGCCGTGCATTGTATGGTCTACAGCTTCCCTTTGCTTCAAATCTCTCCTAGTCTATTCTTAGTCTTTTTTTTTATCGGGACTGCTCCTATAATTATTGTTTTTTTCTTTATGTTTCATATTCCTTTTAATTCTCTGGCAAGTTTGATGTATTTGCTTCTTTTTTTTCTGCTTCCTTCATCTTCACCCTGTTACATGCTGGGACGGCAAAATCTAAGATTTGACTGTTTTTTGTTGTTTTTATTTTACTTCTTGTTGACGATGATCACGTCCAGCCTCCTTTCAAAGAAGATTTGCTGCTTTTGATTTTCTAATAATATCTTTTTTTTCTGTATGTTCAAAATATAGATGTTTGCATAGTTTCCAGTGGACTGCCTTTCCTACAGAGTCGTGTCTGTTTTTTGTATTCTTTTAGAGCTTGTTGTCTGCATTCATTTATGTAATTAACCGTTTTGTCTATTTGTCCATAGAGTCTACATTAATTTTTTCCTGAGTTTGTATATTTTGGCTTTTTATATAATTGGTTCTGATTGTTTTGTTCTGTGCGGCTGTTAGTAATGTTTCCGTTTTTCTGTTCAAGTGACATTTAGGTAGCCATGTCCAGGTGTTTTCGCGTATCTCTTTTCTGATCAACTGTAAAAATGGTCCCTGTAGCATATTCTCCCATTTTTCTTTTTTGGACATTTTGTTTCCAGTTTCGCTGTTCCCGGTGCCTATTGCAGTGATGATCAGCTATTCTACGTTTTTGTTTATTAGTTTTTTCTAGTTCTTTTTATGTCAGCCACACAGACGTGTATATGTACCAATCTTCTTTCAACTTCTCTATTTTGTAAGTTGAGTCGATCAATATGTATTCTTCGGGTGTAGTGCATTCTTCATAGTAATTAGTTTATTATTATTATTATTATTATTATTATTATTATTATTATTATTATTATTATTATTATTATTATTATTATTATTATTATTATTATTATTATTATTTTTACTCATTAGGAGTTATCACACAGGTCATCGTCAGTGATTTCTCACTGATAACTACCGGTGGTGTTCCCTGGAGTCTGAGTGACAACAAGCCTCCCCAGATTTCCAGTACTCTCGACCTCTGTTCGATAACCACCGCAAATGACCTTGCAGTATCGCAACATCTGCTTACCATTGATTTCTCGCTGATAAGAACAATTGTCCCCCTTGGATTTGGGTGGAAATAAGCCTGCCCAATGTGCCAGCACTCTCCGCACTCTTCCAGTAGAGGTCTGGTGTGTGCTGTCCCCCATCAGTCTTCTCATCCTCTTTGACCCTCTGCAAATAGTGTGTGTCTTGTCAGCCTAGGCCGGCGCTATATGAGTGGGCGCTTATGATGTTTATTGCATTTTGTTTCATGCCGTGCTGTTTTCCTGTGGTTTTGTTTTCTTCTTGTACTTCCATGTGACTGTTTACCATTCGTAGCTTTTGCGGGTTGTTTTTCGCATTCGATGATTTTCCTTCAGATTGCAGCTGTTTTGATCATTGCCGCCCTTTGATTCCAATTTCTCCTAGTCTTTTCTCCAGTTTTTTTGCGAATAGTGCTCCTACGATTATTGTTATTATACTGACTTTCTCATGCTCCATATTTCTTTCAGTTCTCTTGCAAGTTCCGTGTATTTGTTTCGTTTTTTTGCCCGTTCATCTTCACTCTGTGTTCTGCTAGGATGGCGAAGTCTACGATTTTGCAAGATTTTTACTTCTTGTCAATTATTATAACACCCAGTCTCCTTGCTTGTATGGGTTTGTCTGTTTGTGCATCCATATCTCAATGTTTTTCGTTTTCCAGTACTTTTTCTGGTTCATGTTTTTACCATTTGTCTGCGTATTCGAAATTCAATCGTTTGCACAGTTCCTAGTGTACTGCTTTCACCACACAGTCATGCCTTTTCTTGTGTTCTTTTTGGGCTAGTTTGCTTCATGCACTTATATGATTTACTGTTTGGTCTCTTTCTCCAAACAGTTTTCATTTACTGTTTTCCTGGGTACTATCTATTTTAGCTTTAATGTAGTTTGTCCTAATCGCATTTTTTCTGTGTAAAGATTCCGTTTCTCAGTGAAGATTCCGTTTCTCTGTTGAAGTGAGCTTTTCTTGGCCATACTTATCTATTTTCGTTGGTTTCTTTTCTTGTCAGTCTTATGAAGCGTCTATGTAGTTGTTTTTCTTATCACTTTTCTTTTCTTGTCGTTTTGCTTCTGGTGTCGGTACTTCCCGAGTTGTCTCTTGCTGCGGTGATTAGTCTTTCGTGTTCTGAGTTATGTATTTCTCGAGCTCTTTTTTGTGTCTTCCACACAATTTACTATTCTTACCAGTCTTTTTCCCCCTTCGTTTCTTTTTATGTAGAGTCTATCCGTATCGTCTCTTAAGTGTAGTGTGTTGTGCATGAGCATTAATTTCCTAGTCCTCTGGTCAATATAACTCAGTTCTATTTTAGTTCAGCCTATGAATGGTCCAGAGTATCTTATAAGTGATACTGTCCAGGTGTTTATTTTTGCTACTACATTCTTGCTATATAATTTCATTTCTAAGAGTTTTTTTCTTCTTTTCCAATTTTCTTTTTACTTTCTGTAGATTATATGATGTCTGCAGCTAGAACTCCCAAATATTTGTAGCTATTCTGTTCGCCTAGCATCCTCATCTCTTGTTGGTTGGGGAGTTCCATGCCCTCTGTCGTCTCCTGTTGTCCTCTTTTCCTTTCTAGTAGTGCACACTTTTCCATTCCGAATTCCATTTGAATGTCCTGACTGAGGATTCTGATCGTATTTATCAGCTTTTCCAGTTCATTTTTGCTTTTTGCAAATAGTTTCAGGTCGTCCATGCACATGAGGTGGGTAATTCTTTGTTCCGTGTCCATAAACTTGTATCCGGCATCGCATTTTCTGAAGATGTAGTTGAGCGACATCATGGCTATCATAAACAGTAGTGGTAGTAGGGAGTATCCTTGGAAAATGCCTCCCTGTATTTTTATCTCGGTCAGGTGTTGTTTTTATAATTTAGTTTTTTTTATTTCATGAACAAAATAAGGGAGGCTTGATCTTGGTAATAACTGATAATAAGAAAGAAAGGAAAGAATAATTACGTATGCAAATATTCTTCTTCTTATTATCTCACAATGAATTTTCACACATGTCATCATCAGTGATTGCTTACTGACACTAACCTGTGATGTTTCCTCCAGTCTGAGTGGCAACAAGTCTTCACAAATTTCCAGTACTCCGCACATCTTTCGATAACATTGCAAATGATTTTGCGTTATCGCAACAGCTCTTGGATTGATTCTCACTGACAACAACCATTGGTCTTCTCTGGTATTTGGATGGCAATAAGCCTCCCCAGGGTCCCAGGACTATCTGCAACCTTTTAGTAAAGGTCTAGTTTGTTTCTCTTTGCTCGTTATTTTCAACCTCCTTGATCCTAGGGTCATGCAACAACATTATGTTTTTTGGAGGGGAGGAGGTCAAGTTTATGGAATTTCTTGCAGTTTCACTTATCTTGGATTTATGTGGTGGTGTTCTTTTTATGTTGTTGTTCGATTTCTATTGCAACTTCCACTTGTAGTTTATGTAGGTTGGTTACCGCATTCGAGGATTTTCAATTAAGATTTCAGCTGTTTTCATTATTATTATTATTATTATTATTATTATTATTATTATTATTATTATTATTATTATTATTATTATTAACTAGTGTATTTGTCTTCAAGGGCGAAATTTTAATTTCTAAAATTTGTAAACCATCTTCTGCACGTTCTCCCATTTAGCCATTCTTCTCCGTATACTGTCAATATTTTGAGTCGCTTTGGTTGCTGAGTTACCATTTTAGAATTCATAAATCATCAGGTGTCTCAGATTATTATTGGATATTATCATGTTTTAATGGGTTTCAACAGAGACATTTTAATAGATTTATATCGAGTTCAATGCGTTCAACTTAAAAATCTATTGGACATTTGATAGCTGTCTGTCTGAATCCGAAACTATACTATTTCAGAGTATTGTACTATCATTTAATGCGCAATTAAGGAGGAGTTATGTAATATATGTTGTGTTGTCACGATAGCATTCTGTGTATGCATTACCTCCTTCATTTTTAGAGTAGGGTAGTGTAGTATCTGTTCTGTTTTCATGAAAGTATCCTCTTATTTGAGGGAGGTGTGTAGTATGTTTTCGTTTTATCAGGATGCCATCCTCCCAGGTATTACAAAAAACTTTTTGGGAAAGGCAACTGCAGTATCTGTTCTGTTGTCATAGCTTCTTCTTATGCATTAGCCCCCCCCCCCCTTAGCGCAGTTAGGCTTAGGGTTTAGTATCTGTTTCGTTCGGTAGGGAGAGCTAATCATCTATATAATAAAAGTGAATATACGTGTACCCGGCTCGCAACAAAAATCACGTATGCCAATTTATTTTTATGAGCAAAGTAAGGAGGCTTACTCTTAATAATAAATGATAATAAGGAAGAAAGGGGGGAACATTACGTATGTAAATTCAATTTTATGAGTATTTTTATTTTTTATTATTTTTTGTAAAACTTTACTCGGATATTTGTTTTTGATTTTTTGTATAGCTTCACCACGATTAGCAGATTAGTAATTTTGTTTTGTTTACAGTAAAATTTACCTTGCGTCTCACAACAGTAGGAAATAAATTGTTATTGATAAAAATAAATTGTTTACTTGTCCCCTGGGCAACGCAGGATAGCCATGCTAGTATATAAATATCAAATATTAAACATTCATACTTACTGCTAAATTTAAGCGAAATAACAATCTGAACAGAATTCATGGTATGACTGAGAAAATGTACAAATCTGGTGGTTAATATTTAGTAATCAGAGAATTAAACAAACAAATATTAAAAAAGCAACATTTTACAGGATGGTGAGCGTGTCGTATTAGTCCGCCTTATATTATTTCTACAGTTTTTGAAAAGTACTACATGGGAATGCTGAATCGGACAGCTATTTCAAAAAAGGTTGGGTAGCGGGTCGGATTTGGGAAAGTCTTTAAAGAGATTAGTCGGCGATAGACAGAATGCCGCTGGAAACAAGTAAACTCCCGCGTTGTTGTTTTGTTTTACTTTTCCCCGCGTTCGTCAGCGTTTGGACAGTTTTGAAAGTGACGTCGTTCAATCGAAGGTTTTATCTCTTTATCTCGTCCGTTGAGTCTTTTTGGACTCGGCAAGAATGCCCGAATCGATAACGTAAGGAATTTTACAAGGGGTTCTCTCACTAGACAAACATTGATTATTTGGATTATTCGGATTACTGTTCTCATCCTGGATGTTGTTCTCACAACGTTTCGGCCGATGTAACTTCCGAACTTTTTTAAGTGCGTCTTTTTGAACTTGGGAATCTTTATGTCGAACTCGGAAATCCGTACGGAATTGCCAATGGAACACTTCATTTAATCTTTCCAGGCAGGATTTTTACAGAAATTTTACGTACTTGCCTTCAAGTTCAGCTAATTTCCGAAAAAAGCCCGTAACTATTAATAATGAAGGCAAAACGTATTCCTCAATGTCCCTGACTATTACAAAAACAAATACAATTGGTCAAACCACATTTTATGCTAATTCATGGCAACTTTTCTACTTGTTGCTGTAAAACAACCGTATGTATAAAAAGGTTGATTCATTTGGGTAGATTGCTTCATTCTGTCAGATATGACCGAGTAGTTATCTTAGGTAATTCATAATTATTTTCCTAGTATCGCCTTACTAAGAACCGAAACTAATACTCAGTTAAGAATCTATTACATGTGTCGTAATATAATTGTTTTTATTTTCTTTAAAACCATTGGGAAATACAGTTATGCTTAACCGAGAACCTCTCTACGGTTTGGTCATTTCATACCAAAATCAGACCGACAGAGTCTTGGTCATGCTAGTGTGGCCTGGTTCTCTGTCGGTCTTAGGTATTGCCCTGTACTGTTCTAGGAAGTTCACCCCCCCCCCACCCGCGGTTTACCTTCTCGCACTTTGAGAAGGGATTACTTTATTGCTAACCCCATGAAAAACCCCTTACCGGGGAATATCGACTGGGCTGTCCAAGCATTGTTTAGTCGGCCAGAGTGCCCTTCTTCTTGGACTCTGATTTTTCGAATCCCACTTTCCTGACCTTGTGTCACATCTTCCCGCCGTGCGAGGGAGATAAATAACTTCTCTGAGAAAACCTCATGAAAAAGAAAAGATTGATATGACACCATTTGTATTATTTTGATTATTCGGACTACTGTTTTTATCTTAAATGTCATTCTCACAACGTTTCGGCCGATGTAACCTCTGACTTCTTCAAGTGCGTTTTGTCGAACTCGATTATATTTATGTTGAACTTAGGAATCTGTACGGAATTTCGAACGGAATCCTTTATTTTAACCATTGGTGTAGACTGTTCTCGTTCCGCTACCTATTATCAGGCAGAAGTCTCAAGTAATTCTTAATTACATCCTTAATATCACCTGTACTGTGAATTGAACGTTCAACCTGCAGATTACTGTCACTTCGAAGTGATTCTTAGGGGCAATTCTCAGTAAGGCGATACTAAGAATATAATTACGAATTGCGTAAGACTTTTGTTGCATTGCCCCCTTGCTTGGGCCGCGGCAGTACCCGTTTTGTATACTCGTCCCGGAACGGGCTGTGGCAGTTCTCGTTTAATCCCTCGTCATTTTTAACACCATAAATCATATACTTTGCATACCTTTAAATTTCTCGCACCCGCAATCTTTCCTCGCCGCGTGGAGGGGTACGTCGTCTAGTGGTTGAATTCTTTCTTCTTTCTTTCTGCCGTGAACCACGCCGCTGCAACACAAAGCTTCATGACTGACTCAATCGACAAACAATATTTTAAACTTTCAATTCTTTTTATTACAGGCGTTAGTTATCCGTCAGCTGGGAGATATCTACTAACGTCGAGTGAGAGAGAGAGAGAGAGAGAGAGAGAGAGAGAGAGAGAGTAAATTACTGCTTTCGTAATTACTTATCAATTAAGTCCTTAACCATTTGTGAGAGGGGGAAAAGAGATCTTTCGCCTGTATTTTCTTAGGGAATTAATTCCCCTAAATATGTTGCAGACTACATGGTAAAAATCACGTCTGATATGTTCGCCTCCAAAACCCAGACTGGCAAAACTTTGCTTCCCACGCAAAAGCCAGTGACGTCACAGAGCCTCTATGCGCAGGTGCAAATTGACCCTTGATCGGTCATGGCTGACGAAACGAGAGCAATCTACCCCCGTAGATTAAATAAAGCGTTACGTTTGTAAATTCCGTACAGATCCCCAAGTTCGACAAGACGCACTCGAAGAAGGTCGGAGATTACATCGGCCGAAACGTTATGAAAATAAAGTATAAGATGAGAATAGTAGTTCAGAATAATCCAAATACTACAAATTATCAATCCTCATGTCAAATATTCTGGAACACAAAATATGAATTATAATCTATTATAATAATTACGCATTATAGAGTAGTCAAGCCAAAGTAGTAGGGCAATTAGTCCTGCAGAAGAAAAATTCCGGAAAACAAAACAGTCCTTCTCCTCGTATTGCAGTGCTAGTCGCATTGCATTTCTCCCTGCCATTAGACATTAAGAAAATGCGGTTGTGTAACGTGTCGCATCTTTTCAACTGGTATCTACTATTTATCGATAAATACGGAGGCTTTTCATCGTTTATATATATATATATATATATATATATATATATATATATATATATATATATATATATATATATATTGGTACAGAAAAATTAGTGCAACATTCGTGCCGTCGGTGTCAAGCACAGAATGACTTAACCATCTGGCTCTCTGCAGTTTCTGTTTTCATCTGTTTCGAAAATCGACAACAGAAGTTGAAGAGAGCTAAATGACAGAGACTTTCTGTGCTTGAAACCGACGGTACAAATGTTACACTAATTTTTCTGTACCAACATAAATAAATATTACGCTCTTAATTTTTAATTTTTAATTTTAATTCTCAATTAATCGAGCACTCTGCTGGAATGTTTCTTGCTCTATCACAAAGAAGGTATATATATATATATATATATATATATATATATATATATATATATATATATATATATATATATATATATATATGTTACACCGGCCGTTCTTACACAGGAGAAACTACACCGGTTGTCACTATAAATAGTGCGAGTCACAGAGACACAGAAAACAAAAGCACAGTCTTGTAACTGTCTAGCCAAGAGCTAGCCACTTTCTGCCTTTGTTAATACACTTGTTAAACCAACCCTCGACTTGACTTACTTTATTTATTATTTACTGTGGAACAACTTCACAACAGATTGGCGACGAGGAATCGAAACGATTTCACTGCAAAAAAAAAATCACCCAAAGTGATTCGCAAGATCTTCATGAAAAAAAACCCATCTTAGTCAGATATTTGGATTCGCAAGGATTAACAGCAAATTAACTACTGAGTAGTTAAGCGAAAAAAAGACATGGTTTGGTAAAACTACGTACACATATATATAAAAAAATTTTTTTTATTAAGGAATAATATATTTTTTGTTTTGTGTATTAGTTGAGCAAACTAATTATATTAAGCACGTTGTGGGGAAAACTGATTTATTTTTACAAGTGTAAATTGTGTGTGCATAACTTGAATTCGTGAATGATGGACACTGAATTCAAAGATTCTCTTTTTCAATTACTTAAATTCCAAACGGAACAAAATGTTGCGTTACAAAGACAGCAAGTTGAACAACAAATGGAACTTCAAACTGTTTTCTACAAAAACTTCTCTTTTCCACAGGAGATATAAGTGTATGAATGCCACTAGAAGAGAGGAAGACGACTACATTACGTATGCAAGTATAGTAAATAAACTTTGCGACGATTTTAAATTAGAGGAATTATCATCGGATAATTTTAAATGTTTAATATTCTTGCAAGGTCTGGTCTTAAATAAAGACTCTGAAATCAGACGTCGTGTTTTAAATAAATTCGAAAATGAGCCATGTCTAACAATACAAAACTTAGCGGAAGACTGTGAACGTTTTGTTGCGTTGAAACAGGACAGTCGTGACATAGAGGAAAACGGAGTGTCGCACATTAAAAAAATCTATCAGAAGAAAAAATTGACTTCAATGAATAACCAGAGAAAAAACATGGAAAAGATCCACCTGGACCGTGTTGGAGGTGTGGAGATAACCATTGGTACAATGAGTGCCCCTACATATTCAAACAATGTGACAACTGCCACCAGAAAGGACATAAGGCATCACGTTGTAGAAAAAAATCTGGTAGAAAGACAGCCATTAAACTGACAAAAATTGAAACTGAAGAACAAAATATCCGGAAATATGTACAGGTCAAAATGCTTAAAAAAAAGTAAGACTACAGCTTGATAGTGGGTCTGACATTTCCATCATTAATGTACAGACATGGAAGAAGCTTGGGAGACCCACTATGATCAAATCACAAAAAACGGCGAGAAGCGTCAGTGGTGAAAAAATAACCTTTGCAGGGGAATTATTGACGAATATCTCTTTCCAGAATAAGACCGTGAAAGCCAAAATTTTTGTTATGCGAAAAACGAATAACCTTTTTGGAACTGACCTGATTGAAGAAGTTTAGCCTATGGGATCTGTCTTTAAGCTCCTTTTGCCAAAAGGTTGAGGATTTGAATGTGGAGGCAGAAAAACTCAAGAGGGAATTAAAAGAAAATTTTCCAGACGTATTTTCAGGCGGTCTTGGAAGGTGTACAAAAGCGATAGCAAAGTTTGAAGTTAAAACAAATGAACTACCTGTGTTCAGAAAGAAAAGAAATGTTCCATACGCCGCTATAGAGCAAATAGACGGTGAATTAGAAAGACTCAAGAACATGGCTGTCATTTCAAAAATTGATCACAGTGAGTGGGATTCACCTACAGTTTATGTTAAGAAAAAGAACAAGGAGATTCGGGTTTGTGCCGATTTTTCCACAGGCTTGAACAAGGCATTAAAAGATCACCATTACCCTCTTCCAAGCCCTGAAGAAATATTTGCGAGACTGAGTGGAGGAAAATATTTTTCTAAAATCGATCTCAGCGACGCTTATCTTCAAATCACTGTCGATGAAGAGTGTTCAACACTGCTATGTATCAATGCCCATAAGGGATTATACAAATTTAACCGACTTCCTTTTGGAGTAAAGGTCGCCCCTGCGATTTTTCAACAAATTATGGACATGATGTTAAATGGAATGGATTTCGCAAGAGGGTACCTGGACGATGTGTTAATAAACAGCGTTAGCAAAGAACAACACAAGGCTCATGTAAACCAAGTATTCAAAAAAATCCAGGATTATGGGTTTAACATCAAAGATGAGAAATGTACTTTTTTCATGGAAAAAATAAAATACTTAGGACGAATCATCGATGAGCAAGGAAGAAGGCCAGACCCAGATAGGGCAATGGCGATACGGAACATGCCTGCTCCAGAAAATATTGCGTCTCTACAAAGGTTTTTAGGGTTGGCTAATTACTACAATGTGTTCGTACCAAACATGCATAAACTAAGATCACCCTTAAATGAACTGTTAAAGAAGGACCAAAAATGGGTCTGGACGCAAGAGTGCGAAGAAGCGTTTCAGAAAATTAAAGATATCTTAACGTCTGACTTGTTTCTGGCAATTTATAATCCCAAGCGCGATATTGTAGTTGCAAGGGATGCCAGCAACTATGGTATAGGAACATGCATAATTCACAAAATGGATGATGGAAAATTAAAACCCATAGCCCATGCATCCCGAACACTTCTACCAGCCGAAAAAACTACTCTCAAATTGAGAAAGAGGCTCTAAGCATTATATTCGCGGTAAAGAAATTTCATCGTTTCCTGCACGGTAGACAATTTCTGTTACAAACAGACCACAAACCCTTATTAACGATTTTCGGATCGAAAAAGGGACTACCACAACACACTGCGAATAGACTCCAAAGATGGGGTACCATTTTTCTTAACTACAATTTTCATATGGAGTATGTACCATCTAAGAAATTTGGTCACGCAGACGGGTTATTAAGGTTGATACCTAAGCAGACAGAACCATTGGAGGATATGGTGATAGCAGGCATTCAAGCGGAAGCTGAAGTAAAAAATACGTTATGTGACACAATAAGAGAACTTCCAGTAACGCTTGATGAAATTAAGAGTAAGGCAGAGGTGGACGAATTTATCATAAGCACGAACGAAAAAACAACAAAAACGTTCTTAAAACCCTCAGAGGGGATATTTTCAAAGGGGGGTGTTACACCGGCCGTTCTTACACAGGAGAAACTACACCGGTTGTCACTATAAATAGTGCGAGTAACCAGAGACACAGAAGACAAAAGCACAGTCTTGTAACTGTCTAGCCAAGAGCTAGTCACTTTCTTACTTTGTTAATACACTTGTTAAACCAACCCTCGACTTGATTCTTTTATTTATTATTTACTGTGGAACAACTTCACAACAATATATATATATATATATATATATATATATATATATATATATATATATATATATATATATATATATATATATATATCAATTAAAATTATCTACTGACAAGTGTTTCGCCGTCATACGGATCATCAGCGTCGCTAACTTTAGTGAGAATAAAAAGCAATAACAAAGTCAAACATGATGTACACATTTATGTGTGGGAAAATATTTCTGTATTTCAAGCGACGCTTCATAAACAAGGGGTAAGGCTTTTAAGTGCAGCTACTGCGCTTCTGAATCTCGCTAAAGTTAGCCACCTGTGAGCCGTATGACGGCGAAACATTTATCCGTGGATACACATATTTTATTCAAAAATATATATATATACGCTCCCCATATAGGAGGCTAAACACAAAATCAAGTCAATCATGCATTTAAGTAAAATGCTCAACCGTAAGATAGCACAATGTACCTGGTTGTCTTTATTGCAAAAAAAGCAATAACAAAGGTAAACATAATATATATATATATATATATATATATATACTGACGAGAGCAATAAGCTCGAAACGACGTAGGTAAATATAATTTAATATTTGTTTATAAATATTATTACTATATATTTAAGTAAAATTATAGTTGAACACTGTTGACAGATATTTAAAAATAAACATTCACTTAGCTATAAAGCAAGATTCGAGTCCTTTAGTCTGTCTTAATGTTTACACCGTAATGGCATAAATATAACCTAAATACTCCGTATCACATGGTGATTTAAAATGGCCGTGAAATTAGGATGAAAACGTATGAATCCATGACCGTCTGAAATGATCACTGCCTACACTGTAGAAAGCAAAACACTCGAAACGACGTCGTGTGTAGGTAAATATAATTTAATATTGATTCATAAACATTACAATTAATATATATATTTATATATATATATATATATATATATATATATATATATATTAATGTTGTTTATCTTCTGAATGTCCTCCTCGTAGGCATCACTAACAATAGATATTACTCTGTCCACTAATGCAGTGCTCCTTGCTGCAGCATTATACGTGACAACAGTAGGGGGTATACATGTGCCCGCTACACACACACACACACACACATACACACACATATATATATATATATATATATATATACATATATAAATATATATATATATTGTGTGTGTGTTTACAAAGAATATAGATTTAAAAAAACATATATCCCTTATAATATCAGAAATGTTTGCAATTGCAAACTCAATGAAGCTGTATTACAAGATTCAGAGCATATACCACTTATATTTGCATTCTATTTGCAATAGGTAATTAATCCAAAACCATAATTTCATTAGTTTTTACAATTTTTTACTTCGAAAACAGTTTTTTTTTTGCATCATATTACACACAAACGTAATTTATTTAAGTTTAATATTCATCCCTTACGCGTGTTTAATGGAAGAAAATCGGATAAGTGTATTTATTTAATCCAATCTTGTCAATTACCAGATAGTATCAGTATATATTGTTGAATCGTGAAATAGCATGTTATATCAAAAACACAGGAGAGGAAAAAAGTACGGTGAAATTCTAGATTGAGTCCTTATAAAATTTTTGCAAATTAGAGTATATGAAGGGCAAACACTCAACTGGGGAAAAGGTGGCAATTTCAGAAAAAAGAAAGAGAATAAACAAAGAAAAAACGAAGAAAAAAAAACGTTTTTTTCGTTTTTTTTGTTGTCTTTTTTTCGTTTTTTCTTTTTGTTCGTGTTCTTTATAATTAAATTCACTTCCCTAAATATTACTACGGTGACACAAAAGATTTCAAATGTATCACATGTTACATAATGTTGGCGGTTTACTGTTAACGTTAAATTTGCATCTGCTGTTTTACAACCAAATGTGTACTCATAAAGAATTTTAACATTAACATATCTTGTAATTTTGTTTTTAATATGAGAATTTTACAATAACATAATATTAAAATAAATGTAATGATAAATAGTCACACATTTATTCATTATAAACACTTGAACCTTTGACACAAATCGTCCTCCTCAAAAGTGATAGATATTTTTTTCTCTTTTTAATCCTTCTGATAAGAGACATATTAGTTTCTTGGGGATAGATATCCATCCGATGAAACTAACGGTCGAGGTTTGAATGTCGGCGTGTGGGCGGGTGGCTGCGTGTTTTGAGATTATGAAAAATAGTCACACTTTTTTTTAAACACTGCTTGATATTTGAATAACATTTTAGAAATTGTTGAAAACCATATAAACAACTTGATTCTTTGTTTTTAATATCTTTTGATCAGGAGGTTTTGCGTCGAAAAATCAATTCTTTAAAATAAATAAATAATTAATTTATTTAAAAAAATATACATTGTTCATTCGGTTTTCAAAAATTTCTAAAATGTTATTTAAAATAAATATAGCAACAGAAGATGCACACTACATTTTCACTTTAAAATAACCAATTTTCACACTATAAAAATCGACATTATTTTCCTACCAAGATAATCTGTCCTATTCAATTCGCCCTTTATCATTTCTTTTTCTAATTCTTTTCGTTGGATATCTTCGCCGCAGTTGTAAAGTCTTCCATCTTGTCAGAGGTTTTTGTTTTATCCTTAATCCTTTCGAAAAGAACTTGAAAGCTTTAGATGCGATTAAAACACCTTCGATGCCATTAATCTCGTCTTCAGATTTTAATAATCTCTAAATCTTTTAATTCTGCAACAAAGTAAAGCGATGAACCGGGTCATTTTTTTGTAAGCGGAAAAGGAAATTCTGGTCATATGCATAGGTTATCAAATAGTTCCGAAGGGAGGGGGCTGCTCTGAGCAAAATCGCGGGACAGTCATGCGCAGAGAAAGAGAGAGAGAGAGATCGCTGAGAAAGATAGGAGATAAAGGCGGAATGGAAATGGAGAGAGATGGGAGAGACGGAGGAGACGGGAAAAACAAAAGAGATTAGAGACAAAGTGAGAGAAAAACGAAAGAGACGGGAGCAAACGACGTAAAAGATGAAGGAGAGTGAGAGAGAGAGATGACGAAAGAGAGAGTGAGAGAGAGATGACGAAAGAGAGAGAAATACGAAGGAGACGGGGAGATGAGAGAGAAATATGGAGAGATGGGAGACAATAACGGAAGAGATGGGGAGAAAAAGTAAGAGAAAGACGAAAAAGAGGGGGTCTGTTGTGAACAATGTTGAGAGAAATATATATATATATATATATATATATATATATATATATATATATATATAGAGAGAGAGAGAGAGAGAGAGAGAGAGAGAGAGAGAGAGGGGTGATGGCCGAGAAAGACAGGATAGATAGAGGAGAGACGAGAAAGAAATATGGAGAGACGGGAGACAAAGACGGAAACGATGGTAGACAAAGTGAGAGAAAAAGACGTGAAAAAATTACGGGAGAGATGAGAGAAAGAGAGAGTGAGCGAGAGAGAGAAAGACGAGAGAGACGGGGAGAAAGACAAAGTAACGGACGAGAGACGGGGGAAACGACGGAAGAGACGTAGAGAAAGACGATACAGACAGTGAAACGGGAGAAAACGAGGCGGCAGGAGAGAAAGGAGAGAGAGAGAGAGAGAGAGAGAGAGAGAGAAAGAGAGAGAGAGAGAGAGAAAGAAAGAGAGAGAAAGAGAGGTGTTTCCATGCTTAGATCAATCTGCAGCGGCGAAATATTTCCAACATTCAATCAGTTGTATTAACGGAGGTGATCACCAATGTTTGGTGATATATCATTATTATTATTATTATTATTATTATTATTATTATTATTATTATTATTATTAGTAGTAGTAGTAGTAGTAGTAGTAGTAGTAGTAGTAGCAGTGTTTCTCATAAACATTCCACAGTGATATCCTTGTTAGAATCAGTGTCATATTTTTATTCTATAGTTATTCGACGTTAAAACAGATTCCACGATATTATAGGCGCACCTTTCTTCAAGCTACCTACTTACTTATGTAATCTGGCTAATGTAGTTTACGAATATATCTAATTATTGGGGTATATCTCCGAACCCCTTCTACGAGTTTGTGACATATTTCCACTCTAGGGACTTCTAGCACGAACGATGACCCAACGATACCATCTTTGGATAGAAAAGATACTAAATTTTGATTCTAGTCCAAAGGTTGAGAAAGTGCATTTTTGTTGGAGTTTCACATTTGACACAACCACGACATCGGGTGAAATTTAAAAAATTACTTTTTTGTTCTGCATTTTCGGCGATCTCATCTTTTGTAAAATGGGTACGGAGTGATAACGTACGTACGAACATGAAATTGTTTTAACATATTATTATATACATTTATTGGTTCGTCACATATCTTTATGTCACAATGTAATACTTTCTGTAAGTTTATTTTATAGATTAGTAGTAGGAGTCGTAGTAAGAGTAATAGCGCCTTTTGTCACTATGAACTACTCTGCATTCATCGGAAATGGTCGTAGCAATATTTAAATGTGCATGTGCAAATATAAGTTTACAAATGGAAAATTCCACGTAAAACTAGTTGAGCAAGAAATGGAAATTTCCATTAGAAATCATGTTAGAAGTTAGGAGTACGTGACAGAATATTGTCACAGAGGGGAAGTTTCTAGAGATACGTGGCGAATTAGCTGATCAGACATTATTTCTTTCTAGACCTGAGAGGAGATCGCTCGGTTTTGTGACAGCGTGGGGGGGGGATGATGTATGTTGTATATTTTAGAAGAACAAAAAAAAACCCTGACAATCTTGGTTATTTTGTACTGGTATTTAAAAAAATAACTTTTACAGCCACCTGTAAGTAGAAGAGAAGACGAGGAGGAATACTATTCTGCTGTGTCATCTCTAGCAGGTATATGTTCACGAACTATTTTCTTTCGCGAAAGCTTACGTTTCCACACGGGGTAATTGATATATTGTCCAATCAGAACATTTTGCATGACGCTACTTCCGCTGAACTTTTTATACACATTTTTCTGCTTTTCAGTCAGTCGGTTTGTAGACGTCAACTCGAACACACGTGTGGCGTGCACATAACAGTTCGATTTAGTGCCCGACCAGGGCAGATTTGCGTGCGCTTGTTCGACTCCGAACACTAAAAGATTTTTTCTTAACCTTCAACTTAAAATATCCATAACCTCTTGTTTTTTTCTTCCGTAAAGTGAAGATATTAATAAAACTTATTTCCAACATATTGAAGAACATATGTCCTTCGGATCAAACTAATGGTAACCCTCTTCTTCTTATACAACGAAATTCCAACTGTCTACGTGAGTAGTAGCCGCTATCCTGATAATCCACTGGATTGAAATTTTTTATTTTTATTTTGTGCTTGCATTTTAAATAACTTTCACGAGTACCGGTGAGAAGAAGAAGAAGAAGAAGAAGAAGAAGAAGATTAAACGAGAAAGACGTGGGGAATGATTTGCTGCTGAGTGTCATCTACAAAACAAAATTCAAACTACCTGCGCGAATAGCCGTCATCCGGATACTCCGATGGATTAAAAAATCGGTGCCTGTAGTGCAACAGGAGGAGATGATACCTAGGAAGTTGGTATCTTAATACCGATCTAAATGTTGATCCTAGCGTAGTTATCGGATAAAAATCGTGGCTGAAGAAAAGTATTGTCAGCTAATCGACTATATGTACCTAACACTACACTTCAAAGTCTACTGAAAAGACCAAACATCGCTACACAGAAATACTCAAACACATCTCACATATCATTGTACGAGAGTTTAATAACTTGGGCCGTAAAATTCTGCATCAACCATCGTATTCGCCAGAGCTCTCGCTTACTGTTCTATACTTCTTCAAGCATCTCGATAATGTTGTACCGGAGAAAATCTTTAAAAACAAAGATATGTCCCAAAAATCTCTTTCAAAATTGCGTTGAGTCCCGATCGTCTGAATCCAATACATGGAATACATCAATTCTGGCGTATGTTGGTAAAAATGCGTTTATTTTAATGGTTTTATTTCTATTAATAAAGTAAGCAAATTTATTAGTATTTTTATTTAGAACCAATTTTAGACATTAAACTATTATATTTCGTAGAAACTAGAATGTCGAAGAAACCATAATAAGGGCACGTGCGTATCCCCGACACAAATATTTAATATTTCGTGAATGCATATAAATTAGTAGATTCATCTGTCATTTCTTAAATTACTTTTTCATGAAATATATACGAATGTTAAATATTGGCCGAGCAGACTCGCTAGTATATAGTTTGGTTAGTTGACAATAACAGGAAATAAAAGTTCAGTCGAGGTCAGTAGGTGGACTCAAAGGTTAGTTTGATTCGGCTGGGGGAATTGATAAAAATAGATGTGACGGCACATGCCCCAAACAGAGTGAGCACACACGTGTGAACATGTTATTTAGAATGCTCTAAGATATGACCAAATGGTGATTATCCATTTATCTCTTTCTCCTCCCACTACACTGGTAAGTGATTTGGAAAAGAGATCCAGCAGAATAAACCTCCTCTGTCTTCCAAGAAGTTATTTTTCGAGTTATGAAAAAACTTAATAGCACGCGGCGTTTTCTTAGTATGGCAAGATATCGTGGAGCGCACAGATGCAAGCAGCACTAGGTAAAATTATGATCTTCGTAGTATGACAGAATTAGTCAGGGAAATCGATATTTTCAGCAATTGTATAATGTTATTATATAGTCATTCGTCAACGATGATAGTTTCCCCTTTGGTCAGAGCAATAGAAGGAGAGGTGTTAGATAAAGAGTGGGTGATAGAGACAGAAGGATATATATAGAGAGAGGGTGATAGAAAGAGAGAGCAGTGATAAAAATAGGAGAAAGAAAGGGGAAATATGGGAGATAAGAGGAGGAAGAGGTGAGAAGAGGAGGAGGAGAGAAGGTATTAGGAGAAAAGAGTAGAAGGGGCTAGGGAGAGACAGATTGGTAGAGAGAGTTAGAGAGGGAGAAAGAAGTTCTAAGAGAAAAACATTACGCACATTTTATAACTCTTCTATTTTCTTGTCCATACCTTCAAACAACGCCGGGTAACACTGCTAGTATATCTAAATGAATAAACGCGAAAGTATTTTTAATTTATTTATCATTCCTATATTACCATCAAAACGGATTGACGTTGTGTTAAGCAATAATACAATAGTGCGCTTCCAAATAAGGCATATATAGTACTAAAGAAACAGATATAGACATTCAAATATCTGTCTAATTTGCTAAACTTCTGTTTTAACCGTCTATAATTAATTAAAGTTTGCTGTTATTCATTTATGATTATGTTATTTTATTTCCCCTGTGTATCTACAATAATTTCGTGTAAATTAACAGTTATTAATGTAAGTAATTTAATTTGAAAAATGAATAAATTACGAAACACCATTCTTAAAATATCAAGGGAGATAATTTAGATGAAGGTGGCTAGAAATATATACTGAGTTCACAGAATAGGGAAAGGGATTGGTTTATCTCTCCCAAGGGGAGGGGAACTCCTTTAAAAATAATAAAAATTAAAATTTGGCGTCATCATTACTACCTGTCTCTCTTCTCTCTTACACGCCCCTTTTCTAGCGACGATAGGTTTTCTTTTTTTATTGTTTTATGATATATTTCCGAAATAAAAGAGCAAAATATATAAATATAAAGTCTGAGATAAAAACGTATTTAACTTAAAAGACAAACCAATAAAATTGGACTTTCTGTTTAAATTGTAAGCTTAATTTAAAGTTTACTTTCACTTCTTAATCAATTTCTCGCTGCCCTCCAATATCAAATAGATAAAAAAAAACAGGCATGCTGACTTTTTTAATTACCCCCTACTCTTTAGTAAACGGGGCATTATTCCTTTCATTTGGAGTTAATTTCTATTTTAGTCACGTAAATTATTTAAAGTGACATTAGTTTCAGCATTACTCATAATGACCGTATATTTTTATTACTTAAATCATGTTTTAGTAAAAGAAAAAAAGAAAACACTAAACACCCTAGGTTATATCAATTTTCACCGTACACGTGAGACGCCAAAATAAAAATTAGATCGAAATAAAATTGTAGCCATCTAAACAAGTCAAATCAGAGGCTAGCTAAGAAAGAACGATTTCTTACGGTTATAAAAATGTATTCTTTATTAAAAACCTATGAAAAGAAAGTTATCGTTCTTCATTAACTTTCGTACTTCTCTTTGTTTATAACGATGGTGACTATATTTTTAAGCCCACTTTACGTTTCGGCAATTTTACGTGTACAATAATAACTGGCCATACCATACTCGCAGGCATTACCCGCTCCTTTTATAGGGGTAATACTCCCAGGTATTACCTCCTCTATCTTCGGCGGGTATTTCCGATCAGGTGCGTGTGGGGGGTACTCCGACGCTTTACCTTCTCCTTTGGGGGTTTGTGTAGTATATTTTCATTTCTCATAATACATTCCTCCCGGGCATTCCATTTTCTTTTGGGGGGAGGGGAACAGTATAATATATGTTCTTTCCTCACGATATCATCGTCCCAGGATGACTTATTCCCTTTTTTAGGGAGTCGAGGTAGTTTATTATCTATTCTGTTTCATGATATCATCATCCCAGGCATTAACTCATTTTTGGGGGGAAGAGGGTAGTTTTCGTTTGTCATGATATAATCCTCTTAGTCATTACCTCTTCCTGTGGGGGAGGTCAACGCATGTAGTTTGTTCGTTATGATATCATGCTCCCGACATAGTAAAAATATGCGACCAGAGGAAGCATATATTTGCTAGTATATATATATATATATATATATATATATATATATATATATATATATATATATATATATAGTAAGTTGTGAAAATATATTCATGGCAATTAAGCTACACCGAGGCTTCCGCGTTTTATCCTGTAATGAATCGTCAGGCTTATATATATATATATATATATATATATATATATATATATATAAAGAACAGACTGTTACCCTATTTCATTGACAGTTTAGCTTTCTATCCAAAAATTACGTATGCGTATCTGCTTTGGCATCGATTTAGGCCAATTCTTGATGCGTGTTTCGGAGAAATATACGTTTGTTTCGTTCGCTTTCAATAATGTTCATATTTGATTAATATCTGCAAATGCTGAAATTGATAAAGTTCGAGGAATTTTGACTCTCACAATCAGATCTACTATCACTGCCACTCATATTTATTTATATAACATATTTTGTGCAACTGTTATTTCATGTTTACGATCTTGCTATAGTCTGCTAGCAATTATATTAATGTCACCTAAAGTCGAGACGCCCTTTCACTTATACTTTCTTTAGAGAGAGGGGTGTTTAGAGTGGCAATTCCGAAGACGTTCTTTTAGATGCTCTGTTGACAACATAATAGATTGGCGTTGGCAAAATCCTCCGTACACAGCAGCTTACTTTATTGATGCTTTTTACTTTTTACTTATTTTTATTATATTTTCTATCAAATCTTTCAAACAATAATGTTTACGTATACAAAATATTGATTCCTAGATCAAGCCAGGTATATTCCCCTACTTATTTAACTTTGTATTTTTCCCTGTAGAGTCTCCATTTGCATCAACTTACACAGATCGCGACGAAACGTCTTGATTCTATTCATACAAAATGCTGAGATTGGCAGAATAGCAGAATTGATAAACCTTTCGGAGTATGTAACATAACCGCTCATATTCTCATGTAAAAATTCTATTTCCTTTCTGATTTTCTTTTACTATATTCTATATAATCAACTTAATTATTTTTTTGAGGTGTAACAATTTCCTACGGCTTACACATATCTAGGGTAATCGTAGCATTTTCATTCAACACAAACGATTAGCTCTTATATTCTTAGCATTCTGGAATATACCGGAATATAAGTTTAACGTGTTTTGATTTTGAGTATACTTTTTGTTTCTGTTCATTATAATCCGATTCTATCTTTGTGAAATGTGCATCCTGTGGACCGCACTGATTTGCATATACTTTCCTCATAATATTATATCTCTATTGCAGCAGTATTAAGCGACTACCGTCATTTAACACAATTAAATTGTCCTTTTCCGAGATACTTTAACATATATCCAAGCGATACACCTTGTTTTCTTTTCCTCAACAAGAGATGGGTTAAATATTGAGCGAAAATGACGTGTACTTCGTTTTATAACAGGCAGTCATTTACTTAGACCATTCTATTCCATAATTCCATAACACACAACCTGTTGCGTTTGACGAAAAACCATAGGCAGCAAATAATTCAATAGTGCAAAGTTGAGACACGAGATTTCTTGAGTTAATCTATTTTCCCGGGCAACGACGAGACTTGTTAAGCTAGTAAACAATAAAATAAAATAAAAAGGGCTTCTTTTTATCTATGGAAGAGAAATACGATATAACGAAACACGACGCTTTCGTGTTATTTAAAATTCATCATAGCTACAAAGATAACCAGTCGCCATCCTTCCAATGCATTACCATCGTATTTTTTGAGTGGAAGGATTTAATGTCTGTCCCTAAACATAAACTATTGCGTTTGTCGTTACGGCCAGGTCCCGGGGAGCTAGAAATCAGAGAGTAACTGTTAATCTGTTGCCATGATTACGATCAATGTTGCCGCTGTTCTACTTTCTAATAACTACTATTACGCTGACCTACTGTTCACACTTAGTATACACGACGGCTGTAGATAATTAAATGATTTTTCTGTTTAGTAGAAATCCTGCTTGAAAAAAATATCTTCACATAATCTAGCTTACTTACACAATTCAGTCCATTCTTAAGCGTTGGTTTATTTATCTATATTATGAATGACTTAGTTTGTGATTGCTTTTCTTTTGCGAAATGATCTTTTAACGGTCCCATTTCCTACAAACACCAACCGTAAGTCCGATTTGGCAATTGAACTTCCCTTGTGAGTTCGGGTGACACCCATCAACTGTTTTATATTAACGTTGGTGAGTTTGCGTTCGTGCCGAAAAATCATGAGCAGCAAATAATTCAATAGTTCAAAGTTGGGACGAGAAATTTTCCCGGTCAACGACGAGACTCAGGTTAAGCTAGTAAGCAATGACAAAAAAATAGCTTCTTTTTATCCATGAAAGAGAAATACGATATAATGAAACACGGCGTTTTCGTGTTATTTAGAATTCATCATAGCTGCTAAGATAACGGGTTGCCATCCTCTAATGCATTACTTTCTACTTTGGAGAGTCTAGGATTTGATGACTGTTGCCGAAGGCAATCTAAGCCGTGAGGGAGGGCCGACGAAACGGAACAAACTTTGGGGGGCTAAATTGACTTTAAATAGCCCATTAGAATTAAAACAGGCTATTGACAGTTTCGTGGCACCCACTGCATGTACTTTTTTTCCATCCTTTTGTTTAAACAAGTCCATGAATTATTTTTTTATAATGAAATTCCAATTTTGAAAAATAAAATCCTCACAAAAATTATTATATTACAAAAATTATATCTATAAACAAGAAGGAATTTTCTCAAATATAAAAAAGAAAACGGAAACATGGCGTTTTTGTGTTAATTACAATTATTCGCAGTCACGAATGAATGCAATACACCCAAGCATTACCACCTCCCGTAGAAAAGGAATGGCTTTACCACGTTTCATCTGAAGCACTCTCATCTAATTGAGGCGAGGAAAGCCGTGTCCTTTCTGGCATAAATCATATCAGTCAATGATCCGTCCTTGACCATCAGTCCGACAGAGACTGTGACATTGTAGAAGCGGCGGCCTTCATTCGGTATTTGTTCTGTTCAGCTAAAGGAGGTCGACCATCCCAGGCATTGCCTCCTCGCTTTGGGAAGTAGTCAGTTTATAGCTAATTATTTTAAGCGCTCTTACCAGGGAATTCTGACGAGGCTGCCGAGCCAATTTTTATGGAACCAGAATGCACCACCACTTGTGTGCTGGCTTATCTTCTCCGCCTTATGGCCTTGTGTCACATCTTAGCGTTGTAGGAAGAAGATAAATACCAAGGAATTTCCGACGGGAGCGTCCAAGCTATTTAGCGGCAAAATTGACGTTTAGCGGTCACTTAGACTGTACCTTGACTTTTAACGGTTCTCTTACACTCACTGTTTCCGTTTTTATTTTTTCCGTATGACCACCGGACTCAAGGTTGATGTAAGAATATAAAGTAACAGAGCTTCCGCGTTATTTATAACTCACTAGCAGAGCTACCCGACGTTGCCCGGGGCGATAAAAAAAAAGAGTAGTAGAAATTAAAGAGTGTGTGTATAAAAACTCCAATCTCTCTTCTTTCTTTAGCCGTCTTTCTTTCCCTGTTCCTCATTATTTCCCTCCCTCCTTCAACCCTCTATTTCCCTTTTTCCCCATATAATTCTTCCCTTGTTTAAATGTGTTAAAAACTAATAATAATGTAATTCACGTAAATTCTCTTTACTAAATATGTATTTTATGTAACTGTGGATTTTCTCAAAGAAATATGTTATGTAAACAAACAAACATTTAGGATGAAAGTTATTAATTATTCTTACATTGTATTTTTGATGCCGATATAAAATTATATTTTATTTTTTAAACACTTTAAAATCGAACTTAAATGCAATGACTTAATCGCTGGCGGTCATGTTGTAATTTCCTATAATTTTCTTTCGTAAAATAGTAGCAATAGTTTGATTAGTGTTTGTCGCTTATTTAAAAAACAATACCAAAAGACTAAAAATTTAGAGGCGCGTTCCTGGCGCTAAAAAACGTTAAATAAAATATAGTTCTTATATAAGATATCATAACATGTACATGTATATGTATTTGTGTAAGTACAGAGTGGCGGGCAGTGGCGGCTAGTGGCGGACCTTCAATAGTTTCTTACCCCCCTCTATGTAA
This sequence comes from Sepiola atlantica, assembly GCA_963556195.1. NCBI lineage: Eukaryota > Metazoa > Mollusca > Cephalopoda > Sepiida > Sepiolidae > Sepiola > Sepiola atlantica. Next base: position 86,456,193 of record OY744524.1, on the reverse strand, counting down.
ATAGAATTGACGCTAAGAAACGTTAAATAAAATTAAAAGTTATCTCAAAGTATTACGTAATTAAAGCAAAATATGACTAAGCATGTTCTAATTACTATATAATAGAATGAAAAATAACTGAAAACGACCCCCCCCCGATAAAATCTGCTCCATAGACCCCTAAGGGGTGGGTGTAGAGATTCAGCAATACTCACATCATCTTACTCTGTGAATTTTACATAAGAATACACTTTTATATGTTATGTATATTCTCTAACCTTGTTTTAAAAACCTAAATTATGTTTTTAAACGTGAGTTATCGTTCTTCCTTAGCTATGCCCGAACAAATAAATTTCATTAAAAACATAAATTGTTTTATGTACTTGAGGTATAATTTGCCGGACAACGTCGAATACTGTTATTATATAAGATATTATAAAATGTACATGTACATGTATTTGTGTACGTACAAAGTGGCGGGCAGTGGCGGCTAGTGGCGGACCTTCAATAGTTTCTTACCCCCCTTCATGTAAATAGAATTAACGCTAAGAAACGTTAAATAAAATTAAAAGTTATCTGAAAGTATTACGTAATTAAATTACAATATGACTCAGCAATTTTAAATTACTATAAAATATGAAACATAACTGAAAAGGCCTGTCCCCCGGTGATGAAATATGCCCCATGGACCCCTAAGGGGTGGGTTTATAGATTCGTGAATACTCTCATCATCTTACTCTGTGAATTTTACATAAGAATACACTTTTATATGTTATGTATATTCTCTAACCTTGTTTTAAAAACCTAAATTGTAAGTAGTGCCGACGTGACCGACTACCAGATTTTGGGATGAGTTGACTTTTAACGGTCCCTCAAACCACGTTTGTCTTTTAACGGTTCCGTTTCGCCTACTGTGCGTACACTGATTTCGTAATATTCAATTCTAAAATAGATATTGCGATGTTGAAAATATAATGAGAAACAATAAGAAGAAATAGAATAACCAAGGATTGATATAAATTAGTGTAGATTATTGTTCTTTTTAATTTTTAGAGAAGATAAAAATAGAAAAGTTAAAAGAAAGAAGAACAAAAATAGGTCGTTTCTCTTTCTTTTACGGAGAAGCCTTCAGAAATTCGGAATAGAGCCGCGCGTTTGGCAACACGTCCAGAGACGCTGTTGTTTGGAAAACATCGATGTGATTAATTTCTTTCATAAAACAGTGTTTAAATCAGGTCGACTTTCTTATTGCTGTCGTAAAAAGAGTCCAATTTAGGCGATCGACGATTCCTTTCATTGGGCAATGATATAAGAAATAAAAGCAAGTCTCTACA
>OY744524.1:86412380-86449880 GCA_963556195.1 Sepiola atlantica | reverse complement strand
CATCCAATTTAAATATATGTATATATATATATATATATATATATATATATATATATATATATATATATATATATTTAAAAAAATATTTAATCTCTATTTATATATAGTTATGTATGTGTAAATGTTTATATATTTCTATGTAAAGGATTAACTATTAAACTAATACACCAACTATTATGATTTTTTAACATAGCTGAAAAGCGTAAGTGTAAGTAATATAGGCTATATTTAGTTTAATTTAGTTTAATGCAAACCGGGCAAAACGGGGTCAAATGTTTTGTGAACTGTAACATACTTCTGATTTTGTGAAATTTTAACAATCGGTATTTGAGATTAATTCACAAATATTCCCGAAATATCAGATTCGTTGCAGTAGTTTAAAGTTTTTTTTTAGGGCGGGAGGAAGAGGGAACACCCTCCCATTTGAAAATTCATGTTTTTACGAATTGTATTAAATTGGATCCATATTCATTAGATACCAATTAAATAAGATCCCTTGAATTTCAATTTTATCTTAAGACCCCTATAGCTGAAGCTTTAAATTCTAGATATTTTCCAGAATCAAAATCATCGAATGGATTCTGATCAAAATTGAAATAAGGATTCTCGACATAAGGTTTAGTATCATTAATATAAGGGCTGTTAAATCTTTATTTTAATCAACGTAACGTGATATAAATTTTGTGCAAAACTTTTCTGTTCGGGGAATTATTATTACCCGTCCTGATACAAGTATACTTCTAATTATTTATATAACTACATATTTAGGTCATATAAAATATCATATATATTGCTTATATTTTAATTCTATATCAATGTATCAATACTCGTGTACGCCCCCTTTCACTAATGATGACAAAAATATATGCTTCGTCAATGTTCGCTCTCGCTATTTATCAAGATATATTACTAAAATTATCATATAAAATTAAAAAATGATGTTACTAATTCAATTTTACGTAGATTTTCATTAGCATTTCTGATGAAAATAAAAAAACACACTTACAGCTGACTTTTTGTTATAGAATGGACGATTTTTTCCGAATGAATTCCAGGCGGCAGAGTAAGTCTAGGATGGTTGTCTGACTTGCTTTTTGCTTTCCCGCTTCCCCTCATAACATGAAAAAGTTTCGTCCAGAAGCTGAAAACGCAACTGTTTAACTCGCTAACTTTTGCGTGACAGAATAGAAAGATATATATATATATATATATATATATATATATATATATATAAGACAAAAAAACACACATTTGTCTTCATTATAGTGTGGAGAATTTATTGACATGTTCATATAAAAACATCGATTTGTTTATTATTGTGGTTTCATTGAAACCCCTTCTCAGGTGTATCGCTTTCTGTTGTGGGGTCTCTGCTATTCGTTTTACGACATTCTTTTCTTATATATTTTATATATTGGCCATAACGATATAACTTTCTAAGTTGTAACATTTTTATATAAATACTAGACCACCCGTGACCCGTTGGGTCAGTTTGTTATATTAGCTATGGAATTCATGTATGTGCGTGACACTTGTGGAGAAAACAAAAAAACTATTTGATGAAATTAAATGTAATTGTTGAAAAAAGAATATAGATAGATTTCTATGCGTCGTTCTGTTTATTATAATGGTTTTTTTTTAAATTACAGTTACTGAATTATAAGTGGTTGACCATACTTATAGGTAAATATGCACTGAACAGGTACCATAATACTTATTATAGTTAAATTCAAATTTTTATATATAATCTTTTAAATGAAATTGTTAGTTGAAAGTACAGTAAAATACAGGCGATTTGAGAAAGGAAGGGGGTACAACCGGCTGTCTCGCGTACGTAACGAAAACAGAGGGAGTAGGAGTGGTGAAATCTGTGAGAGGAAAAGTGGGAGGTGGTTTCGTTCACCGCCGCTATTGATATTAATAATGATTGTTGTTGTTTTGTTTGTTTGTTTTTGTTTTTTAAAAGGGAGGAGCTTTTTTGAAACTGCGGCAGACTTTACAAAGTCCTGCCGTTGAATGTTTTTAGCCGTGGAGAAAACAAAAAAACTATTTGATGAAATTAAATGTAATTGTTTTATATTAAAAGCGATATAAACATTTCCAGAATGAAAAATTTCATGCGTTCGTTAATCAGAATAGTGATTAACGGAATTGAAATAACAGATTGAGACGATGCTATTTACGCATGCGCAACCGGATGTTGAAAACCGGAAAGCTGAAAGCTGATTGCAAACATACAAGACAATAGAGTTTTAGTAGTATATAGATTTGTAAAAACTGTTTCCATTTATGCACAATATTAAAACAAAAGGTTTCATTTTCTGTATCCAGCTTAGATGAAACATTGTGTTTTTTTTCTGGGAGATAGGCGAGATTGTTGCGATGACACTGATTACATTGTAATATTGCAGTCAACCAACACATGCCCCCCCCCCGAGAAATGCAACCCATTGAATCGTTAATAACATTTACAATGCATTTTTCAATCGAACCATATTTGGTGAAAATACACTTTATTCTATGCTTGACTTGTCAACCAAGTTTCATTCATGAATCTCCAACAGTCTTTTTTCATCACCGTTCAATTATAAGCATAATTAAGGAGAGTACAAAGTGGATCTTGGGTTTACTTTCAACAGCCTCGTAATTCTTGCTTTACTTATTTTGTCCTTTAGTCCTCATATTCCATGAGTGATGTTTCTGACAAAGGTGGGAAATTGATGCTTTATGGGTCGGAATCTATCCATCTAACACTTATCGTTGGTTATTTTTTTTTACCTTGAGGTAGTTTATTTTAGCTCTTTACATCAAGTGGCTCCATGCCTTGTCTGGAGCGATTTCCATAAAAAAGCACATATGAATACGGCGTGCAAAATTGTCAATAAATCTGACACACTCCTCCCTTGTCCCTGTCCTGATTTTGGTTGTGATGGCCCTTATTAGATAGGAAATAGTCTGGGGATTCTTTTGATAGACAGTATCGTTGAGATAACTCAACAGATATACATATAAGGGGTTACGTTCTGGTGAGTGTGAAGCCCTTCAGGATAACAGCCCCTACTGATGAGACGATCACCAAAGTGTGCCCGTATATCAATGGACAGCAAATATGGTTTAATTCCAGAAAGTATGCATAATTTTTATAATGATTCGATGGGTGGAGTTGCTGTCATTTTTCTGAACCAATCTGTATGTTGGTCGCACACTAAACATTTTAAATGGCTGGATTATAAGAAAATGACGAAGAGGATGTGTTAAACCCAAAACTTTCATAATTTGAACGGTATGAGTTCAATCCTTGTTAAGGGCAGTACATTTTAATTTTTTTAATCACGCCCCAGAATATATATCACTAAAAACTATGCAAGTATAAATTGGTGATTATTTAAATATGAGTAAATGTTATTTTGTTATAGAAATATTGCCTTTTATTTAAAATGCTAAATTGACCTTTTCTAAAAATATAATCTCTATGTCATTTTTGACGAGAACGGGTAAGCTATTTTAATTTATAACTTAGAAAATTACAGAAGATTGTAAAATAATAAAATAGGGCTACGGACTGGGAGCAGTAGTACACAGAAATCCTCATTTATTACCAGGCAACGTCGGATAAGTCTTTCAGTATTAGTGTTACATTTAGAATCACTAACTTAGATAACGAATACACATTCTAATATCGGTTTTGATTTCATTACACGTTTTCTGATGAGTAGTTGGCACTATTTTTAAATATGTGCATTTTCCAGACTTTGTGCCGGAATTCCAGCATTATAAAACGTCTGTTGTAATTCGATTCTTTTTTTCTATGCGCCACCATTTTTGTCCACATTTCTCGTAGTATTGTTTCAATCTTATAATATTTTATGTTTTGTGAAATCTAAACAGGCATAATGGGTAGAGTTTTCGCTAATGGGCCGGAGGGCCGGATTTAAATCATCGATCATTTCATAACTAGGATACGAAAAATGGTCCTTGATGCCTATTTGCTAAACACTCAGCATTATGAGGTAGCGATCAAGGGTAAGTGAATCAATCTAGTGAAAGGAAGTAGTAGCCAATGAAAAGGTAATCTTCGCTCGATCCATTCATTTATTTATTTTATTATGAAAAGAAATGGGAATGTAACACTACAAAGAAAAGTAATAAGTTTTGGGGGACGTTTGAATAGTCCCTATTTACTTCTCTCCTCACAAGGGCACATTTTAAGGCGAGGTCGTTCCTTGATGTGGGAGAAACCCAGATGCCCCCAAAAAGTCACTATGGAATTTAAAAAAAAAGTCGTAAAATTACATTGGCATTTGCTTATGAATGAGGTGACACAGGCGGCAGGCAATAACACGACCCCTGAAAAGAGACGGTAATGCTAGGGAGAATCTCTCCAGTTTGAGACCTAACATATACTACACTTTGACCCCATGGAGCAGTTTAGGAAGAGTTAAGCCAACGTTGCGGCACCATCTTTGAACGTTATATCTACGTTTAAGATGTCATATGGTAAACTCACGTTAACACTCCGGTAATAGTTAGATCACCGAAGTTAAGCGACTATGCACCTGGTCAGTACAAGGAGGGTGACCATTTGGGAATACTAGGTGTTATATGTGGTAGGACGGCAACACCTCGCAGCAAGAAACTAAGGTCGTAATCTCCCCTGATCGGGATATAAATGCGGCTTATGAATTTATTATTTCATAGAATTAATATCAAGCATCTCTTCCCTAAACTAAAGACTCCTGTTTTAAGTCTGACATGATTTATGTTGGATTAAATATTTTTGAAACGATTGAAATTGGAAATTTAAATCTGATATCGTAAGTCTCACACAGAGTTATGCCCCTTGCACCCTCATTGTTTTACTGTTGAAATTTAAATTTAATTAACTTCATCCACTTCGATAAAATTATATATATGCTATAAATGTCTTTTAATTAGTAACAGATTTCATTAATTCTATAATTAAATTCATGAAAATCCACAAACATGAATACGTCGTGCAAAATTGTCAATAAATATGAATATACATGAATATACGATAATCCAAAGAAATTTTATAAAACATATAAATAAATAAGATTTATAAAAAATAAAAATAAATAAATAAACAAATAAAATAAATTATCAAAATTATATTATTACAACCAAACAGTTGATTACTGACAATATAATACCCAGTTAATTAATTTAATATTACCTACTTATTTTTGAACAATAACTCTATTTGTAATATATAATTTACACATTTATTGATTTACTGTCTGCTGACATACTCCTGTTTTCATTTCTACTTTATTTCGGCATCCATCTTGCTGAATTCAACACAGTCGGACTTTTCTATTGTGGTCAGTTTTGACAAGGGAGGGGGGCGTCTCCCGAAATATCAAATGATTTCCAATCATTCGGACATTACACACAGCTAACAACATACTTGCTATTTATTATGTAAGATTGAAACCAAAAATAAATAGATAGTTGTCAGACATCTCCTCCGATTGTTTATTATTGTTGTTTCCATCTTCTCATCAATTGGGCTCTCTGCATTGCCTTCAGACTTTTTAATACATTTATTATAATTCACAGCAATGCTTCAAGCAAACTACAATTCTCTCTTAAATTTTAAATCATTTTTACATACACACGTTAGGGTTATATATATATATATATATATATATATATATATATATATATATATATATATATATATGTGTGTGTGTGTGTGTGTGTGTGTGTGTGTGAAACGCGGAAGCTTCTATATAGTTAATTGTCATAAATATATTTATAACAAACACACACACACATATATATATATATATATATATATATATATAAATATATATATATATATATATATATATATATATATATATATATATATATATATATATATATATACAAAAATAAAATATATGTAGCTTTATCAATCTACACACACGAAGACCACAGACACGGAGTTGTTTTCATTTCTGAAATCGAATGCATTAATGACTTCAGGTACCTGGGCGAATATTCTGACACCGAATACCACATGGATGTAAGGATTTTACAGTAATAGAGTGGGCTTCATTCATTACAGCAAGTGTAGGTGTCTCTAATCAGCAAGGAAACCAAAACAAAAGTATTTTATGGATATACAGGGTGACACAAAACACTCTCATCACCTAAACTTGAATCACTTTTGAAATAATTAATCAATTCTTTTAGTTGATCAGATTTACAAAGTAGAATCAATGTTCTAAGAGTCCACCAGCTTCGAGATGCTATGGACTACTGAGAAAAAAGACATTTATAGTTGAGACATATTTTCGGCTGAAGTCTATCCATGCATCTCAATTGCAATTAAACATCAGGTACATGTACAGTCGTCGTGTACAAATGTACCTGATGTTTAAGTCAATTTTTAGTAAATAAATTTTAATCTGATCATGTTGTTATTATTTAAAATTTTAAATATTAACAGACGGGATTTCAATTCAGAGGAACTCAATAATTTTACATGCAAAAGGAGATTACGTCTGGGCAGTATAGGTAGGTGTGTGCAGAACAGGGGACTTTGTTTGTATGGTCACATTGAAAAATGGATGAGATTTCTTGAATTAATAGATGTTGAACAGTTTAGGTTTGCAGGTGACTTGGAATGGAAAGACGAAGCAAAACATGAGATAAGGATATATTTAAGAGAATAACGGAGAAAAAAGATCTAGCCAGATTTGGTTGGAATTTAATTTCTAAACGCCGTCCAGCACATGCCAGCATGTAAAACGGATGTTAAACCGAACACGACGCCGAAAGAATGGATAAGAGTTCTTAGGTAAGTAGACGTAGAACAATTGCTATCAAAGGTTCAGTTGGCAGGGGGAAGCCGATGAAAACATGGGAAGATGTGATAAGGAAATATTTGAGAAAAAGAGAGACAAATAAATACCCGTGCAAAGATAGGTTAATTTAGTAGTCAATTTTTTAAAAGCCGTCCAATATAACATGCCAGCATGTAAAGCAGATGATGATGATGATGATGATGATGATGATGATAAAATTATATTTTAAAAATATTTTCTTTTCTTTCTTTTTTTCTGATACGAAGGATAAATACAAACGCATCATTTGATGTTAAAAACTGTGCACCCAGGGTGACACAAACGCTAAGCCATGCTCCTCCATTGAGTCTCCTGTACGCTGGAAATCCACCTTAGAACCACTTTCGACTCCATTTTGTTTTAAGAACACTAAAGGCTCCGGAAGGGCGACTAGATAGCAGCTTTTCAAACGGATCAGCAACGCAAGACTGCTTCCAAGGTTTAGCTTAACGTCTTAGCTTTTTATTTTGATAGATTTAGGTCGTCGTAGGCCTTCCGGCAGTTTGACTATATTTTCAAACACCCCGCCTGTCTCTCTTCTTCGACGAGCTGAGCTGGTTTTAGTTTTAACATCACCGTTGAAACAGTTTTTCTTTTTGACTCAAGATTGTGGCAAATCTTTTGGAGACCTATTGCAATGTCATTTTTGTCAATGTATTATTAAGCATATATGACTTTGAACCGCCCAATAGCGGAATGGTGTTCCGTTTGAATGAATAAAGAAGATAAATGGCGGTTCAGGGTAGAGGACTCTAAATCCAATATGTTCCTCTCTCTCTTTTTCTTCTCTCTCTCTCTCTCTCTCTCTCTCTCTCTCTCTCTCTCTCTCTCTCTCTCGTTGCCTTTATATATTCAGAGATATGCTTAGTTTTTAAAACCGGAAGGAAATAAAAGAGGAATATAAAGATAATCTCAATGACTGGATGAATTAAAAGCAAAATAATAAACTATAAGAAATAAATATAAGAAATAACAACGATTAATATTTAGTAAAGTTTAAACAATTTTCGGATTATAACTTGTATAATTTATATCAAATTAACGTTCCTTTATTTCTTTTTTGTTTACGTATGTTTTGATTAGAATATGTAAAGGACGCGAAAAAATTCGAAATTTCATTCAAACCAACATCAATTAAAAATATTTTCTCATATATATATATATATATATATATATATATATATATAGCTTTACGAAACAATGGTTTATAATAATGTGTCTACTCCTATCTACGTATTGAAAATGGCTTAACCGCGCCCAAGACACGGACATTCTTCCTTACAAAGTCAATACCACCAGACTATGAAAAGAAAGAAGAAAAACAAACTCTCTGACGAGGAATATTTTATATTCGAAAGCTCAGTTTAAAATAAATAAATGTTATTTATTTATTTCAACAAATTACATTGTTATGGTTTTTCAAAAAAAAATGTTTATACCTTTACGAAATAATGGTTTATAATAATGTGTCTACTCCTATCTACGTATTCAAAATGGCTTAACCGCGCCCAAGACCATGGCCACCGAGAGTTGACAAGCCAAGCAACTAACTTCCTGCCCCCCTCTGACGTCACTGCATATCGTGTCAAAACAAGGACCGTAGTAATAACAATAAGAAGGCATTTCGACTTCTCCATTCACTAAATAATCCATCAAAATTCAGGAAATCAACCAATTTTAATGAAATTTTCAGTATTTATTAATTAATAATCACGGAATATAATAAATCCATTACTTTATTATAAAGCTTGGTGCAAATGTATTATTTCTTGTAAACAAAAAACACCTTTACTAAAGTTATTCAAAATATCAAAATATGTTGACCATACGATATTGTAAATATTTCAAATCAAAGCATTAGAAAACTTTTAAAATTGCATGTAAAAAAGAAAAGAAAAGAATACGATTCGATTCATCTTGAAACTGATCTTTATTCAATATAAATTTAAAGAAAATAATAATTCACGATCAAATACTGCAAAAAACTGAATTATGAATTACCATTATTTAAACTTCTAACCCAATCAACCGTAAGTAATTCAGACTTTGAAATTTGTTTAAAAATCATACAAAAAAAGTTCAATGTTAACTGTTTGTTTAATAATGGAATCAAAATTCAGGAAATCAACCAATTTTAAAATAATTTCGCGCTTTTTAAAAATTTCATTTCATAATTCACAAAGTTAAAATGCCTACTGCATATGTTTAGATTTCCAAAAGATAAATAATTACTGCAAATATGGATACACGTAATAATGTTTACACCGACTAAATATAGTGTAGTAAGTTTGAATTTTTTAAAATTATATAAAAAATCAAGTCTGAATTACTTATTCATTATTTGATAAAAAAGTAGTGTTCCATTTTTTTTATTACTTTTTCTCGATGTCTTAAGTGTAGTATAGTTTATCTTTTCTCTGTACTTTTGTAGATTAAATAAATGAAATAATAACATCATATTTAATCAAAATTTTCACAAAAAAATATTAATTAAACAATGCTTTATTCGATGATAATATCGTTAATTCTTCGAGTTATACTGATTTTATTAACAAGAGTGTAGGGGCATTTTCCGTAATATATACGAAATAGTTTTCTAAAAAAATATTTTAACCATATACAGATCTTATTTTCATTAAAAAAAAATCATGGATTTTTTTTATATATATAAAAATATACGTTTAGTAAAGGTGTATTTTGTTTTAAAAAAATAATACATTTTCACTAAGATTTTGAAAAATGTTTCACTATATCTCCTGTGCTTGTTTATTAATAAATATTGAAAATTTCATTAAAATTGGTTGATTTCCTGAATTTTGGTAAATTTTTAAGTGAAGAGGGGGGGGGGGGGTCAAAATGTTTTTACATTTTGGGGATCGGCCTTTGATTTTGCACGTACCTATCTCTTAATAGCAAGATAGGAGTTGGTGATTCCATTATTAAACAAACAGTTAACATTGAACTTTTTTTTGTATAATTTTTAAACAAATTTAAAAGTCTGAATTACATACTGTTATATTTTTAAATATAACAGTATGTATATTAAACGCAGGCAGTCGGGAAATTAAATAGTGACTTCGATCAAGTCTAAGAAAAGCGACAGCTTTTGGTTGAAAACGAGGCCAAATGGGGAAGTGGGGGAAGGGATAAAGATAAACATAAAGAAAGTGGTTGATAGGGTTAGTTAAATGAATTATGGCTGATGCTTGGAAAAGGGAAGGGGAAGGGATTGTTTGGTTACTGCTTATTGATAGTAAGCAATAAAGCCGGTGGGGTTGAGGTTGGGCTATCATAAGGTAAAAACAGAAGTGGAATCTAGGTCAGTGAGTAAATATTTCTGAAAGGGCACTCCCATAATTAAGACGGATTTTTGAACGAACTTATATATAATTGAGAAAGTTTAAAAGGGTTCCAATTGGTAAATTAGGGAATCTGGAATTGACGTGTTTAATATGTTATAATTCGGACAAAAACTAGTGTTTCAGAGTTAGATGTATAAAGACTGTAAAGAATTCCCAGTTAGTTAAATATTAAATGCATGACTAAATAAGAAACTTTAATGTATAACTGAAGTTAGGATTGGGAACCGCGTTAGTTTGCTTGCAACAATTGATTTCTAGTACAAGGATTATGGGGTAGGATTGGGTTGAATTTTGTAAACCTAACTGAAGCACTAGTGTGTTGAAATTATTAATAGATTTTAAGGGGGAGCAAATGCACTATTTTAGGAGTAACCATAAAGTATAGTTTAAAGGTGAGGGAAATAGAATCTATGAGAAAAATATTGTATATATATATATATATATATATGTGTGTGTGTGTGTGTGTGTGTGTGTGTGTGTTATGTAGTTTTTGTTTACTTATGTGTTCGTTTATTATTTAGCGTACATATCCTGAAACTAATTTAACCAGTGTAGTTGGGTAAGTATATTTCCTTTTGATTATCATCTAACCTAAACCGTTGAACAGAATAAAATACAGATATTAAGCATAAAAAATTACATGCTGTAATTGGCTGAGTGAAAAATTACCTAGGTTTCATCTTTGAAGTCCCGATAAGGCCTGGTTGTCCTTTGCAATCTTTCTCTTACACAGAATGTCGTGCTTCACCGAGGTAGCTCGAAGTGTAATCCTGATTTGAGGCACCAAATACGATACTATTGTGCCATGGATATATCCCGGTGTCGAATCTTGGTGGCCACGAAAGTCGCATGAGTCTCTACCAGTTGCTTTGTCAGTAGCTCTGCGCCAACGCTGTGTATTTAGATCCGCAAAACTATGATACTGCCGCCACTTGTAAACACTTTTATGTAGGTGTCTTGCCGGCATTCTTTCTCTGCTTATTTCAAGGAAAGTTTTGTTTTGGGTCAAATAATGCGTTGACTGACAGTCGCTATGGACCTTACCTCCAGAGTAACGTCCGTCAGAGCGACATATTTGACGATATTTTCATGCACCCCTAAACTTTTCACTCAATTATTCTAGCTTTAATAAACTGTTACTATCCAATAATATTTATGCCAGACAGCCCTTCATTGTGCCACAATACTACTCACGGCTATATATATATATATATATATATATATATATATATATATATATATATAATTCGCGCTTCCTCGAAGCATGTATCTTGAAAAGGTCTGAATAGATGTCTTCTTAGGTGATATACCGATCTACACATGCTCTTTGTGTCGACTTAGATTTCATTGTTTTATCATTTAATTCTATTTTATTTTACGTAAACACACACACACACACACATATATATATATATATATATATATATATATATGTGTGTGTGTGGGTGTGTGTGTATACGTCCCTTAAAGGGGCTCGATAAAGTATATGCAGAAGAGAACACTCGTGCGTATGTATAAGGTAGGCAATTTCATACGTTCAGGATGAGCGAAATATACCATTAGTTATGTATCGCTAAAAACAATGACAACAAAAAGTAACTTTATAAACGATAAATTTTCCCGTAATTTCAGACTGGTCTCTCGCAACGATTAGCGCACTCGATCAAAGTCTCAGTTACCGAGGGTCGAGCCCAGTAATAGTATGCCACGCTGATGAACCGCATTAATCGCGAAACACGTGTAGTGGAAAACTATTGTATATATATATATATATATATATATATATATATATATATATATATATATATATAGAGAGAGAGAGAGAGAGAGAGAGAGATGTTAATCTCTTTAAACTCCACAGTTTATAAAAAGTGCTCAATAACAAGTAGAGCTGTTTTTTTAGTATATATTTTTATTTATACAAACATTATTGCTTACATATGTGCATACATGTTTCAGTTGTACTCTTCACAAAGAGTCAACTTCTTCAGACCACAGAACATGTGGAAGACTTGGTCTTAATAGGTTGACTCTTTGTAAAGAGTACAACTGACACATCTAGGCACATATGTAACCAATAATGTTTGTATAAATAAAAATGTATATATATATATATATATATATATATATATATATTTACTTATTTATTTATTTTTAAGTATGTATTAAAGGAATCCATAGGGACGGGTTTCTGGCTATCAACTGTCATCATCATGGTTACCCTGGGCAAGGATTGAACCTACAATGTTACTGTTGGCAGTGTGGCGTTTTGCTACTAAACCACAAATACCTTGCCGTAATATGTACGTAATATGAGAATACATCTATGGCAAATACTCTACACAGTAACGTTCATGTTTCATTCCCGCCGAAAATAATAAAGCTAAATGCATTTAATCTCAGGATTACCTGTGGGAATGAAACATGAACGTTTCTGTTAAGTTTATTTACTATAGATATATTTCATACTACTACTAATCTATACTCACGCATTGACCACTTTCGAAGTAAATAGTTTTATCCCTTCGCGTGATCCCCACACACAGATGTAGACTTGAACTAGCCCTATCCACTCTCTATTTTAGTAAAAATACATAAATATCACAGGAATTTAAATTATTATTAAAGTTATTGATGGAACACTAGATAATTAAAATAAATCTATTTAAGGGTCGCTGGTATCCAATTAGGTTTATCAATTATGGTTTATTAATAGATTAAAAATATTTTCCAATTTACTCAGATTAGAAATTATACACAATTCTTGTAATTCTAATATCCTAGAAAATTAAGCCAATACTCTCTACGTTGTTGGCGAGGGGTGGTTGACATCTCGCCCGGGTCTGGTGGAACCGATTCCGACTACTGTGGCCGGGCATAATGGTAAACAGCTCCGTCCAAACGCCCCTTCCCTCCCCAAAAATGTACTAAGGTGGTGTGAGCATTCTTATTCCAAAGTTTACAAAGCAGCTGCTATGGACCACATTTGATGATTCTCGTCTGTCTGGGTTAAAATTAAATAAACTTATAACGTGAAATGGATTTAATATTGGACTGAGTTTTTTCTGGATCTGAATGAAAGTTATGTTCGGTTAGTATAATTTTGTTAATTAAAATAGAGAAATTGTAGAATATGTTATGTTGTTTAATTGGGTTTAAGTTTATGATGAGTGCTGATTGAAGTAGACTTCGGCGACATTTATTTAAAATGAATTTAACATGGTTAGCTTCTCTTATAAAAATACATCTTCTTTTACTTACGCAAGCCCATAATACAACAATTTCCAACACTCTAAATAAACTAGCAATTCTAACAATAGAAACTACATCACAAACTATAAAAGAAACACAAAAAACAACAAAATGTTTTCCTAAAACACCAACATCTAAGGCCGAAATATATACTGGCTAATGTAATAATTGAAATCAGATATACGTTGGTGAAACACAATGTGAACATAAGAAAAGGCTTGATGAACATAAAGGGATATGAAAAAGAAATGCAGAATGTACTATTCTTTCATGCATTAAAAATTATCATTCTTTTAACTTTAAAGAAGCTAGGCTCATTAAATTCATTCTAAATAAATCTCGCTGAAGACTTCTTGAATCAGAACTCATTATAAATCTGACACAATTAAACAACGTAACGGCTTCTACAATTTGTCTCTTTTGATCAGCAAAATAATATTTACCGAACAGCACTTGCAGTTGGATATACAATAGATATTTTACACCACATTTCCAACAAAAAATCATCTCACTTCACAAACGCACGGCATATGTTGAATTCTAACGTATATGTTTCGTTCGAAGAAAAAGAACAAAAGCATTATTTTTACGTCATAGACACACCACTTCCTTTCAAATATTGACATTAAGTGGTTTTTCAAATCAGTCACTTTGAGAAAGTCTTGAAATAAAGACAAACCGATGATGAATATATACATTTTTTCTTATTTTCTTTTTTTCATTTTCTATATATATATATATATATATATATATATATATATATATATATATATATATATATATATATAATGAAATAAATGAAAGACGAATAATTATATATACTAGCAAATATATGCTCCCTCCGGTCGCATATTTTTGCTAGGCTGCCGCATCAGAAATGAAGGCTCACGCGTAAGCCAATGGAGCCCCAGTCATATTTCTGTGGTGGTTAGACATTGATTTTCTGTGTTTATGACCAAGATTATTTTTAGTTAAAAATAAAGGAAAAAAAAATCGATCCTACCCCGATTTTTGTTGTACCCTCGCCCATATATAGAAAGACTTGTAGTTTAAAAAGAAAGAAAAAAATGTGTTTGTACCCCCCTCAATTTTTTTATATTACCAGTCATAGAAATATTTTTTAGTTAAGAAAAAAAAAAAAAATTTTTTGACCGCCTTCTCCCAATTTTTTTATCCTCCCCCCCCTATACATGTAAATATTTTTAATTAAAAAGGAAAAAAATACCTAACCCTAACTGTAACGATGGGGTCAAAGTTAGCGTGGGTCCTAAAATGAAGAAGCACCAAAAATCAAATACAGTGAACACAGTGTGTGTGTGTGTGGGGGGGGTGTTTGTTTAATGACCTTTTTTTAATTAAACAATTTGATTCTACAATCAGTTGTATAGTTTTCCAGTACAATGTGTTCGTTTATTTTGTTGACATTAAAGAAAAAAAAATCACATCTTTTTTTAATAAATAAAACATGGAATCATAAATTCTGTTGAGGTCGTGAAAAAATGATAATATTGGATATGAAAGTATTAAAAAATCAAATACAGTAAACACGAAAAGTTTTTTAATTCTCGGAAAGAAAAAGTTTACCTGAACTGTGTGTGTGTGTGCGTGTGCGTGTGCGGGTGCGTGTGCGTGTGTGCGTGCGCGCGCGCGTTTTTATATAATAATTTTAAAATCAATTAGTATTTTAATTAAACAATTTGATTTAATAAATTTGTGTTTTAAAACATAATGGCTAAGTTTAAACAAACTTAGGACGGTTTTAAAAATGGAAAACTGAGCACGGTGTTTGCGCGCGTTGTTGTTTACATATTTAACGTCCCACATTAACGTCGGCTGCTTAATCAGATCGCCATATTTAATTACCGGAGGGAGGGATGACACCACTGATTAAACAGCTAATCGGCTGCTTAATCAGATCGCCATATTTAATTACCGGAGGGAGGACACCACTTATTAAACAGCTAATGACTTTGCAATTTTAACAGTACTCGCGTTGAAATGGTTTAGAAAACACGCCGGTTATGAGGAAAATGGCTTTAATTAATTGTATGAATAATGTTTATTAATATAACCTTATCGGAAAATATTGTAAATACATATGTAAATTGGATAATAGCAGTTATAAGTGTATATTTGTAAATATGAATTTAATTGAAGGTTTAAAGGAATGACTTATGTTAATGGCAACACCCATCTGGTGTCTGAACGACTTTTGATGACAGTATATAAAGAATTTCAAAAAGATTAGTTTCAGTAAAATAGTCATACTGGAGTTTCGGCTTCAGACAGACAGACAGACAGATACATAAACTCCATTATTAATAGATATATTTAATTACCTTATCATATTATGTGTATATACATTAAATAGTAAGAATACGAACATATATATATTGATTGTATTGTTGTTGTTTCTAATGTTGTTTTGATGTTAATTCAATGACACTCCAATATACTTAAAATAGTACTCAATAAGACGTAGCGCTCTATGATAGTGTAAATTCCTTTACTTATACAAACATTATTGGCTACATATGTGCATACATGTTTAAGCTGCGATCACTTTCAGAATTTTAGCTACCTCGAACTTTTTTCAATCATGTTTGCCCCGAGGAAGCTGGATTTCGAATGAGATCGCAGCTGAAACATGTTTTTACATATGTAGCTAATAATATTTGTATAAATAAATAGATTTATAATATATATATATATATATATATATATATATATATATATATATATATATATATATATATATATATATTTCGGACTCTATGGAATTTCATGCCAATACAGCCTGTAATCAGTTATAATAAAATGGAAGGAAAACAAGGCGGTAAAATAAGGATTTTCTGCGGCAAAACGCCAAGTAAAAGAGGTTATCACGAAATATAATAACAAAGTAACGTAAAAATACAATCAAGCGAATTTGGAGGGTGGCAATATTTTTGGCAAGCAATGCGAGAAACTCGAATCAAAACAGAAGGAACGTTTCAAAATGAGCCAAAGAATCAATAGAAATTAACAAAGAAAAGTGTGTAGTCTTTTAGGGACAGACCATTGATTTACTGGACATCTTCGCTTTTAGATAAGAGAAAGAAAGAGAGAGAGAGAGGGGCATAAAATCCACGCCTATTTGCAGATTTAAAGCCGTATGTGTTAATCACCACAGCATTAGCCGTGTCCAAAAACGGGTTGGCACCGAAAACTGGTGGAAATTTATGTCAATACAAAATAACATGTTTCACACGTGCCGTCTAGTGTTTAGATCGATGACCCGATCACTGTTGTTCTGTAATCTTTGCATGCTCAGACATGGCCGACACGAAGACTTACTTATTTTGGCGACATCCTAGCAATGAGTTACTTGACTGCTCATCAGATATTTTTACGCTCCGGGGTCAGATGTGCGCCAAAATGACGTCTGCTGGCCTTCTCCTTAGTCGGTAAATTCTGTAACAAAGCCGATAGTGGAAATATGATGTTGTACCTGGTTTGCCACTGTTTTGGTGCAATATCTTCAATTATATTGATTCCATAATTATCGATTAGCCCATGTAGCATAATGTTAAAAGTGTCCGCTTACGGGCCTATCGACAAAGGTTCAATCCTTGGTCGAGTCATAACATGATATTTGATGCTCCTATGTAAAGCATTTAGCAGTATAAGGTAAGTACAGTAATTCTGGGAAACGGGTGACACCCTCCACTACATCTCAGTGTAGTACCTAATGAAAAAGGAGCCTTCGGGTCGCCCTTGACTATGGCCAACCACTTTATATTTTTACTTATCGATGGCTCATCCTTCGAAGTTATAACAACATTAGCTTTTCAACCAGTTTTCTATTATTATACTAAAACTGAGTTAATCTACGTTTGTTTCCATGAATAATTTCTCTCTATATATTTTAATGACACTCAATACATTCTAAAATATTTCTTTGGTTTTAAGAATTAGCTACGTTTGATAACAATCCCTTTGAATTGTTTTAATTAGCCGTCGTATGCAATCTACTAACCAAGTCACGCATCTCTTACTAATTTTAATTGATTATTTCATCCTCTCTCACTGTATATTATTTGAAACGCTTTGATTGTATACAGTCTCTATCACTCTTGCTTCCGTATATCTCTTCTCTTTTCTCTGTTTTTAAGTCAAATGCAATAAATCTTAGTAGTACGCAAAAGAGACTATCCTGTACATATAAATATATATAAAGAGACATACCTAACTAATATATATATATATATATATATATATATATATATATATATATATATATATATATATATATATGATTATTTTCATCCATACAGGCATGTACAAAATCTGCGACACTGTACATGTATGTATGAATAAAAATAATCATATACATCAAAGCTCAATTTAATATTGAGCAAATGTTATAAGACCGGTTGAAATTCTTTCGATTCCTATCCTGTGGGTGTTTACTTTACCTGGATTACTAATATATATATATATATATATATATATATATATATATATATATATATATATATATATATATATATATAGTTGATGAGCGTCGGCTTTGAAAACCTGCAACAAATTTTATGCTTAAATATATATAGTGCGTGTGTGCGTATATATATATATATATATATATATATATATATACATATATATATATATATATATATATATATATATATAATTATGTTCCAAACATATGAGCTAATTATTCTGAAATGTTAAAAAAACATTCTACTAAAGATAAATAAAAACCGTTGCGACAGTATTTGCTCATACCTACATTGTTTTTTTTTGTTTTTAGATAACCCGAATCTCTTTTTTTTTGCTGATGGGTCACCACTTATTAAGGCCCCGCGTCTACTTGAGGATAAGGGTTAGAAAAGTTGTTGGTTGGCCGAAAATCGCCACCAAAAGATGATTGGAAACAACAGGTGGAATGGACAGAAGATCACTTAAGAAGAATTGATTATCCCAGAGGACGGATGAGCAAGTATTTGTTTAGATTATGTAAGAGTAAAACGTAGACTTTTGGTTTACTTTCAACAGCCTTGTAACTCTCGCTTCCTTTATATTTGTTTTATTAGTCCTCACATTCCATGAGCGATGTTTCTGGCAAAGGGGGAAGAATTGCTTTTTTCTTGGTCGGAATCTTTCCATCCAACACGTATTGTTGGCTAGTTTTTGACTTTGAAGTAGTAGTATTTTTTTTAGCTCCATGTGGTTTCATGCTAGTCTGAAGCGATTTCCATCAAATAATTAAAAAAACACATCAAACTTGAACACGACCATTCTGTAGTCGGTTTGGAAGAAGACTAGTAGTATATTGTTTCACAGATGTAATGTTCTAAGAAGGAAACTTTGTTTGTGAAAGTTCCGTTTGGTTTTTGGTACAGAGACAGAGAGATAGATAGATAGATAGATAGAGAGAGAGAGAGAGAGAGAGACAGACAGACAGACAGACAGACAGATAAAAAAGAGAGAGAGAGAGAGAAGAAGGTGATTTGATGTGGTTGTAGCTGTGAAAGTTTTACTTAAAAAACATTCAACAAAATAAAATCTAATGAACTGACAATTCTTATTTATCATTTTTATTAATATTGTTAAGGTTTTCCTGTAAATGTCGTGATCGGCATTTTACATATCGGCATATTTTTTTGTTTGAAAAAAAAACAAAAAAACTATTTGTATAATAGTAATACAATGTTCGATATGTATCTCTATTTATGAAGGTGGGTTATTTATCGCAACCAACAGTGAGATTAAAACGCATAATTTCTATTCATAGTACAAGATGAATAGGTTCTAATATGTATGTACGCGATTTACTTCGTCAGATTAACTAATTTGCATGTTGGTCTGCAAAAGGACGTATCATTAATTAACTATTTATTTTCATTGTTTTCTAATATAATGGTTGTTTTGATTTTGCTATGTCGTCGTAAACGCTCAGCATGTTGGGTTAAAAGAGATTTGTCTGTCTTTCTGGTCAAATTAAATTTTCTGATTTTTTATTCTTATTTTCAAGAATTTTTCCGGGCGACGTCGAAACACAGGTCTCGCATGAATACAATTAAGGATGATTTGTTAAATAATATTATCCCTTTTTGGGTGAAGGAGATTCGCCTGCCATTTTGTCGTTTATGTTGACTAATGTCGACAACGTAAGGGAGATAACTGTTCAACAATTGATTTCAACAAAGATTTTTAGATTTTTGTCAAATTTTATCTTAATAACGATTTTTTTCATAGAATTGATTTCAACAAAGATTTTTAGATTTTTGTCATATTTTATCGCAACAATAATTGTTTTCAACAATTGATTTATACTTACAAAATCAACAAAAAAATTACATGAAAATGAAGATGTTAACAAATATTTCAATAATCGAGTTTAAGAAAGATTAAGAAAAAATAAACAACTAAAAAAGTAAATATGTGTTTTCAGTTGATTTTACCAAAGATTAAAAAAGAGGAAACAACAGAAAGTTAAAAACATGCTAAGAAAAGAATATGTCGCCAACAATATTAATGGACAAAAACCTGAGAAACATTTTTAATATTGTTTTGAATACATAGAACGGTACGCACACATACTTTACCCTTATCCCGACGCTTCCAATAAAATCCAATTATGTTATATTCCTTACATTGTCAGCATTACTCAACATAAACTAAGAAAATACCTATTCTTCTTCCTGCTCCTGAGACCAAAACCTCAACATTTTATACATAAATGCAACAGGAAGCATTCTCTTATATTATTTACCGACTGACCCTCTTTTTTAAATTTGAAAGTTGGTTTTATTTTGGGAAGTTGAGAATGTGAGGTTTATATATTTTTAGACAAATTAATGAAATAATGTCTTCTATGAAAAGAGGTAGCCGAACAATATAATTGTAACATTTTCATGGAAACCTCACTTAATTATTAACATATCGCCTAGATTCTAGAATGTTTATATTTATACCTAATGCATACATTAGAGGCGCTACCTTCATGAAGAAGAATTCAGATTCTGAATTCTATTTATTTGATAATTTCATATTTAAAAAGATAAAATGTGAGTCTAGTTTATATCGATTTCTCTACTTACCTGTAACAACGTTAGCAAAATTCCCAAATTTACATATCACCACGCCAAAATCAAAATATCTCTCTTGCCCCTTAAATAAACTTTAACCTCTCCTCATAATTTCACTTTTATTCTCGGCGCGTATGAGGTCGGTCATTTTGTAAATTGTCTGGCTTTCGTACGGAAATATCACCATGTGAAAAAAAAGATAGGGTGAATGAATATTTCGCCATTACGCTTTATTTGATATATTACGTTTGTTACGTTTGCTTTGCTTGTTGAATTCGGTATTTTTGCTTGTTGAATTCGGTATTTTTGCTTGTTGAATTCGGTATTTTTGCTTGTTGAATTCGGTACTTTTGCTTGTTGAATTCAGTATTTTTGCTTGTTGAATTCAGTATTTTTGCTTGTTGAATTCAGTATTTTTGCTTGTTGAATTCGGTATTTTTGCTTGTTGTATTCGGTATTTTTGCTTGTTGAATTCAGTATTTTTGCTTGTTGAATTCGGTATTTTTGCTTGTTGAATTCGGTATTTTTGCTTGTTGAATTCGGTATTTTTGCTTGTTGAATTCGGTATTTTTGCTTGTTGAATTCAGTATTTTTGCTTGTTGAATTCGGTATTTTTGCTTGTTGAATTCGGTATTTTTTCTTGTTGAATTCGGTATTTTTGCTTGTTAAATTCAGTATTTTTGCTTGTTGAATTCGGTATTTTTGCTTGTTGAATTCGGTATTTTTTCTTGTTGAATTCGGTATTTTTGCTTGTTTTGGAATTTTAATTCTTTAGTCATAAATATGAATGAAAGTTCCAGGCTGTTACCGGCACTTTTGAAGAAGTAGATGAAACTATTGGCGATGAGAGACTCAGTAGTCATTCCTATGACGAAACAATGAGTCCTAATGTGGCTTTTCCGTCCTCGGAAGATTGTAGCCAAGGAGTGCGAACGGACAAGAAATTCCGTCATTCCTATGACAAGGAATTGAAGTCCAGGAACGACCATAATGTGGCCTTCGAAGGAAGTTCGCCAGTTGAGTCTTCTTACCCCGTTAGGTTCCTACCCGACGCTGAAGGGGTAAAATTGGACGAACTTATTGACGAAAGGATTCACCTTATGTTCAGTGGAGACCAAAATAAGGGCAGAGTTGCGTCTAAAACGGAGGTAAATTCGGACGAAGAAATGGAGTGTAATAGTCTGTTCTCTACTTCAGTAGAGTGGTTTACTTTTATTTCGAAGGTGGCTTCGGAATTGAATATCCCCAATACGGGAAAGAAGGTTGGGACAGAATATAAGTCCTATGTTGCGAAACATTTGCTCCCCCTCCCCCTAGAAGGAAGAGTTCCTGGAAATGCCGTTGGATGGCTCCGTAATTAGGGCCTTACAGGAGATGGATACGGAGTGGCAGAAGAAGGGTCGAATTAAGTGTTTTAAGGCCGCGGAGGACAATAAATATATGGTGGCTAAAGACCACTTTGAAAGATTCTGCTTGCCTCCTATGTTGGGTGAGAACATAGAAGAAGGGGTGATGGGAGTCTGGTAGTAGGCCAGGTACGCAGTATTCTTTTTCCAGCAAGACGGCGGACACTACAAATACGTGTTTACGGAAATTGGATTCCAGTGCTAGGCTTTTGCGTAGACAAATGTCTTTTGGTTCCTTATTTCTGCATATCTGCATATCAGTTCGGTGTCTGATAAAAGAGAAGCCTTGCAAGCTATGTCTCAATTATTCCCATCCATGGCTGATGTGACGGCCAGAATCATTCTCAGCTCTGTCACGGCGAGACGTCGTCTTTATTTAAAAGACACGGCTTTTAAGAATAAAGCCACGGAAAGTTAGCTGTTGTGTTTGTCGACAGTAGGCCAAAAAATATTTCCGGGGAAATTCTTTAAAGTTTTGCAGAATAGTGCAGAAAACTTGAGGAACGCGATAGAGACTCAGCATGTACGAAATAACCCTCTAAGAGGAGTAAAGAGAAAGTTGGATGTCCATAGAGAGCCCAAACAGGAAGAAGCCCTGTTACAGGACCGTATGAAGCAGAAGCCGGACTTCAACTTCAGACTAGGAAAGGGTCAGAGTTCTTCGACCTTGACTAGGGACCAGACAGGTCCTAGAAAGGCAAGAGCTCAGAAGGCTTTGGGGTTTCGTTCCCAGCAGCAGTAGCAATCAGACGGTCAGACCAAACCAGTCGGAGAACGACTGGAGGGTTTCTTGGAAGGGTGGAAGAAGATTACTTCCGACCGTTGGATCTTAGAAGTAGTTCGGGAAGGACTGAGACTTCAGTTTGCATCAGCTCCAAAACAGGAGGGGGTGGAAAGGACAGTATTAGGTTCGTTTTATCAAAACAACATTATGTCAGAGGAAATAAGAAGCTTGTTAGAAAAACAAGCAATAGAGTTGGTTCCGAAAGCTCAGGAAGGGCAAAGATGTTACTGCACTTTTTTTCTAGTGCCAAAGAAGGACGGATGTTTTCGGTTCATTCTAAATCTGAGAGAGGTAAACTCTCACTTGGTGGTTCCTCATTTCAAGATGGAGACGTTCAGATCAATACGTCAAGCATTAAGGGTGGGAGATTGGGCAGTGAAACTAGACCTAAAATATGTTTACTTTCATGTTCCAATTTAGCCAGACCACAGGCGGTTTCTGAGATTTCATTTTCTAGAGGCTCATTACCAATTTAAGGCAATGCCTTTTGGACTAGCAGTGAGTCCCAGAGTGTTTACAAAAATCATGGCGGCTCTGGGCAGTTTCCTAAGATGTCGACAGATACATATTTTATGTATCTGGACGATTGGCTGGTCAGAAGCCAAGACAGACACGTTCTCAACCAACAAGTTCTACTAATACAAGATCTCCTGCAAAGGTTGGGAGTGTTAATCAACATTCAAAGATCTTGTCTGCAGCCGGCACAAGAGATAATTTACCTGGGCGCTCTCCTCAATTTAAAAATAAGAAAGATTTATCCGTCAGAAAAAAGATTCTAGGCAAATAAATTAAATCTTGGACTCGAGTTTCAGCAGAGCCCACAGGTTTCTCAGACTATTGGGATTGATGACGGCATGCATCGACCAAATTCTTCAAGCTCGTTTGCATATGAGACCGATCTAGTTTTATCTTCAGGCGAAGTAGATTCCACAGAGAGACGATATAAGAAAGAGGATTCCCGTCCACAGTTCGTTGAAGGAATTCCTGGTATGGTGGGAAAAGAGGGAGAATTTTTTCAAATGAGTTCTGTTTCGCCAAGTAGAACCAGTGGTTTTATGGACAGATGCTTCAGAAAAGGGCTGGGTGCTCACTTAGCCACCCATCAAGTGGCCGGAGTTTGGAACAAAGACCAGATGAAGAAGCACATGAATTGGCTGGAGTTGAAAGCTATCCATTTAGCGCTCGTCCAGCTGCTACCTCAAGTGAGGGGGATGAGAGTCTTTCTCAGGTGCGACAATTCCACGGTATGGCTGACATTAACAAGGAAGGTGGCACGAAGTCCTTGCCAACTGACGTGGAGAGTGTTCCAATGGACAGAAAACTACAATATCTCCCTCTGTGCTGCGCACATTCCAGGGAAGAAAATGTTATGGCAGATCGTCTTTCAAGTGGATTAACAGGAGCTCACCTAACGGAGTGGAGTTTGGACAAGCAGATGGTAAGCGTGCTCTTTCAAAGGTTCGGTCAACCAAGCATAGACCTCTTTGCTACACTGGAGAACAGAAAGTAGAAGGTGTGTTGCTCCCCCTTTCCAGTGGAGCAAGCATATCCGTCAGATGCGCTTAGCATCAATTGGTCGGGGATGTATGCGTATGCGTTCCCTCCCCCGATATTGATTCATCGCGTCCTTCGGAAAACATCTCAGGAAAGTTGTGTCCTGCTGTTGATAGCCCCACATGCTCCTCGTCAGACTTGGTATCCCATTCCCATAGAGCTTTTAACAGACTTTCCGAGGTTGTTACCGGTAACGTCACAAATGCTATCACAGAAGTTCGGTAGGAAGCTTGAAGCTAGTAGCATGGAAAATATCCAACATAGTCACACTAAGGAACCGCTTTCTGAAAAGGCTCGAGAGTACATCATAGACAGTAAAAGGCCATCCACCAGAAGAATGTATGAAGCAAGGCAGCAAATAGAGGCTGGTGTGTTGAACGCAATATCAATCCATATTCAGCCTCTATGAAGGAGGTTGCAGATTTTCTAGTCTATTTGCATGAAACCAGGAGATACAAAACGGCTACCATTGCTGGTTACAGAACAGCTTTAGCTGTAATACACAATGGTTGGGAGAAGAGTTCTATAAATACAGAGAAGCTTTTGTCGGACTTGGTTAGTTAGAGGGATATTTAATTCTAGTCCTTCGGTTAGGTCTCTTCTTACTAAGTGGGACTTGCCTTTCGTTCTGGAATCTCTTACCAGTCATCCTTTCGAGCCTTTAGATTCGATAGAATTAAAGTATTTATCATGGAGGACAGTTTTTCTGGTTGCCTTAGCGTCGGCTACCAAAGTTAGTGAGCTTAGCGCTTTTTCCACTAATGAGTCGAACTTTAGACAAAAGAATGCCGGTATTAGACTGTTACCAAATTGGAGATTTCTGGCTAAAAATCAGCATCTGAATAAAATTTGGTCGCCTTGGTTTATTCCATACTTTAATAAGTTTACGGATAACTCTAAAGATCTTCTACTATGTCCTTGTCGTTGCTTAAATACTTACATTAAAAGAACAAGTAAGTCCCGACAGGATGGGGACGCTCTCTTCATTACTTACCTGGAAAACCATCATAAACCGGCGTCGATAAGTACTATATATAGATGGAGAGTTTCTACCATTAGACAGGCATACGAGTCTGCGGATCAACTAGATTCGAAAGAAATTAGAGCCCATGATACTAGGCGCTTAGCCGCATCTTGGGCTTTGTTTAATGGGGCCTACCCGAAAGACATTCTTCAGGCAGCTCATTGGTCTTCGGAAACACATTTGCGTCCTTCTACGTGAGAGATGTGACCTGGTGCGAAGGAAATTTTGCCAGACCATCCATTTTAAAGACAGCTGGAAGTGCGAAAGATTGAGTGAGTATGTTCTTTCTTGTTACTCTTTCCATCGCCCTTTTTTTTATTCTGCTACAAATTCTATGTTTTTTGTTAACGTTGTTACAGATAAGTAGAGAAATCGATATAAACTGAGGGTTTTTAAAAGTTAAACCCCTGTTTATGAGATTTCAATACTTACCTGTATACTCCCTCCCTCCTCCCCTCTTTAAGTTGAGGTTGTTTAAGGTGCTAAGAGTGCCTTGTATAAAAGTGAAATTATGAGGAGAGGTTGAAGGTTATTTAAGGAGCAAGGGAGATAATTTGTTTTTGGCGTGGTGATATGCAAATTTGGGAATTTTGCTAACGTTGTTACAGGTAAGTATCGAAATCGCATAAACAGGGGTTTTACTATTAAAAACCCTCAATTTATTTAATCTTTAAAATACTACTTGTATTATCTCCCATTCACTTTACATCGGAATATTTTACTATGAAATATATTTTTCGCCACTGTATGAAAATTAAACTAAACTGTGTCCATCGCTTTATTGCAGATTACAAAATAATCAATATTTCAGTAAATATAAGTTATAAAAAGCTGAAAATTACACCATCCAAGGACTGTATTAAGGTGAGATAAATCCTAAACTTTCATCAAAATTCATGTTATATTTAAAAAGTTATGTTATTTTTTTAATATTCAAGGAATTTTCACCGTCCATCGCTTTATTGCAAGTCTTCTAAGATAATGTTTTAGCTCAATAAAACAATACCAAAGCATCATAAATTTATATTGAACACATTTTCTGGGGAAAATTAACAAAAACAAAGGCACATCCCGAGGGCTAAGTGTCAAACAAACGAATTATTTGTCCACATATCCCCCATGTTTTGAAATTACATTAAACAACCTTTTGTCCACCGAGGAGGTCAATTGTTTGATCTGAGATGGAGTAATGGTTCTGGCTACGTCGACTATTTTGTTCCAAAGGGCATCCTTCGAAGAAAACTGCTCTCCTCCCTCATAAACTCCTCGTTTCAATATTGACCATAGGTGTTCGATGGGGTTAAGGTCCGGAGAACACGGTGGCCAGGACATGAGGGTTTCTCCAACAAAGCCCTGAGATCCAAGGAAGGATGTAGTTGCCCTAGCAGCATGAGATGGGGCATTGTCATGCATAAAAATAATCTTAAAACGACGTGACAAGGGAAGATCATCTAGCCATGGTAACAAATTCTCATTTAGAAAGGCAGTGTAGGCATTGCTGGTGAACTTGACACCTTCTGGCACTCGGAATGGTCCACATAGCTTATCTCCAATAATTCCCGCCCAAAACATTATGCCTCCACCTCCCTGTTGGCGACGAAATCTATAAGGCGTTGGAGTTTCATTTGGATTCCAAACTTTGGCCCATCCGTCCGGTCCATCAAGGGTAGCACGAGCCTCATCTGTAAACAGAACATTTTGGCAATCCATTTTCATATATTTTTGTGCCCAAGCCAATCGTTTTTCTTTGTGGGTTTGGCTTAATGGAGGCCTTGGAATAGGTTTGATGTTCCTTGCCATTTCATTCAGTACATTGCATCGGGCTTGTCTGGACCTTGGTATGACTCCAGCCCTCGCAAAAATTGTTGCACTGGTGCTGTTTGGGTTGCGCACAATCTCTCTACGAATTTTTCGAAGATCCCGATCAGAAAGGTTCCTCCTTGTGCCCTTATCTTTCCTGGACTTGATGTTGGGGTTCTTGACGAATGTAGCTAAAGTTCGGGGATCCCTTTTTAGTTCTGTGGCTAAATTTATGATCGAGAGTCCTTCTGCTAGTCCTGCAATAATCCTCTGCTTCTCGGTAGCTGTTAAACGTCCTTTTTTTGGCATTTTATGAGACCTGCAATAAAGCAATGGACGGTGAAAATTCCTTGAATATTAAAAAAATAAATAACATGAATTTTGATGAAATATTAGGATTTATCTCACCTTAATACAGTCCTTGGATGGTGTAATTTTCAGCTTTTTATAACTTATATTTACTGAAATATTGATTATTTTGTAATCTGCAATAAAGCGATGGACACAGTTTACATTATATTTTATACTTGTACAACCTTTAAGGCAGGCGAACACCGACTAGGTAAGGGTTAGAGTTAGTTTAAGGTTTGGTCATGGTTAGTTTAGGGTAAAAAATAATTTCGCTTTTGTTTAGTTCAAAAGAACAATTTTTAATACATTTTATACCATTAGTTTAGTTGCCAATTGTCGGTTGATATGCGACATAATACAAGTCCTTACACGAAATTGCATTTATAATATGTATAACTACACTGTGCTTTAATAAATATATATATATTTTTTAATTAGAAAAACATGTTACAAAAAACAATGATACGCCAACAATATTAATGAACAAAAACCTGACAAACAATTTTAATATTGTTCTTAAATACATAGAATAGTACGAACTATTCTCGGGAAGTTTAGTATTAGGATTTATATTTAAGATTAGGATTTCTTGAATAGCAAGATTAGGATCTCTGGAATAGCAAGTTACTGAGTATATCCAAATTAAGTTTCAATGTGTTTAGGTCTGTATAAGACGTTAAGTTTTAATGGTGTAGGTAAATTTCCGTAGTTTAGAATTTCATTAAAAACCAATCTTTCGTGTAAGATTGAAGGTGTGTGTTATCAATTGATTTTACTAATTTGATTACATAGATCGCACACAACGTGCACCCAGTTTTAAAAAGATAATGCTCGTATACTGATTTCTGGATTTTCACTTCATGGTCCCCAAGTTTAATATGTTTTAGTTTTCGAACGACCAAAGGCTGCATGTCTACATGCGACACCGCTTTGAACAAAACATACCTGTTCTCGCTAAATTTCTATCAACTCAATGCGGTAAGCGCAAGAAACGTTTTAAGTTCTGTTTCGTCGAACAGGTGAATCACCCACCTTATATAGAGCTACAAATGACGAATCATGTGTAACCCTTAGGACGACAGTTCAAATCAGCCCCACTGAACCTTATTTTAACAAACAGCACAGACAATTCTTTGTCGTTCACTTCTGTGGAGATATGCTATGCTTTTCACATTACATTGTGAAAAGAGACCAACCAAGTTTCACCATATTTTGCACGTAAGATTAAAAAAAAAAATCTCGAGTTTAAAAAAATAATGTTTGCGGTAATAGTAACGTTGTTTCTAGTAATCGAGGGGTGATGCTGATATATATTTTCCTATTAATGTTATCAATTTTCGGTAAAATTGTTGGTTAAATTATTAAAGTTTATAATTTTATTATCTTTTAGAATCAACATCCGAAAACCTATAATCATGAGATTTGTAAACAACGAAGATAAATTTGTTTGAGTTTTAAATTCTTGGATTTTATGAATCACAACCGCTAAAACTAAAAGTCCCGGGATTAATAAAAAATAAAACAAATTTAAAATCATTAAGCTATTAGAGTTTACAGTTCTCTGGATTTATGAAGTAGCACCCACAGCCCAGGCTAGAGTCCATAAACGTTATTGGCGATGGTAAGCCTACAATAAATAAAAGCAATCCGAAAACACTTCTGGATGCTGACAATTGTGTATGTGGATCAAAGTGCGTCGAAATACGATAAAGAAATCGCGGAGGGGGGGGGGGGCAGACGTCAGCGGAGTTTATACGATTCATAATGGCCGCTCAGAAAGTGTCGGAGGTAAGTCATAAATCTTTAAAGGCCGGAAAAAAGCAATCATCATTGTGAGAATTCGATGAGAGTGTTCAAAGGGAAACACTCAAGCAAAACGGCGGATCGATTTTGCGCAAGATCGAATCGGAAGATCCTTAATGTGAGTGATTACGAAAGCCAGTGGTTGCATCGGTTAATATCATGGCGGTTTTAAATCAGACGGGGCGAGCTTAAATTGAATACATGAAGCGGAGCCAATCAGAAGCTAAAGAGTCGGAGATTCGTAAAAGCTGTTCAGTTCTAATGAATAAATTACTCGGAATCTTTCGTTTCCTTATCAATTAGGAATACAAAAAAAAGGCAACAGAAAGAAAGTGTGGGATACATGAAGAAAGGAAAGAAAGAACACTATCAGGGAATTGAAGAAAAAGAAACGAAATGTAAAAATAGAAATACATATATAGATAGGGATACATACAGAGAGAAATTGACAGAGAGAGAGAGAGAGAGAGAGAGAGAGAGAGAGAGAGAGAGAGAGAGAGAGAGAGGGGAGGCTGAAAATTAACGCAAATAAAAAGGTTCAAAATATAAAACTCTCTTGTGAGACATCATGAGAAATACTCTTTCTCTTCGCTATATCTCACCATGGTTCTATATCTCTCCTTCTCTCTCTCCCCTCTCTCTCTCTCTCATCGTGATGTTATCATAGACGCTCTCACTACCCTTATATCTTTCAAGATTATGAAACACACACACACACATATATATATATATATATATATATATATATAGAGAGAGAGAGAGAGAGAGAGAGAGAGAAAAAGAGAGGAGAGAGAGAAGGAAGGAGGAAGAGAGAGACAGAAGGAGCTAAAAGTTACGCAAATAAAAATGTTGAAAAATGTTTATAAAACTCTCTTGTGACGTCATGAAAAATCCTCTTTCTCTCCCGCTATATCTCACCATTCTTCTATTTCTACCTCCCCTCTCTATCTTTCTCTCTCTATCTCTTTCATTGTGATGTCATGTAACTCCCCTATATCTTTATCTTTTCTCTCTTTGTTTCACTCTTTTACTTGTATAGATCATTCCATTTCTCCCACGACTTTAGATGTAGTGTGCACAATGACAAGCGATCAAGCAAGTGGAATAACAAAGTAACAGTGTAATGAATCGTCTTGATTGCTATCTTTGTTTCATGTGTTTCTAATCATTTAACAATTCCTGTGTCTCACTAGACCCGTAACGAAGTGATCGGTTGTTTTATTTTGCTCTTTTGTGCTGAAGTTAAGATTTTATTAACGTGTCTGAAACATATGTATATAGAAATAAATATAGAAATGCTTATAACAATTTCTACATTTTATTAATATAGAGAACATCAAAAACGTTTCACGAAAGAAAAGCTACACTTCTTTTATGGCAGCAACAACCAATAGTTTATTGAAGTAGGGAAAAGTAAAAAGTCTGCTGCCGCTTAGTTGATGAATATATCTTCGGCGAAGATAGCATCACAGGATGTCGGTGACAAAGGCAGAGGAGAAACTGAGACAATCCGTTTCAGCTGGTGATAGGGAACCGTCTGCCGGTCGTCTGCAAATCTAAAGAGGCTGAAGTAGTCTTTTATTAATGCGCACTGGCAGCTGATTGGCCAACATTTTGCCAAACCACCTCACAGGGACACTGATACGCATTAAGAAGTAAACATCCTTGATGACTGCTTCATGTCCACATAAATATTTGTTGTTGTTGAATTTTAGGAGTATGATTACATAATATTGATTATGTCATAAACTTTGTATTCTCTTGCGTTATTATATGTATATTATCATCATCAAGGTCCTGGCGAAGGAACCACGCCCTGGTTTCTTTCCACCTTGTGTTATCCCTGGCTAAAACCAAGTTGACTATCGAGTTTTTGGCCTTCCTCTAGGTCCTTTCCATTGCCTTGGGGTCCATTCTGTCGCTCTATATGTCCACTTGTTTTCTATATATCTCGAAAGGTGACCTGCCCATCTATCTATTGCCATTCGTATGGTAGTGGTGATGTCATTTACTCCAGTTTGCTGTCTGATCCAGGTGTTTCGTTTTCTATCATGTAAACCGATGCCGAGCATAATGCGTTCCATTTTGTACTGTGTCACTTTTACCCTTTCCATCGCTGCATTATTAAGTGTTCATGATATATATATATATATATATATATATATATATATATATATATATATATATATATATATATATATATATATATATATATATATATCATGCCCGAAATCAGATTGCGCTTAACTGGACAGCCTATTTCAAAGTAGACA
Source organism: Sepiola atlantica (assembly GCA_963556195.1). NCBI lineage: Eukaryota > Metazoa > Mollusca > Cephalopoda > Sepiida > Sepiolidae > Sepiola > Sepiola atlantica. The sequence continues at coordinate 86,418,341 of OY744524.1, read as the reverse complement.
ACATCGTGAAGAGTATAAAGTATACGATGAACATTAAGCAAAAATTGTTCAATACATACATCATACCTGTTATGACATATGGTAATGAATTAATAACTATTCTCCAAATTTTAGTTGCTCTGTAGTATGTCTAATAGCTTTAGGGGCATGATATAACGACAACGTTGCATTTTAAAATTAAAATATTTCATGCCTCGGAATTTTTTAGATGAGGGTTGATAATTCGTAGAATTTGGTATATTCGGACTACTGTTCTCATCTTGAGTGTTTTTATCACAACATTTTGGCCGATGTAACCTCCAACCTTTTTCAGGTGTACTTTGTCGAACTCGGGAATCTTTCTGTCGAACTCGGAAATCTGGACGGAATTTCGAACGGAACTCTTTATTAAATCCACGGGGGTAGCACATTTTACAAATAACATATTTCACATTTGCATTAAATTTGTGTCATAGTCATTAGCCACAAATTAAGAAAATATCCTTGAATTTCAATTTTTTATTCATACCTTTCAAGCTATAAATATAAGAGATGTTCTCGAATCAAAATGATGTAATTGATTTTGATCAAAATTAGATTAGTATACTAGCCATATGTTTTAGAAGCATTATATCTCGATTTTAACAAAGCATCCAATAAGTCCCTGGCCTAATTAATACAACAAGAACTTTAAGGTAAAAAAAGAAACGTTATTCGTCAACATAGTTATCTCTAAAGTTGATACATAGATTCAAACTATATTTCTGAATTTTTGAAATGAGGATTGATAATATGTATAATTTTTATTATTCGGACGACTGTTCTCATCTTTAGTGTTATAATCACTAAGTTTCGGCCGCTGTAACCTCCGGCCTTCTTCGGGTGTATATTTTCGAACTCAGGAATATTTCTGTCGAACTCAGGAATCTGGACGGAATTTCGAACGGAACCCTTTATTTAATCCACGGGGGTAGTATGTTCTCGTTCCGTCAGCCATGACTGGGAGAAGTTATTAGTAATTGGAAATTCTTCGTATAAAAGATTGAACCTTCAACATTTAACTTTCAGATGACTACCACTTAGAACTTATTGAACTTATTAAACTTAGTACTATATCCACTGCACCACGGGTCATTGCGGACAGTTCTAGTACGAATTTTGTGAGTCTTAAACCTTTTCCTGTTTTTAATGTGTAGTATTACTATTTATCACTATATATCACTACTTTTATTACTACATATCACAGTGTAAATATATATATATATATATATATATATATGTATATATATGTATATATATATGTATATATATATACATATATGTATATATATATATAATATGTATATATTATAACCTTATTTATTATTTATGATTAATGGTTCCCATATTTTATTAAATTATATAATAGGCCTCTTTAATAAGTCATTGTTGCCCAACATATGCGATGCTTCTTTGAGTCGTACTACTCTCCACCGTTTTCCTTTATCTATAATGTTTACTTGGTCCCATAAGGGTAGAGTGTTTCTCCTTTTCTCTCCATATATGGTACGCCATACCCGATTTTTCGATATCTCCACGTATTACAGCTTTCCGGTTTTCATTCTAGCTTTACTTTTAGTGGGCGACATGTCTCACCTTTGTATATTTCCCCACACTTACATGGGATCGTATACACACAGTTCTTAGTCATACATTTTGCAAAGTTACTTAGCACTTCCTAGGCCAAAATCTACCTACCTCGCTTAGAACCATTTCCATTAATCGCCTTATCTTAAAGGGTATTCCATGGCGCTTAGTTCTGTCATCATGGTCTCTCCGTAACTTTGGCCGTAACTTTCCAAGCGATCCGCTAGGATGTAACTCTACGGCTTTTTATAAGCACCCACGACTGCATTTTGTTGGCATCTGAATCTGTAGGAAGTGTGATCTCATCTGATCCCAGAACAATGATGAGAATTTACAGTCGCTGACCTCTAATCACATGCCTTCTTTCGCACTGTTTATCTTAGACGATTACAGGAAATAACCAGTTTTGTTGTAACTCGTAAAAGAATATAGTAAGGTACATTTAAAATCCAAGACTATTGTTTTTTCCTATTCTGTATCATACGAAATATACTAGTTCTCGACCTTTCCTGATTCTCGACTTTGTCCCAGGCTTTATCGAACACAGGCCACAAGAAATTCAGATTTTCCATTGTTTGAATATTCGCAACAGTAACTTCACTTAAATAACTGTTATTTATAATTTAAACATCTGATTAGGCTCAAATGTGGGCACGTGTAATTTGAAGGATGGTAATTTAAAAATATCGTACGGATATTGATATTAGTGGCGCTATATATCTGTCAGACCCGAGAGTGTTCGTGTGATATGTTATACACACTCACACACACACACTCTCTCTCTCTCACCCACACACACAAACACACATATATATATATATATATATATATATATATATATATATATATATATATATATAACTCCTTTGTAATATAGTAGGAACAATCCCAGCAGAGTGCTCGATTAATTTAGAATTAAAGTTAAAAATTAAGAGCATAATATTTGTTTATTTTGGTACAGAAAAATTAGTACCACATTCATACCGTCGGTTTCAAGCTCGGAAAGTCTTAGCTATCCGGCTCTCTTCAGCTTCTGTTGTCAGAGATGACAACAGAAGCTGAATATATATATATATATATATATATATATATATATATATATATATATATATATATATATATATATATATATATACAGAAGATGAAATGGAAAAGGTGGATATACCAGAAAAGTATGATTATATTAAGTCATATGGTGAAACTTATAAGTTTGTCTTTATTATTAAAAGACTTCATCGGTGATGCTGTTATTTATATTTTATATTTGCAATTTAAAAGTTACATCGATCAAATGCCGATTATTAAAAATCATAACCCTTCTCCTAAATAGGTATTCATTTTTGATCATTGGAAAGTTGACATTTCCATCTAGAATAAAACTATTTCATTTTAGAAGTCAATACTTATGTTCTTCACATAGCAAATCAACGATAATTGATGTATTCAAAGCCTTACTTGTTAGAAGAAGATACGCGGTCGCTTTCGTATGAATTGAGTTCAAATCTATGATTTTTTTCGGCCAGGAATTGAACATTAGCCGGTTTTCCAATTGATTTTTCTTTGATTTTCTGACTATTAATTTCAAAAAGTATTTTGGAATTTATACTTAAAACATTATAGTGTTTTCGATATTATGTTTTACTCTTGACTGCTTTTAACTATTTTTGGCTGGACATTTTTTTTGTGTTTAACATTTTACGTTTAACGATTTCAACTCTCTGATCGTCCATCTACGATTCTTCTGATCCTGTCTGGAGACCTTCAAATGTTTATTTACTTTGTTTGTTCTGATAAAGGGGGGTTGTTGTTTGGGGGAAGCAGCCTGGATAACCCGCGTCTTCTCTTCTGAATATTCTAAGCAATGAGCTTAACTAGTACATTTAGAAACTGATTCCTATCTAAATCGATCTGAACTACACAATATTTGCTTTTCATAATATTACCTTATATACGTATATAGATATGAAATTATTTACGATAATTGCAAAAAAAAACGAAAAAGAAAATGTATATATATATATATATACATATATATTTTTCTTTTTCTTTTTGCATTTATCTTAAATAATATTATATCTTTTAAAATTTAAAAGTAAAAATGAATCTCTTGTTTTGAACAACTGAAGACGTAATACATTTTGTAATTTTACAATTGTTATTCCTACATTTTATCTATCTATCTATCTATCTATCTATCTATCTATCTATCTATCTATCTCTCTCTCTCTCTCTATATATATATATATATATATATATATATATATATATATATTGGAAAGTTGAGGAAAGCATTAATCCACACGTATCCTAGAACCTACTTACCTCCCCACGAGGTCAGTCCGACTAAGGATCGGTGTTTAATGTGGGGAGAACCTAGCTTCTCTAAAGGGGCACTGGATTGGGACAAACATTAAAATAACCCCAGTCTACAAGTATTTCTACTTCACTGACTGAGGACAGAACATTTTAATTGTTGTGTCAGAACAGATACTACACTTTTAATTATTTATTTGCTATTGCGTAAAATACACTTAAACAAATCAGACACATTATCAATAGTGTTGGGAGTGGGTGTCGTTTTTGACCCTCTGTCTATCCTTATCTGCATTTTCTATTATTAGCTCGAATCCTTGCAGTCACGACAATACAACGTTTACACTATTGACCTACCTTTTAAAAATTATTTTTATTTATAAATATAGTTTTGTAAAATTTTATTGAAAAGAATACTGCACTTTTATTCTAACTTTTACATTACCTTGGAACCGTCCATTCTTGAGTATGTCAACCAATCAACAGATACGTATATTCAAAAACATATCGTACATCTGGTGCATGTTTAACGGTTGGCCACGGGATTCTTCAGTCTTCCCGACAAAAACGGCTTCAAATACGAAAGCTTACTAACTTGAGCAGCGAAGAATGCGACCAGACCTGATTCTGGCATACATCATCATCAATGGGAATGTTATTTTTACCCACCATCATCACCATCATCACCATTATCACCATGATGATGATGTGATGATGATGATGATGAATCGGTTTATTTGTTGAATCAAGCAACAATTAATCATCTGATGATGGGGGTCTGATTGTTTAGTCTCGATCTAAGTATTTCCTTCTATTCTTGTATTTGGAGAGGCCAGAGGGTATCCATACTTAAGGTTCTCCTATCACGTTTAATAACGTCCTCCCAAGACAATGTGGGTCTGCCAGAGGTGTTCTTCTCTGCTGGCACATTGAACAGACCAGCTTTTGCAATCCAGCCATTGCTGCGGTCAACATGCCCAAACCAAGCAGTCTGCTCTTCTGTATAATGTCCACGGGCTGTACAAGTCGACCTGCGCGAGTAGAAACCCAAAAGGTATGCTGTGTTCAGGCCTCACCAAACCGATCTATACGATCATTGCCTTGTCATTACGGTGCAGTTTCTTTAGTGTGCCGGCAGAGACAGCCCAGGTTGCGGAGCCATACATTAGCACACTTCTGACACATAAGGAGAATACACGAACTCACGTTTAGAGGAGTTTTTTTACCCCGACACCTAGTTACAGTCTCTGTGGTAACCCGGAGAAGATGTGCCATCGTCGCTTTCGTCTCAGCAGAAGAAAGGCAGTATTTTCTCTCCGTGTGTCTGCTCCCTCAAACAGCCTGTCAGGGTAGGCTGTGATGATTCCTACGATATCCAGGTTTAAAGTCGCCTTGGATAAACATTAAGACTGTATATAGATGCAATATCTTCTATATTTTTACATGGCTTGCTGCACTTTGCTACTTTTTCCAATAAAATTGATGAATTTATTAATTGATTGATTGAAATATAGCAGTGTAGTCGACTTGACGCTCTTTGTCAACACATTTTTTCTCCAGGGTAGCCTTGCAGCGACACGAAAGGGATATTCTACCGTGAGATAAGACCCACGAAGGCTGGATCACATGCAGCAGTTTTCTTGGTCTGTCTGTCTGTCTGTCTGTCTGTCTGTCTGTCTGTCTCTCTCTCTTTATTTATATATATATATATATATATATATATATATATATATATATATATGAATCATGAAGAGAGTAATGTCCAGAAAAATATTGACGAAAAACACAAATAAAACCACATCGATCTTTTTGCGCACGGACGGGCGTCACCAGTGAACTGCGTCATTTCCCGTCTCCATTAAATTGGACACTTAACTTTGCTAGCTTCTACCCTGTGGTGTTGATAGTGGACAAGGGACAAGGGCCAAAGCCTGGCGCGGCCTATAAAAAGGGAAGAGAAAAAAACCCAACGAAAATCAAGCAAAGACTGCTCAGCCATAATAATTATAGTACGCCAGCTCATGTAGTGAAAACATAAACTTA
>OY744524.1:86369880-86407380 GCA_963556195.1 Sepiola atlantica | reverse complement strand
CCAAGACTGAGATCAGGTCAGTCCAGATCAGGGACATGCTGTTTGCCGATGATGCAGCCATAGAATCGCACTAGGAAGATGGTCTCCAAAGACTGATGGACAGGTTTGCTGATGCTTGCAACCTGTTCGGCCTCACCATCAGCCAGAAGAACCCCAAGTGATGAGACAAGCAACCGCTTGCCCACCCAGCATTTCAATTCAAGGTACACCACTAGAGGTCGTTCACCAGTTCCAGTATCTAGGCTCCACTGCTTCAGACACCCTCTCATTGGACGTAGAGTTCAACAAAACGATTGGTAAGCCATCCACAACCCTCTTTAAACTAACTAAAATAGTCTGGAAAAAAAGCTATGTTACCACTTCTACCTAGATGACCGTCTCTGGAGCGTGCGTTCCCAGTGTCCTACTGTATGGGAGTGAGTCCTGGACCACATACTCGACATAGGATGGAACATCCAGGTTTTTAATATTTTTAATATTAGGTGTCTACGTACGATATTTGGTATCACATGGCAGGACAGAGTGAGCAAAATTGATGTTCTGCAAAGAGCAGGTATTCCCTCCAGTTACTCTCTACTGGGTGAATGTCTTCGCTGGCTAGGGACATGGTCGCAGGATGAATGATTGGCGCATCACTAAAGACTTCCTCTATGGCGAGCTTGCTCCAGGCTCAAGAAAAAGGGGTCGTCCCCATCTCCGCTTCAAGGATGTCTGCAAGCGAGATATGAAGGCTTGCTCAATGGGCATTAATACATGGGAAGTCTCTGCAGCTGACAGACCTGCCTGGAGGAAACAGATACGCCAAGGAATTGTCATCAGTGAGAGGACCCTCAACGACCAAATCGCTGCGAAGAGAGCTACAAGAAGAGCGAGCTTATAGGCAGACCAACCAGCCGAAGTGACACACTACACAACAGCCTTTGTATGTCAACGCTGTAGTAGATCATGCAGATCAAGAATTGGTCTCTACAGTCACACAAAAAGATGCACACAAGCGACATCCCAATACGGCGCTGATCCATAGTCGTTGCGACTGACGGATGCCAACAACAAACAACAAATATATTATTATTTCATGAATTTGATTTATTGCCCGTTGAAATAAAATCAACAGAACCTTTGTCTGTGAGAAGCCCACCGATTGGCCAAGAGAATAACAAAGAATCTATTGCTTGAAATAAAAATAAAACAGGGGTGTATAGTTAAAAAGATGTATAAGGTTTTAAAAAAAATTACATATGGGTAAATTTGCAGATTAATACCATTTTATATCATCCCCTCCCTGAAAAAATGACATTCTGCTTCTTTTTAGGCAATTGAGTATTAACACCGTGGAAAACAGTGTTAGCGAAAAACGAATAGTTTAGAATTTAGTGGGGGATCAGTTGTATATATATATATATATATATATATATATATATATATATATATATATATATATACATATATATATATATATACATATATATATATATATATATATATATATATATATATATATATATATATATAATGTATATGTATATATATTTGCATATCAAACGTGCTATGTTCCCAATTTCCGGGCCATTCTATCTTTTTAGGGAACTTACCAAAAGTTTTTACTACTAACTCTAGGTCTGAGTAGACAAGGGAATAAAATGACATGTAATCGCCTAAAAAATAACTACCACCCAAAAAAAACTCATCGGATTTAACTCCCATAAAAAACAGGAATTTAGTTAACTGACCTAAGACTGGACCGAAAAATGTGGATCATTTTACATTAAATGTATATACTAAAAAAAATCCCCCACTTTAAATTCCAAAATTATACTTTTTTTTTTCTTTTCATCTTTCTGTGAAGTTTTTCTGGGTGTTCACACGTGATAGCCCAAAAACAGGTAGCATGTTAATCTTCAATCATACCAAAATACGAATCAATATTTTTTCGTAATTCGGACAGTGCTACTAAACTATTGTTTTAATTTGTCAATCAGAATAGTGATAAAGTATTTGTAAACATTAAACAATAAGTTTGTTGTTAAACTTTAGAATAAAGGCATTAACTTAACAAATAAAAAAAAGTTATTTATTTATTTTTAGTGAAAATGTAACAACTAAAAAAAGAGGGCGAAGAAAGGGATCAGAGAGAAAGCTAGCGAGACAACCACATTCTCTCTCCCCTCCACTTTCTATTTTCGCTTATGTTTCGCTGTGTGTGAGCGCTGGTTGTTTAACCTGAAGACGTTTTATTAATTTTTCCGATTTACGTATTAAATAACCTTAAGTAATTACTGTTAATATGGACGAACCTATTGTATATAAATAACGAACATAAGCAAATGCAATTCCAGATCCATAAGACTAAATGTTAATTAATTATGAACAGTTTAAAAATAATATGCTAATTAGGCAGCCAAAAGGTTCTCTCTTAATATTTTATCTTTAGTATATATCCAGAATATCAACAGTTTAATTTGTAATATTGATTAGAATAACAATAACCCGTTTTGATTATTATATAGTTATGATGTATGAAAAATACTTTCGCATTTATTCATTTATATATATATATGTATATATATATACGATAACACTTATAATTATTATGGGACATAACCTGTTATGCGTAGCACTAAATCTGTTGTAAATATACGTATATTGTTTATCAAGATAATATTTCTCCAGGTTATGAAGACTCAGTCAAACCTTAGATGAACTATAACAAAGAATGTCGCTATAGCTTGATTCCTTTTTCTACCTTGAACAAATGTTTTGAACAGCAAAAGAAAAAAATGGATGCTTAATTTCCAAACGTGAAATCAACTCACGAAATTCAAAGAATCGTCTATCCCTAAACTATACAATGTTTTCTCGAAAACGATTGTCTTCTGGTTAGTAGAAAGAAATTGGCATGAATCAGGTCATCTTAAGAATGTCATCATAAATGGGGGGGGGGGATATTCCTGTAATGATCACCAAACAAGTGACGTACACTCTAGCTGTCGTTTTCACCCAGCGGAATTTATTCTCGCGGGAAAAACTTGGTCCGACCTGAAGTCGTTCGGTCTGCGTTGGCGTCTTAGTCTTTATTGGTGGCCAATTTTGGCCGTTACAGCGAAATGTTTATTGCGACACGCTTCACTGCTCAACTAATCTTGTTCCCATCCGTTGATCAAGTGTTTTCTGCCACAATATTTCACGCCGGCCTTTTCCATAGTCTTCTGTTGTCGGATAATAACTTAATCTTTTTTTTGTTTACGGTTAGAGGTTAGAGATATGACCAGACGTTTCCCCTCCCCTTTGTTAGATGACCTATGATTGCGTGATGCGATATTATTCTTCTTCTTCTTCTTCTTCTTCTTCTTCTGCTTTTTCTTCTTCTTCTTCTTCTTCTCCTTCTTTTTCTTCATAATGACCCCCCCATAAACGTAGATATGTTGTTTTGCAGTCATCGCAAGATCTAACGTCTTCGTTTTGTTTGATGGGAAGAGGTTTTCGTTTAGTAAAAGCAGATACAACGAAGGAGAGAAAATGAGCAAGACAAAAATGAAGAAGAAGAGAGATGAGAAGAAGAAAGAGGAGGAGGAGAAGAGGAGAAAACAGAAGAAGAAGAAGCAGAAGAAGAAGAAGGAAAAAAGAAGAGCGAGGTCAGAAACAACAAAGATGAAAAAGGGAAGAAGGAAAAGAATAGGATAAGAAGAAAGAAGAGAAGATGTGAAAAAAGAAACGGAGAGAAGAAAAGAAGATAATAATAATAATAATAATAATAATAATAATAATAATAATAATAATAATAATAATAATAATAATAATAATAATAATAATAATAATAATAAGTATAAGAATGAAGATGAAGGACAGAAGAAGAAACGTGAGGAAAAAAAGAAGATAGCCGAAGAAAAAGAAGGGAGAGAAGATGTAGAAGTAGTAGAATAAGAAATAGAAGAAGCGTGAGAAGATCAGAGGAAAGGAGTATAAGAAGAGGAGCGGGAAGAAGTGAACGAAAAGAACAAAGGATAGAAGAATAAGATCTATAATAATAAGAAAATAGAGAAAGAGAAGAAGAAAAAGAAGAAGAGGGTGAAGAAGATACACCATTTCCCATTGTAATCATAAGAAAACAATGACATTGATTCTAAGAGAGAAAGCGAAATAAGGCCGAAATATGTATCATATAACCCAAAGCATGTTAATATGTGGTACAACATTTAATACAAGCATTTTATTGTATATTAAATAAGCAAAAAATAACTTTTATTTTGTTAACACATGTTGATACGCCGTAAGATAAACGAGAAATTCATTTTTTCGGCATGTGTATGCTAAAAAGTGTCAACACGTTGTAAAATAATCGAGATAAACCATTTTATGATGTTTTGGTATTAGCTACGCCACAAAGGGTTGATAGACCGAAAAGGCCAGACAAGCGTTTTATTTTATTTCGGTAATAGATACTCCAAAATGTGTTGATAAGCTTTAAACACGGCTGATAAAAATTAGGTTAATTATTATAAATCTGTGGCCTCTCTTGATAATAAGTATATTTTAATTATATTAATTAATCAATGGCCGTGTTTCCCGCCAAATAATACATTGAGATCAAGATTTAACGTTTGTCAAAAATGGAAGTTCATGTGCGTTGTCCTGTAGAGGTTGGAGGAGAGAAGAATGTCGAGCTCGCCATTGTGTAGTAGGGTTGCTGCGTCGATATGCATCTTACTGCTTATTCTTATGGTATGTCTAATTCAATTTTAATTTCACCCGAAAACCTGGTGCAACCATTGACGTCAAGATGCTGGAACGCGTTTGGCAGGAAATGGCCTATCGACTAGATGTCTGCCGTGTGACGAATGGTGCTCATATTGAGCAACTTTGAATATTCCCCACAAAACTTGAAACTTTAACCTTTCCAACGGTACCAATTTCATTTTTCAACTCCTAATAGTTTTTGAGTTATTAAAAATCGTTATGTTCCCAAGACTTTTGAAACACCCTGTATATTCACCCATAAAATATATAAAATTAATACATGCATCATAAAGTGCTACAAATACACAACAATGTTCAAGGCTAAAGAGAAAAATAATAATATTATTCTTGGTCAGGTACGAAAGAAAATAATTTTAAGAGTAATTGTGTTGCGTGCACATATTTCTCAGTGCGTAAGGGTTCGTTGTCGAGCGGGTAGCAATTACGTAGTTTAGGATGTAAGTGTTTTTTTTTAAGCAAGTGTAGGTGTCATCCGAAAGTACGTTCAACTCTGTAGCTATTATATCCTCAAATAGAATGGCATATTTCGTATTTATCGGGTCACATTACAGAGAAACGAGCAACACAATAAATAAATAAATTAGTAAATAAATAAATGACGAAAATCTAAAATAAATCAGAAAGACAATTTGGTAAATAGATGATTTAAATTCGCAGCTGAAAATTTAGCCAAACTCTTAGAATGTTGTCATCTTGCGCAAACCTACACGGACGACGTCGCACCTGTTTCAGGCGTTTTATTTTCTATTTCCCGTTTCATGTGGTGGTAATTACGGTATTTCTGACTGAATAAAATTCAGAGTATAACATCGACTTCGCAATCTAGTGAGGGAAGTTTTGTTCTGTTCTCTAAAATCCCTTTATTACAGAAACGACATTGCTAGTCTTTCTCTACTCTATCGCTATTTCTATAAAAGTGCTGCAATCTAAGGTCTCTTCCTTGTAAGACATTCACAGCAAGAACTCGTTTTTGCTACCACAACTGCAAAAACTTTCCTTTCTCCCTCCGCATACCTAGCAGGCTATATTTTCATAAACAGGATTTCTTTTTAAGACATTCCAATCTGTGAATCACAAAATCACGGGATTGTTTCCTTGTGGACTACAACATGGTCGTCTTTAAATCAAATGTGAACAAAAAACAGTCATAAACCATTCTCAAAAGTAATCACATTTTGACCATTCCATTCATCATTTTGAATCCTCTCATCCTATTTTTCATCTTTCAACTAGAAAAACTATTCATCTCATTAACCCTTTTCCTCGAGTGGTGTTGACCTTCATAAGCGGTGACTCATCAGCAAAATATCACAATAATGGTCATAATTTTCACAAATTTAAATTCTTAGATCTGGATTCAGATTTGAGGATTTCTTAAATTTAATGCCCATTTTTCATCTTTTGCAATATTTTCATACAATTCTGATCAGTGTTTCTTGTATACAGTTGCGAACAGACAGATAAACAAATGCAAGAGAATATATTGTCTCCTTGAGGAGGTGCTAAAACATAGCAAATCATTACCGTTTTTAGTTGGAGTAATATGTTTAGGGTCATTAAGGTTTCTATGAAGAAGTATTCTAAAATAACTTAATATTAGACGCTAGTTGTACAGTTGCCAGGCCTGATAGAGATATCGCCTTACACCAGATACAAGGATAGAGTAAGAAACAAGGGTAATAAAAAGAAAATATAAAATGAAAGAGATATACGGATAGATATAGCGAGATGGTCGCACTTTAGTTAACAGGCTCCTCATAACCATAAAAAAGCAGACTACAGTAATATTGGAGCCGGATAGAAAGGTGGAGACGAAAGACTAAAGACGAACAGAAACAAAATGGGTTCGTTGTTCATAATGCGTGCTTTCCATTCTTTCGTTTGACCAGGCCTACAATTATAATGTGTTATTTAGGTGATGTCTATTATGGGGTGCAATGAGGCGGGCGAGCAAGAGAGAGAGAGAGAGAGGGAAAGAGAGAGAGAGAGGGAGAGAGGGAGAGAGGGGGGGGGGAAGGACACCGGCTCGGGTTGGATATTATGTGACGACCTTTGATTGACCAACGACCATTTTCTTGTATTGGCTCTCCTCTCGACAAAGCCGTAAACATGACCCCGGCCTTCACATTTTACCTTTTTAGGTGGTTATCTACCGATAGTAATTACGCAATAAATAACCGACCTAAGGTGTTTCAAACACCCGTCCCCCTCCCCCCGAGTTCCGGGTAAGAATCTCAACCGAGATAAACTACATGACTTATTTTACGAACTGTGCACTTATCAAGGTTTATATATGTGTATGCGTTTTTACAGACGCATCCGAATGTTTTCAAATGTAGGATTTAGTATGTGTCATATACTGTTTAATCAGATTCGCAGACCGGTTCTTGTTAGATAACCGAAGTTAAGCGACGTTGAGCCTGGTCGATAGACGATGGGTAACCATTTGGGAATAACAGGTGTTGTATGTGAGACGACGGTTACACCTCCCTGCAAGAAAAAATTAAGGTACTGATATCGATCCTGAACCAGCTTTCGTGACGTTCGACTCGGAATCGTTCGGCTATCTTATGCAAACGCCCGAGTGTTCACGAGCCAAAGCAGCGAGCAGCCGATAACTTTGTTACAAAGTGAAAATAAGTACTTTCGAAGACGGATTTTTTGTCAGGAGGTTTTTTTAAAGAAAATAAACCCAAAATCAATTACGAACAGCTTTGCACTACAGTATCATCGCGAGCAAGTAAAAATAAATAATAAAATTAAAAAAATATGTCGTGATAAAAGTAATTTCGGTACGTTTTTTTTAAAATACAGTATTCATTTTATAACAGTAACCTCGCTATGTTTTTTTTCCTGTTGTTTCTTTCAAAAAAATTCATGAAAATATGTTTAATTTGCTTTGTTGTTTCTTTTAAAAAATTCCTTACCCTAACCCTAACATTAACCCTAACCCTAAACATACCCCTTATCCTAACCCTAACCCTAAACCTAAACCCTAACCCTAAACCTAACCCTAACCAAAACCCTAAACCTAACCCTAAACCCTAAACCCTAACCGTAACCCTAACAACAAAAAAACACAAGCAAAACATTATTATAATAGGACGCAGCACCGTATCAAAAATGTCGTCTGGTACAAATCGACTCGTCAACTCTCGGGCGTTAGCGTAGAACAGCCGAACGCTTCCGAGTCGAACGTCACGAAAACTTGTTCAGGATCGATGACACCAAAATTAACAATCTAATGTCCTCATCTCTTCATACCGGGCGACTTAGGACCGCTTGTGAATTTAATTTTCCCTAGAAACTTCCTTTTTCAGATGAAGCCGGCTCAAACCGCTCAGAGTGATTTGCGCACTAGATACCAGGTTTTTATAGTTTTTTTTTAATGTATATCATATTATAATAGAGATTTAGTGTCATTGGGTTACTAAAAGTACATAAAATTTGTAATTTTGTAAGTAATTTTGACACGCAAGTGTGACATAGGAATCACAAATCTAATGCTACTACTGATACTATTACTTTTATTATTACTACTACTACTACTACTACTACTAATAATAATAATAATAATAAACATATATGGTTTAAAATTATTTTATGAAATTTATACTAAATTTGACAGAAAGTAGCCTTGCCATAACCTGTATGCTATAGGCGGTAGAAAAGTTAAAAAAACTACTACTATAACTACTACTACTACTAATAATAATAATGCTACTACTACGACGACGACGATGGGGACTAAGCAACCATGGTTTTAAATATCTATTACAAGGGTAACACATTTGGGATAGACAGCATTTGATACTGGAAATAATACAAGAAAAAGCAGGTGAAAAAGAAAAAACGATAAAAGAAAAAGAAGAAAAACACGAAAAATTAGAAAAAAAGGAAGAAAAAAAGAAAGAAAAAGAAGAAGAAAAGGAGAAGAGATCTAGTGGTAAATACGACTCTAGTAGAGGATCGAACTCACTAGAGTCGTATTCATTTCTGCAAATATCTTCCTTATTATTTACCTTTGCTGGAGGGCTTTTATTTTTTATAGAACTTACTATTTTCTCACTAAATCTCCATAAATGTATTTCTATGTTTCTTTATGAGACGATACGTTTAGCGTTATTTGTCGATATGACCAGTAAGCAATAATGTGATTATTAATGTGTCACTTTTAGTATTTGGTTTGCTTTGTGAAATTTACGGCACATCAAACCTTTTACGGTTAATCAATGCCGGGAGACAGTATCCATTATGAATGACCAATTGTATACAGTTAATTAGGTTTAATTTTATATTTTTAACAGCGATTGGAGGAAAATGCACGTTCACACCTTTTCCAGCGGTATTTATTCATAAATCTCCACAGTAGGATGTGAACTTTGAATAGCTGATCCCATAGTCTGCGACGGTATACATTACGCCAATCATGCAACTTTCTAACTAGATACATGACATCAAATCGACATGTAATATTGATTGCATACATTAATACAAAATTAATAAAAACAAATTTCTACATTGGTTTACCTGTGTCGATTGCAGATAAACAACTATATAAGTTCATATAAATATTAACAGCTTTACTTTTTTAAATCATAATAGTAAGTAACTTTATTTGGGGGTCAGAACTATTTACGATGTTGTTTCACTTACATGATATAAGCGACTGAATATTTATTGTGTAAGAATATTTTGAAATGATGCGCGCGGTCGCTTTCTATCGCCAGTTTACTATTGAGGCTATGTAGGTCATAATCTGAAAATGCCCTCATCCTAAAAACAATTCTGTTAGGACTAAGTATTTTCTGAAAAAAACAAAGGATCGTAATGCTGCCTAGACAGGTATTCTGTAACCAGACCCCGTAACATATGTTATAAAACAATAACAAACAATCGAAATATATACATAAAATGTATGATAAAAAACACAGACATATATAGATACATGTGCTTAGGTTGCATTACCCGTTCTTTCTGGGTACCCGGTAAGATCCAACAAAAATGAAAAAGAACAGAACGTATATGGAAAAACTTTGGTTTTCTTTATTTCCCATCACTGGATGGGTTACGCTGGCTACGCACACACATATACAAAAATCTTTTGAAATACTTTTGTCTGATGAAAGTCTTTTTCTTGCTGAGGTCACAGATTTGGTTTCCGCTGGAAACTCGTTCATATATACATCCGATTGAAAAGCAATTTACTCTGCATTGTCTATCCGAGCGTGAATTTAAGCATTCGTTCCACAAACACTTTCAGTTGTCTGTTTGATGAAATACAAGTCAGGGGATTCCTTCACAGTACCAACTTGCTTATCAGTCGCATTTTTAGTCAGCGGACACGAAAGCCTAACAGCAAGACGGGCTTGGGTACCATAGCCAATAAAGCTTCATCGGTGCCATAAACATCGGTAAACTCCTATTCTTCCGGTACCAAGCGCTCCGGCTCTTTGCGTTTCTGAAACCGCCGTCTTTCAAGTCTCGCTTGCACTTCGGAACCTTCTCCTTTTTAACAGTCATCAAGTCGCTTTCTCGACGTCCCACCGACAATGGACTCGTCCACGATTCATTTTTGCCACTCTTCGTTATCTTACACTTTCACGTAAAAACAACACACACACACATACACATGGAGAGTTTGAATTACCTACTGGATATATGGAATTACTTACGGGAGAGTTTGAATTACCTACTGGAGAGTTTGAATTACCTACTAGACACCATCCTCGAATGCTTTCGGTTTCTCCGTAAAAGGGTTTGCCAGGAGAACCTGACCGTAGGATACTTCACCCTACAAATAAACCCTGACCAAATATTCAAAACAACATAGTATTCGAAGCCCAAATAAGATCTCGGTTTGATTACACACGTATACGAGGAATGGTGTACTTTCTCCTAATGATACTATCTCAAGTAACAGACAGCACTTAGCTGGATACACCACCAGACCAAATGAATTCTTGTCCTTGAATCCGGTAAAACCAAGAGAACAAAAGAAATATATACTATAACATTATCAACTGGTTAATTGGGGAGAAATGTTTTTAACTTCTCTACAAAATGAACGCTTGAGAGGTAAAGGAGAACTTTAATTAAACACTCGAATATCTATGTATCTCATATAGAGATCTAGTGTTAGCACCAGGAAGGGGGCCCTTGATTTCTGAGAACTTCGACTGAAATAAAATAAAACAAACACAGAGAAACACAAGAAATTGAGACAGAAGAAAGTACCAAGCGAACAACTAGTTAACTAATTATAATTAAAAAAACTAACATCTGCACAAATTGAGGCGTTTTAGCTACTACTAAAGATAAAATTGCATTATAATTATAATGCATATCACGTGTCTGTCTGAAACTGAAACCACGTCACTACCTGCATCACAGTTTCCCTCTTTGGTTGTAATTCAGATGATTTAGTTAAAAAGTAGTAATGCGTCATGAATATAATGCGATAGAAAGTTGTGTATAGGCGATAACTATTATTTCCTGTTTTTTGTTTTTGTCAAGTATTAGTAAATGAGGAACAATTTCGAGTAACAATCTAATTAGTTTACGCATGTAAGCTAAAGAAGAACACACTTGAAATGTGTAAATAATCGCTAGAGGGGAAAATAGAGTCTTAATAATAACATAGGTTATGGTTTGAAGACGTCATTTTTTTCTCTAGCGATTATTTGCACATTTCAAGCGTGTCCTTCGAAAGCTTACATGCATAAAACATGATAAGATTTTTATTCGAAATGGTTCCTCATTTACCAATGTTAAACAAAAACAGGAACAGGAAACAATATTTATCGCCTATACACAATTTTTGTCTCGCATTATGTTCATGGCGCTATACTACATTTTAACCGATGATTTTATATTTAAATTTGTATTGCGTCGCAGGACGACGTTTCAGCTACGGTCACACCACCCACCATCAGCCACCTGAAACGCTCCCAATTCGATGTTGATGGTGTAAGGGCGCGTTGTAGGCCCCTTAAGGCATGGGAAGGATCATACGCGCGGCACAAGTTCAATAACAACCGACACATCTAATATCAGCATGAGACACGAAGATAAAAAAGGACAATAATCTATATAATAATACCTTTCGTCCGATCGGCTAATATAGTGATTGATCTGATGTCGGTAAGGTAAAAAAAATCAACTTTACCTATTTTAAAATGAATTGTTCAAACATAGAATTCTATTGCCCCGCTGACTAAAGCAGTACAGTTTTAAATAAATACATTTTTAAAAGGTGATATGTTTTTTTTACTTGAAGAATATTTAGCAGACAATTATTTTTGACAGATAATATTTCTTGTTTTAAAAGCAATTAAATTGCTACAATTTTAAATAAATAACGAAAGAAGAGACATAGTCGTTTAATTTATTTAAAGAATATTTAGGTGACAATTATTTTACGGTAAGAAGACAGAGAATACTTATTGTTTTAAAAAGAATTACATTGCTACAGTTTTAAATAAATAAATAAATTATTTTTTCGGTAATAAAAGCAACTCTTATCAAATTATTTAGCTAAAACTAATGATAATGAAATGTTCATATAAAAATAAAACTTCCTAAGAAGAGGGATTTGTCTTTTTCTTCTTGTGTTTATAAACCAATATATATTTCTATGCATTATAACTGATGGTTTCGATGTAGACCGGAAATAACCAATGTATTAAAAGAATGAATATTAAATCAGACAAATTTCAACGAAAAATGTTTATTTTAAAAAAATTAAAAAAAATTATGATACCACCATTTTATCATTGAGTATTAATTACTACGCAAACTACACGAAATACTAATTTGCACTAATATTGCTAATACAGTAATGGGTTAATTATATTCCGTGATTGTTAATAAATAAATACTGGAAATTTAATAAAAATTAGTTGATGTTCCGCCTTTTAATACTTTTTTTTAAGTGAATGAGGAATCACTGTTCGACAGATTTCGTTTGTTACATCATAGCATGACGCCATTTTTCAGCGCTCTGGCATTTAGGATGGCCGCGAGTGAATCCGTTTTCTAAAGTCTAACATTTAGTATTTTGTTTTACCTGAATAATTTGATAAGAGTTTCTCTTATTTCCGAAAAAATAAACGTTTCCTGAACTTTTTAACTGAAAAGTAAATCAAACATGAAGATTAAATCAAACATGGAAGATTACGAATTGAATAAAGTAACACAAACTCAATAATTTAAAATAATTAATTAATAGAACATTTATTGAAATAAATTAAAATGTGTGCCTTTATTGCTTATATTTGAATACTTTGATAAGAGTTTGCTAAAAAATGACGTATAATTTGGAAACACAGAAACGGTTACTCGTTCTGTCCTACGTTATTTTGTCAAGAACTGGATTATCATTTTATGTAAAATTAATACAGTAAAATGAAGCCTCTGTGTTATCTTATTTAAAAATTCCAGGTATGTTCAGGTTATTACCGCGTAATCTCAAAAAAATAAAATCTCAATGTATATATTCTACACGTCTACTAGATTGTTGATTATTTCAAGGAGGGGGGGGCTTTTCGCTAGAATAGGTACATATACAACAGAGTACCCGTTGTATACTATTTGCAATATATATATATATATATATATATATATATAATTATTTTTATTTCTACAGACATGAACAAAAGCAACTACACTGGCATGTCGATGTTATCTATCAATAGTTATTAGAAGCTAAGATCTCATTAGGCGGAAAATGTCTGATATTTCACTAAGATGTTCAAACTGGAAAACACCGGTTTAAATTCTGTGGAAGTTTATCCTGTGAATGTCTACGTTACTTGGATTACAATTACTATATATATATATATATATATATATATATATATATAGTAAGTTATGAAAATATATTTATGGCAATTAAGCTACACAGAGTCTCCCACATTTCACACCCGGGGGGAATCTCCAGGCTAAAATGCATGGAGTCAGTTTTGCCGGGTGTGTTTTATATAAATGGCTAGCTAGTTAACCAATAAGATCTTTTGTTGTTCTCTTAGTCAATCGTTCGGTCTCTCACGAACAAAGGTCCAGTTAGTTTAACTTCCCTATTTCTGGTTATATTGTTCTGTTTTCCATAGAGTGACCCATATCTTGTTTCTTTGTCGTGTCAATCAAAAGGGTGAACTTATATTAACACGTGGTAGCTTGTATTTCTATTTTAGGTTTTAGTTTTTAAGTTGTTAGGTTTTAGTTTAGTTTAGTTTTTACTTATAATTTTGTTTATTTATTTATTTATGCAGTGTTAGGTTAAGGTAAATTTTATTCTGTGCAGGCAGCTGTTTGCTATCTAACTTCTACAGTTTAATAGATTGTGGGGGTCTTTAAAGTTTAGGATTTCAAATTTCTGATTCAGACATAATCTACACGGGTCGGCTAAATTTCTACATCTACTGGTCTGTCGTATTATTTTCCATTCAATTATTGGTGAGCGTCCATTTTCATTAAGCTCCTAATAGTGGTTCGCTAGTGCTGTTTTACTTCGACGTTCTCTGTTTTTAAATGTGCTTTTGTGATTGTAATATCTGGTTTTAAAATCAAGGAGGTCATACCCACGTAGTACTTCTTGTTATTCGGTCTTTTTTTTTGCAAGTATTGTGGTTTGCTATACAATACTTTTGGTAAGGCATTTATTTTATAGATGGCAAAGTCTACGATTGATGCAGTTACATCTTTTCAATTCATTGCTAATATAGCAAAACTAACACTTAAAAACAAAAATATAAACAGTACAAATAGAAATAACGCGAATATAAATAGAAATGTTAACAATGAAGAGAAAAGATGTTTGCCAATTACGAAATAAATGCCTAACCAAAAGTATTGTTTATCATGACCTAAACCCATGGTCAGTGCGAGTTATCAGCACATCTAGGAAGGATAATTTCTTTGTTTTGTTCTTTTTACATTGTGAACTGTATAGATTAGCGGAGAAAGTTCACATGGTCCAGTAATATGTGAACGTCTTCCTGGTGAGGCCAGAGTGTGAATGTGTCATCTACATATCACAGCCACATTGTTGGTTGTAGTGGTGTAGATTGTAACGCTATTTCCCCTAAGTATTCCATGTATACATTGGCCAGTACTGGGGACACTAGAGAACCCATAGCTAGACCTTCTCCCTGTCGGTATATATCAGGTTCCATCACGAAGTAGGTGGTTTCTATGCCAAAGGTCAACATCTCCATTAGATTATCAATTGGGATACAAGTGTGTTCCTTCAGTGAAGCATCTGAAGTCACCCTATCTCGTACCACAGTCAGGGTCTCATCAGTGGGTACTTTTGTGAACGGACTCATTACATCTAGACTAACCATCTGGTTAAAATAAATGGGAGCATTGTTGATGTTTTCCACCAAATTAGCTGAATTCTTGACATACTATGGGCCTTAATGGGCCTTAATAGAATATCGTCTTTGTGAATCTTAGGAAGGCCGTATAGGTAGGGTAGCTTACTGTAATATTGAACCAGCTGTCAGTAATTTGCAGGTGGAAACATGATATATATATATATATATATATATATATATATATATATAGAGAGAGAGAGAGAGAGAGAGAGAGAGAAGGAGAGAAAGAGACAGAGAGAGAGAAACAGAGACAGAGACAGAGACAGATATATATAGAGAGAAAGTTGAAGGTAGTGCAGCACCAGTGAAGTTCCAAAAAGAGAAAAATGTATATTTAAAGAGGTGAGGCTACCAACATTTGTAAAAAACTTTTTTCAACAATTGTTTATTTTATTATTTTATCATTTTATAATTTTGTGATTTCAGAACGCATTTTAAGTATCGTTCGGCTCTCTTTCAGATATATTTTCCATTTGAAAAAGTTATTTAATTTTTAACAGTTTGATCTTTCTGCGCCTATGAACGCGCGGATGTGTGTGTGCGTGCGTGTGTGTAGGTGTATGTGTTTTCATAGTTTTCGCTTCTCTGGGTCAAAGTTATGTGTTTTTTAAAAATATGTGTGATCTCGAAATTTATCTTTCCGGTACTGATCGTGTGCGGCTTTTTAGTACATTTTCTTCAGAATGCTTAGAGTTGTTCTTCAAATGTCTTGACTGTGTAAGCACTCTGTCTTCTTGCATGCGTGTGTGTGTGTGTGGTATGTCTTGGTCCGCGTACCCAGGTGAGCCCGCGCGTAGACATGCGCGTCAGCCCCTGTTCATACATACATATACTCACACACACGCACATACACATACATATACACCCACACACACGCACACGCACAAACACACACATATATATATATATATATATATATATATATATATATATATATATATATATATACATATATACATATATATATATATATATATATATATATATACATATAAAGAGAGAGAGAGAAAGAGAGAGAGAGTAAGCGGAGTAAGAGAGTGGAAATAAAGGTTAGGGGAACAGTCATGCATATATGTAGAATTTAATTCATGTACTTGAGTGCAAATATATATATATATGTATATATATATATATATATATATAGAGAGAGAGAGATAGATAGATAGATAGATAGATAGATAGATAGATAGATAGATAGATAGATAGATGAAAGAGTGGATAGACTGATAGATATATAGATAGATAGACAAATGGGTAGATATATGGATAGATAGATGGATGGATAGATAGATAAATAGATGAATGGATAAACATATTAATAGACAGACACACACACACGAGCGCGCCCACCTCAATGTTTGATTGAATGTATGTACATACATACACACACACGCATGCACGCGTGTCACTTATCTGTTCTATGTATGTGAATGCGCACATGCCCGTGCGTGGGCGTGCATATGAGTTCGTGTCTATACACGTACGAACCTTTGTTCTTATATGCTTGTAGATGCGTGTGATCCTCATGTTTATGATTTGTGTTATGATTTATTTAATGCTGTGTTGAATTTTAATATGAAGTTTTTTGTGTTAGAAGGTATGAATAGTTTTGTGTTTTGAAGATGGGCATTATTTTGAATTATCTTCTACTGCATGAGTGATCATGCTGAGTGACACACCATTTTCTGTTTTCTTGGATTTCTATGTTGCTTTGTGTTTCTATGTTGCGTAAGTGTTTTGGTGGCGCCTATATAAGATTCGTTGCATGTTATGCACTCTAGTACATAGTTAACAATTTTGGAGGTGCAGTTTAATTTTTTCATTGTGAATTCTTCTGTTGGTTTTTTATAATGTGTATGAGTTCCACTCTATTATTATGTCACAAACATCACATATTTTCATGTTGCATTTCGTGACCCCGTGTGTTATGTGTTGGTTCGATTTGGATGAGGTTAAAATTTGCTTGAGGTTTTTTATTTGGCGTTTGCTTTCTATTATTTTTGTTGTTTTTAATATGTTGCTTTGTTGTTTTGGTTGAGTAGATTTGAGTTTCTTGATAGTTCTATGAAACAATTCTGTATTGTTCTTGTGTGTAGAGACGTATGCTAATATATGTTCTTTTTTTCGTTTTTTGAGGATTCGTAATTGGTCTAATTGTATGTTTTCTGCTAGTTTCATACTTTTGTGTATTATTTGTAAGGGACATTCTCTTCTTGTTAAGGTTTTCCGTAGTCGGACAATCCGGAGGTGTTTGTCACTGATTATAGTACAGATTCTACGTGCTAGGGAATAGGGTAGAGATTTTAAGCAGCTTTTGGGGTTATGGCTCTTAAATAGAGATATTGTTGGGTGTCTGTGAGTTTGTGGTAGACGTCTGTGATAATATTGTTGTTTTTCATTTTAACTAGTATATCTAGGAAGGGTAGTTCTGTGTGACTATGTTCTAGGGTGAATTTAATTTTGGGATGTAGATTTTGTATCATATAGTGTAATTTATTGATGTCCCCCCATGTGGTTTACCAAAGGATGAAGCAATCATCTATGTATATTTTCCAAGATTCTATGAAAAGAGTCTGAATATGTTGTCCATATATTTGTTCTATCTTTTTATATAGGATTTCCTTTAGGTTGACTAGTGTTATATTAGCATATGTTAGTGCTATTATAGCTTCCATTGCTGTACCTAAGGTCTGGATGTAGTTTTTATTGTTGAATTCAAATGAGTTATTGTTCAGAATAATGTTGATGCTGTCGATGCTGAATTGGTTGTTGAATCGTTGGTGTAATAATTGTGGATGTTTGTCAATCACGTATGTTATTGCCTGTTTACCTAAGTCATGGAGTACGTTGCTATATTAGCTGCTAACGTCAAATGTAACTAATTTAATCCCTATGTTTACTGTTTGTGGTAAGGAACTCCGGAAGTGTTTGCGTCTCTTATGTAGCTCCTGACTTGTTTGGTGAATAGTTGTAGTAATATGTCAATTAAGTTACTACGTCTGCTTGTTGGGCATGTTGGTCCTGCTACTGTGGGTCTAAATGTTAGGTCACTGGGATTCGGAACACTAATATATTCATACGCCCACACACGCACACACACATACGCGCGTGCACATGCGTAGAAACATAAAAGTTTTACAAATAAAATCACTTTTTCAAATGAAAAATATATCTGAAGAGAGCCGCACATGGCTTGAAACGCGCTATAAAATCACAAAATAATAAAATGATAAAAATAAAATAACAAGCAATTTTTTAAAAACGTGTTTTACGAATGTCGGTAGCTTCACTTCTTTATACAGATATATTAATATATATATATATATATATATATATATATATATATATATATATATGTGTGTGTGTGTGTGTGTGTACCGGTGAGAAAATACCGTATATGCGTGACTGAGTGAGTAAGTAAGTGAGTGAGAGATATACGGGTACGAATTATTTAAGATAGATTGCTAGAATTACCGCACTACGGAAATAACTGTACCACATTTATACGGAAACACTTTCTATCTCACTTGTCTCGTTCCGCGATGCAGACTCATCCCCCACTATTGACCGGCCCTTGTCTCCCAACTACGAACGCCGTAACATCCCTACTCCCGAATTCGGATGACAGCAATATTTAGTCTGTCCGCAGAGGATACGCAAACTTTATTGTCAATTTCCTCTGCCCGGGTCATACACAAAGAACAGAGCCATGTCCTTCGTGACTGCGTTTTGAATACGTTCTGCGACTCCACCGTCATCAGCATCGGAAAATGGGAAAGACTGGTGTTTATATCTGCGCTTAAGTGGCTTGAGACGGATGTAAGTTTCAATGAGCTTTCCTCACACCCAACCTAAATGCGACATCATCTTTGCCTAACCAACTATTTTCTTTTCACAATAGTTACTTTCAGTCAACCATGCAAAAATCTACGGAAGTATTTTCAGCTATAAAATGCTGTTCTTTTTTTACATATTCCGTTACTCGTCGACGATAATAGTATGCACATATAACAATTTATTAGACTGATCTGAATAATTTAGCGTAGATTTCGAGATACTCACTTTATTGGACGTGTTTTACATATCTGAATAAATTGAAATATTCAATAATAGGTATAAAAATCAAATCCTATATATATATATTTCATGATTTTCGGGGAGTACAACATTTTATGATCGTACGATATGTTTTCTCTTCCATGATTAAAAGTAAAACAAAAAGAGAAGCCAGCTGACCGGTTTCGCCCTACCTCAGCAAGAGCTGTATCGATAGAATTAAAAAATGGGAAGAAGAAAACTGTATATATTTAAAATAAAACAAAGTTATGGTATATGTAAAATCGGGGATGTGTTTTTTAAAACTTTTAATCATGAAAGAGAAAACATGTATTCCCTTCCTGTTTTTAATATATATATATATATATATATATATATATATATATTATGAACAGGAAAGGAATACATGTTTTCTCTTTCATGATTATTTTGCTTACTAATATATATATATATATATATACATATATATATATATATACATATATATATATATACATTATTTATTTTATACATACATAAAAGTAATCCATGGACATGTGTTTCTTGCTCACAGACTTAGACAGAGATCGAACCTTCGATATTGATGTCTTTAGTCCAGCATTCTACCACTGGACCAAGACGCTCCGTCTAGAAATATGTACGATTTTTATCACCTAAATATTTAATGTATTTTTATGTAATTATTTTTATTGGTGATTGTAGCGTTCGTTGTTATTTTTCTTACTATTATGTCGATTGTTTCACTTTCCTAAGTGATTAAGATGCAGAAAATAGCATTATTAGTCGCCCTTAACTTCATAGGACGTATTTTTTCCGTTAATATATATTTTTTATTTATTTTATACGTACATAAAAGTAAAACGCTACAATCACCAATAAAAATAATTACATAAAAATACATTATATATATATATATATATATATATATATATATATATATATATAATATTTTTACTCAATTTAAACCACGTCAAATGTTAGGAAGAACAGGTTCACACCATTTCCACAAAATACCTGCTTTTATTTCCAGCATACAATTATTTCAGCTTACTACCAAGGTATTTATAAAATGTTCATGTATCCTGTGCATTAATTTCCAGGGATGGCTCTCTTCAGTTCTCGTATATAAACAAAAAAAACAAACAAAGAAAAACAATGAAAAAATTAAAAAAAGAAAATGAAATATATATATATATATATATATATATATATATATATATATATATATCATTAAAAAATAAAAAGAATGATGAAGATAAAAGTTAGAAGAATTACAAATCTTATTAAATCATCAATGGTTCGAAAATAAGGACTTTTCCAACTTTTATTTTCATCATCATTTTTATTGATTTATTACTCTATCCAGTATATTGACCTTTCCAATATTACGATAGGTCAGTATTTAAGAATGCAACATTAATCTTTAAATGTACATTCCTTGTCATATATATATATATATATATATATATATATATATATATATATATATATATATATATATATATATATATATATATAAATATATATATATATATATATATATATATATATACTAGAAATTAATTAAATGTTCATTACTTGTCATATATATATATATATACATATATATATATATATATATATATATATATATATATATATATATATATATATATATATATATATATACTAGAAGAATACCCGTTCTAAGACGGGTGAAATCCATTTACAGGACAGGACAGTTTAAAACCACTTGTATGTCTCCTTACAAAGATTAAAATAAAGATATAATAATAAACTTCATGTTTAGAGTTATAATAATAATATTTATCAAAATAAACGAGATGATGTTGATCACAAAGAAAGTCTCAAATTTAAGACTTAAGTTTAATGGAACTTCAGGTAATCTTGTTACATTGTTGTCTTATGTCTATAGATCAAATTCCATGTGTATGTTTTATTTAGATGTTATACAATGAGATGTTTCAACGTAAAAACGTCGTTGCCAAAAATATTGAGGTATTTTGACTCGTTTTTTCTTTGAAAGAATTAAGTGTCTATATACTTTTTACTAGTACGTTTTCATGTCGAAAGATCGAGAGATCTAAAAAAAAAAGATTTTATAAAAAACACATTCTTTTGGTTTTTCAAAATATTCTTCCAGATTGTTATTCAATCAACGTTTCAAGTCTGAATTTCTTCATTATATATACATATATATATATATATATATATATATATATATATATATATATATATATATATATATATATTACGTACATGGCTAAGAGAAAGATACTGAAATAACTATATGACTAGCCCCACCACCACCCACACTGAGGCTTTGCGACTAGAGCCCACCTCACGCCGTCCGATCTTGGCCTTTTGGCTAAGATCAAAGTGTAGTATCTGTTCCGATGGATACTGCACGCCTGTCCTGTGCAGTTCTAGGAGGTCCACCCTTCCAGGCTTTGCCTCCCCTCTTTGGGGAGGAGTAAGTTTATTGCTTACTGTCTGAGGCGCCCCTACCGGGGAATGCCGACGGGGCTGCCCAGGCAATTTTTAAATGGCCAGAGTGCTCACCTCTCGAGCGCTGGCTTTTCAAACCCCACTTTCTCGACCCGATCTTGGGTCACATCTTACTTGTGGGAGTAAGATAAAACTGGCCTTGTGCCTAACTCCTGGGGAGGAGTAAATAAAACCTCACGCCGTCCGATCGCAGTCAAGTTTAGCAGCAAATAGAGAGCACGATACTCTCTAACAGAAATTTAAGACATGTCTCAACTTCCACCATCTACATAGGTCACACTTTAATTTGACACTCGTCAATAGAGATGGCACTTCACTACAGTCGCATTTATTTGTGAAAATATGTTCCTCATTATTTACTTCAGCTGGGAGAGCGTTTGTACTTTTTCTTCTACAAATTACTATTTCTTCACCAAATCAATTCTTTCTTGATTAGAAACATTTGTTTGTTAGCTAATCTAGATGCGTATACAAAACTTTTACTTACTTGAGGCGTTTATTTATTGCCATTGAAAACGATGGAAACTCCAATTGCTGATTACATAGATTAGGACACATAACGAAAACGCAACACAATCCTTACACTTGGACGATGAATATTAATATTTGTCAAACTAGCCATTATAACCTCACTTCGATAAGTAAAACATTTTCCTGGGCGACGCAACCAATTAATTATTCATTGTTCCGTTTTATTTCTGGCATCGGGGAGCATCCGTAAAAACGAGAAAGCGTCTTCGACGTCGGAAAACAACAAAAAAAGACCATTGCTTTTTCGGAGTCTGTGGAAATTTACGAATGTAAGTGGAGACGGCAAGGCGAACGATGTACATCAATGAGAGAAGATGAATTATTAAACAGGTTTGATATAAAAGAAGACAGACAAAAAAGAAAGAAGGGGGATAGAAAACACCGCCACAAAAAAAAGAGAGAAGGAAAGGAGGGGAAATTTACCCGAGGGTCAGGAAAAATACGCTTATTTAATATGTCATCGGCAACGTATAAGAAGATAACACAGATAAGCGCTAGAACATACACCTACTATATATATATATATATATATATATATATATATATATATATATATATATATATATATTCCTCTAACTCTCTCCCCCTCTATCGTTCTCACTGCCTCTATCTTTATATATATATATATATATATATATATATATATATACAGCCCCTCAAAATCCATGCTACTCCTCACCACGACAAAAACCATCAGCACCCCCCTCTCCCACCCTAGACAAATTCACTAACACTCACACCCCTCCCCTTTTTCACTCACATCCATCCACATTCATTTCACTCTCTGCCACCGACTTCCCTCAACCCGGACCTTGGTCCTGCGCTCCCAGTAGTGGCTACTACTTCTTCTCATCAACCCATCATGTCAACCCAATATTTCTATGTACTTGTATGACATTTTTCTTTAAATTATCATACTGAGGAAGTCTTACAAATAAAGACGAAACTTTGATGAATACATAAAAAAAAAACCTTTGGGTTTTCCACTTTCATTTCCCATATATATATATATATATATATATATATATATATATATATATATATATATATATATATATATATATATATATATATATATATGCAGGGTGTCCCAAAGAATGTATGGAGCCTTTTAATCGTCATAATTGTTTAAGTTACTAATTTTAACTTGCAAACAAGATCGATAGGAGAGTAAGGATACACATTTAAATACACTGACAGTAGAATTAACAATAACCTTTTAAATTATCTTTAATTCATTAATTTAATAATAACGTTAAGGTTACTGGGGGTAATTTCAGAATGTTCATAAATAAACTCTAACCTTAACCCGTACCCGGCGATATGTTCGGGTTAATTTATGAATATGGTAAAGGAAATGTTGCAAGATTTTTGTAGATCCAATGTATCATGATACGAAAGATGTATTTAGCATAATAAACCTGTAAATAAACCTGTAATTTTCTTTTTCTTTTGCTCCTTATCTTCTCTTTAATTTCTTCTTCTTTTTTATATTACTATGTATATTTGAAATTACAAGTTTATTCATGCATACATGTATGTATTTAATATATATATATATATATATATATATATATATGTTGATTCAGTTTTCTCACACGGTGGTGAACGGAAGTGTTGCTCTACGTGATATAATAACAAAATTGTGTCAACATTGGATTATGTGGAACAGGTATTTTGATCACTACTGCGGGTGAACTATGAATTTAACAACTCTTATGTTTTGAAATCTCCCAAACGGTTACATAGTAACCAAGTAATTATCCCCCTTTTCCACCTCGATATTTATTGTTAGAAAATAATGATCGTCAGCCGAATACCATCTATCTACTTTTTTGTTTTCATAAAAAACATTAAAAGTTCTGTTTTGAGCCAATATAATTCGACGACCACCCTTTATTTTTTGTGGATTATGAAAAAAATAGCTTTAAACAGATATTTATGTAATGCTTTAATGTTATTACGTTATGTTATTTATAAAATACGTATCTACTTTAAAATCATTCAGACTTAGGTGAGATTCGATGTATGATATTGACATAGGAAAAAACTACTACCTTAGTTATATGTACTCTGCCTATCATTTATTTCAACTAATTATATTTTCTGTTACGTATGAACAGACTAGCTCGAAGAACACCATAACTTTTAATAGTATATATATATATATATATATATATATATATACTATTAAAAGTTATGGTGTTCTTCGAGCTAGTCTGTTCATATATATATATATATATATATATATATATATATATATATATATATACATTGATTATTACCACTATCTACTTGACCAGATTTTATTTTCCTAGTTTTTGACTACGTATTGTGATGTTTCTGCCACTGTATTATAAGCGTTTCCCTACGTTTTATTATATGACTGCCATTGACCTAACATCAAATACATATTTCTTGTATGAAACGAAAGGATTTAGATTATATGTAGTTTAGAGATGAGTGAGACATTTTTCCTTTTCTTTTAGTAAATATTCGTAGCGAATGTTCAAAAGTGTTTCTCATCTTAATCATCAAGTTAGTATTCTTTCGAACTACGGATCCAATAACTTATACACAGACAAAAAAACTGTTAACTGTAAGCTCAATAAAGCCAGATATCATGAATGTGCTGCCGTCTACTTTCCCTAAATTTAACAAGTGTTCCAATTATTTTGTCCAAGTCCTGAATATATATTCTTATTTCTTTTATTTTCCTTCCTGCTATATATGTACCGGAAATAAAACCAACAATAATAAACCCCCACGTATGACCTTGACAGGCGACTTCTAGTGACTGGTTAGGGAAATATTGATAATATTTATTTTTATTCGTCGTTTTCAAGAGCCATGTTCACACTTCATAGAAGGCTTGAAGAAGGGAATTGTTCCCAACAATTTCCTACAGACTATCTCTAAAAAAAAACTGAAATTGGGATTTACTTACTTTGATTCTTAAATCGTCCAATAAATTCGCCACGTAATTGTAAATTGCATGTTCTCAGTCTGTTATTCAGTATTATTTTCCTCCTTCTTGTGTGCTTATGATTTTGCGTTTACTTACTACACAAACACACACACACATATATATATATATATATATATATATATATATATATATATATATATATATATATATATATATATATATATATATGGTTGGTTATAAGACATTTGCAGCAAGAATTGGGCTTCTTTGCAAGGGTTTACTTCTACTGGACACATTACTGTGGACTGCTGTTCTTCAGATTACAATATTTTCGTGTTCAAAACAGCCTCATAGGGATTCGAACTTAGTTCTTACTATTAATTGTTCCTCATTTTACGGCTGACTGTTATTCTACCCTATGAACCATTGTCCTCGAATGGCTCTTGACCTTAATAATGGAATGCCATATTTTACGAACCATAAACTTTAACTTTTAAAAAAATAACGTGAAATTCAAAATTTACGTTAACTTCTAAGTAAAAAACGCATATAGAAATTTACAAAACGTGAACTTCATTTAAGAATTTGATTCGGAAATTGTTCTTTCATCGCCGGACAGTGTCTGGTAGGCGTAGATCATAACCAAAGATTGATGAGCTTTCGTTTTCGTTACAGATTTGTAGCCGACCACCAGCTTATAAGGCCACTTGGACCGAGTTTTTCATGCAAAACTGGTATTTCCAAATGGTCACCCAAGTACTGACCAGATTTGACTCCGATGGTCCAAAGTGAAGAGGTGGTGAGTCACCGTGATTATAGCCTTATAAAAAGTTGATTAAAACTTTGTAATCTCAAATACAAAAAAAAAAAATTTCAAATAAAATGCTGTTCTTCAAAGTAAAAAAATACGTATACAGACTATTAATAGGATTTTAATTTCAACTACAGCGTTTTTAATTAGAAGTTAATCTTTCATAATTTCATGTTGACTATCGATATTTTAGCCTGTGAAATATGAGACTGAAAGTTGAGCCTGTGAAATTTGAGCCTGTAAATGGGGGAAATAGGACCAACCTTTCGAAATGCAACATAACGAGAATCAAACATAAAAAAAGACCTGAAGAGACACCCACCAAAATTAGAGTGATAAAACGTTCATGGAGATTACTAGTTAGCTGTCAGTTGTGTCCGATGACGCTAGTCATTCCTCCAATATCGAAGAGCGTTCATATGTCTGTACAATTCAATTACAGACCAACACTTTCTCTCATAAGCTGAACAAGTTATGTAACAATATTTAACGTTGTAATAAGTGGCTCATGCAAAATGAGGTCAGCTGATGGAATGTTTTAGGTAGATTAGGTCGCATCTGGAATTAAAGGCACGATTCTTTTGGCGGGTTGTGAATCATAAAATCCGGTTGGTAAATTATAAAAATAAATAACTGCGTCTTGTTTTATGAAAGGAATATGCAAAAATAAAAATACCGTTAGCTGATCGAAAAATGAGATAGGTTTACACGATTTCGACAAGTTGGAACGTGTTGATATTTGCCACCTAAACTGTTTCCATTAGATAGCCGCTAAATATAGAGAAATGAGTGTGAAAGTAAACAATGAAATTTAAACAATCTAAAATCTTTTTAGTTTCGAGTCTTTTTCCTATTCTAACTTTTGGAGGAAAAACATCTAAATGCTAAACAATTGACTACCGAAGGAAGAAACCAAGTAAATGTCGATTTTTAGTATTTTTCATCGGTGGTATCTTGATGAATTACAATGGAATCTCTTCGATGAAGATAATGGTTACGTGACTCATATCTAGAAGCTTAACCAATGGAAGTACATTATAGACTTTGATATATGAAACCCTCTTAGAAAAGAAATAAGGGGTCATGTTACATATACCTATTTAGGTCCAGTAAAGACGAAAAAGGGTTACTACTTTAAATTTAGAGTACGGACATTTTATGATGACCCGGATTTGCTGTGTAGACTATTCTACCGTTCATTATTTTCATGTTATTCCAACTCTCTTCGGGCTAATGTACCAATCATTGGCAAATCTGCGACAATAGCTTTTTGTAGCTGCAGTTTTTCATGAGGCCCCTCAGTTGGTCTACGTAGCGTTTTCTTAAACTGTACTCATGTACAGCTATGATGAAGGTGTTTTTGATTATACAGCACTTTACGCGAGTATATTAGCGTGTCTGTTTTGCCAGTGAGAGAGTATATTTACAAAATGTATATATATATATACGTTTTGTTAGCGGTGTGTCTGTCTTACTGGGTGTACAGAGATTCATGTGTGTGTGTGTGTGTGCGTGTGTGTATCTCGTTGTATTTGTCGCAGCCGTCGCCTCGAACGGGCTAGTCCGTATTGTAAGATGCGCATGTGTGTCGTCTGTGGAAGGAAAATGTGAAAGAGGAAGAAAAACGCTGGTTTGGGGGGTTTATGATACGCGCGAGATTGGGAAGTGAGTATCTATTGCGTTTTGATTGGCTGAGGGAAACTACTGATTTGAGCTTTGTCCAATCGGTACGTAAAAAACAACGTATGCTGCTGCTGCCTCTGACACATTTTGCAGAGTTTCTATGGAAAGACAATAACATTTGTGTGACAACTGTACCGTGTCGCCACTGTATAAGGGAGTGGTGATGATAAATAGCAAGGAAACATATATTAGTGCGAGGGTTGATGTCTTTGTTTTGAACGGGTGGAGACGCAGTCGCTGACACACAACCGCAATAGCTAAACATAGGTGGTAAATAACGCATTTAGACGCCGTTTAGAGTTATGGCCTCACGATGATGACGATACTGTTGACGGTGTGTCTTATAACAAAAACTTAACAAAGCCGTCTTTTCTTCAACTAATACAAGTTATATAGTGTCTTTCCCGCCTTCGTCTTCCTTCTCTGTTCTATGTCTTTGCTTGATGAGAGAGAGAGTTGCGCACCGAAGTGTCTAGACAAAAAATTGATTACCTTGCGGGGATTTATGATTATTGGAGAATAGAGTTTCTTCTTCTCTTATCGATGGCATTGGTAGTAAACCTCATAATTCTTACAGCCCATTGCCACGTATATCCTCGTTGAAGAGAGTAAGGGTTAGGGTTGGGATTAGGCTACGACGGACATATTTTTGTTGCTCGAAACACATATTATGTTATGTTACAATCAATTTTCTGACATTGCTAATACTGACAGGCATTCCCGTCTTGATTAGGCTTTATGTTTTTCCTCTTTTATTTTCCTTTTCTTTTCTTTATGCTTTTCTTTTTTTTCTTTTCGTTATTTTTCTTCTTCTTTTCTTTTTCTTTTCTTTTCTTTCTTTCTTTATTTGATTCTTTTTTTATTATTTATTCCTTAATTTTTCCATTTTCTTTCTATTTTCTTCTGTTTTCTCCTATTTTCTTTATTTTCTTCTTTTCCTTTATTTTCTTTTTTAATTCTTTTTTTTCTCTTTTTCTTTCTTTTTTTCTTTCTTTTTTCTGTTCTGAATTTCTTTCTTTGTTTTAATTTCCTGATTGTTCTCTTTCTTTCTTCATTTTTATTTCCTTCTTTTTCCAATCGTTTCTTTTCACTTTAAAAACACTGTTTTTATTCTATCCATTATATTTTCTCCTCTGTATTCCTTTTTTTAACCTACTATTTTTTGTACGTTCTTTATTATTATTTTCAATCTTTTAAACCTGTTTCCCTTTGAACTTTAAGATGTGTCTTTATTAATATACATTCCCTTTTCTTTTAATATTTTTAAAAAGTAAATTTAAAGTAACTTCCACTTTACAAAATAGACGCACCATCTTCTTAATATACTGCAAATATATATGAGATATCAGTCGTAAGGTTAACTAATTTGCATATTGGTTTTATCAAAGGACATTATTACTGAAGTATTATTTGTTACTTTATTGTACATTTTGTAATTTTGTAATTCATAGTTTTTTGTAAACAAGCTATATAATGAATCTGTAACGTTAGTAATTTACGTCAATATTTAAAAAGTTTGATTTTCCATTCATTCCATCGACGTTTATAGCTTAATCCGAATCTATATTTTATTTTTTTCCGATTAGATCGTCAGATTTTTTACAGTCTAGATCAGATCTACCCCCATTCTCCTCATCATCACCGGGAAAACATTTAATGAGGTATATTTTTCCAGAAACACTGATTTCCTTTTTTATTTTCCGGTCCGGTTTCAGGTATCAATAAAACACATATAGCTTAAAGTTCCGGCCGGTTTCGACAGTGTCACACGCTCTATACACGCCGAAGTGTTCCTGATTTTAAAAAAATGTTTTAAAAGCATGGGTTCGCTTTTAATTCGTCATTTTACTGAAAAATAATGATAAATTGGTCAAGTATATTTTACGATATTGTGTGAGTGCGTACGTGTATATAGACATTTGTAATCTTTCAGAAATAAAAATCGATTAATTTATATGTTAATGAAAAAATTTGCATTTGAAAATGTATTTTTGGCTTTTTGTAAATATATTAAAACTATTACTCGAATATACGTTAAAACTTTAAATTGTAATAAGAGTTTTGTTTCTTTAAATAAAGAACATTCACTTCTTTGTAACTTTCGGTCGCTATCGTTTTTTAAGAATTAACACAGTTTAAATGATCGAAGAGAGAGAGAGAGATAGATAGATAGAGATAGATAGATAGATAGATAGAGAGAGAGAGAGAACCAAAAAGAGAGAGCAAAATGGCTTCTTTTAATTACAAATATAATCAAAGAGAAAGATTCTTAAAATTAATACAGTTAAAAAAGAGCGGGAAAGAAAGAAAGAAAGAGAGAGAGAGAGAGAGGGGGAGTAAGAAAGATATAGATAAAGGAGGCTCGAATAGTTTCTTTCAAAGTTATTACAACTATTTTATATGAAGTTTTGGACGATATGTCTTCGTACACCAATTGATAATGTATCGGCTTTGTAAGACGAGGATTCCGTGTTTGGCCTCTGTCGGATGTATGCTTGTGTCCCTTTTTCAACTAAAGCACCCCTAACATATTCTTGGATTACTTAGCCCAACCTTTTATTTAAGGTCTTATCCACACCTTGCGCAAAAATGTAAGCTCCTCAAAACAACAAAATAATAACAATTGATTAGTTTAAAGTTTGACAAATTCACGTGTTCCTGTTTTACTTGCCTCAAATTACACGTCGAAATGTACATTACTAATTACAGAATAATATTAACAAGTAAAAGTTATTAATCTAAATGAATGAATACGAAATTTTTTTTTCATTTATGACTTCTATACGGGTTACTGTTATTTAAATCAATAATACAACAGAAAACCGTGATATATAGTACGGATAAAAGATTAAGAGATGATATTTCGACTGCCTAATTAGCATAACTATTTTAAACCATTCATAATTAATTAATGTTTAGTATTATTAATTTAGAATTGGATTGGCTTATGTTTGATATCTATATGCAATAGTTTCGTTTATTAAGTAATTAATTAATTCAAGTTATTTAACAAATATATCGGTAAAATAACTAAAGCACCTTAAGTTTTTACTCCATGCGCTCGCTGACGACCTTACCGAAGGTTGTGGCTTGCTACGAACGCGGCAGAAGCTAGAAGAGAAAATGGGGAATGGAAGGAAGAGTGTGGTTGTCTCTCTCTCTGCCCCTTTCTCTCGTTCTCTCTTTGCAGTTTTTCCATGAAAAATAAATAAGTTTTTATAATTAATTAATGATGAAGGGAATGGTTCCAAAACATTTCCTACAGACAATACCCCAAAAAACAACAGATAAAAACTGCAATTGGGATTTACTTTGCTTTGCTTCTAAAATCGTCCAATAAATTCGTCTCGAAATTGTAAGTTGCATGTTTACTTATTTTTTCTGAATTCTGAGTTGTATATTCACTACTATTATTATACTTCTTTCGCAACTTGTGCGCTTATGCTTTTTCTGTTGACTGATTAAACCTACATACATACATATATATATGTTCATATATATATATTTATATATATATATATTCATGTATATATGTATATATATACATATATACATATATATATATACATATGCATATATATATATATATATATATATATATATATATATATATATATATATGTGTTAAAAGACAAAGCGAAAACAGATTTAAATACAAGAGAAAAATAAGAAACAAAAGATTTGACCGGTTAAGTTCGTATCAACTGGTCAAATCTCTCGCTTCCTTTTTTTCTCTTGTATTTAAACCTGTTTTCCGTTTGTCTTTTTTCACACATTTTGTCTATTACGACATTACATTTTAATGACATATCGTGCATTTTACCCTATATATATATATATATATATATATATATATATATATATATATATATATATATATATATATATATATAAGTATGTGTGTATTTATTAAGAGTGATAGCAATGCAAAAAAACGGAATGGTAACAGAAATGATGAACAAAAACAAACAATCGAATACAGTATTTGAGGTATTAATCTTCATAATTATCTATTGATTTTTCGATATATCAGTAAATATAAGACTTAATGTTAATGTTATCACTAAGTCTTATATTTACTGATACTGTCTGTGAAAGCTCTATTGAAAAATAAATAGATTATTGTGAAGATTAATACCTCAAATATTGTCTTTAACAGCAACAACATTCTTTGTTCTTTTGGCTAAAGCCAAAGTGTAGTATCTGTTCTGGTACTACATTTCATCTGTTCCGTTCTCTGTCAGCGAAAGAGAAATACTTCTCGACTGAGACAATGTTTATTTGTGTACCAATCCAGAGTGCGAATCTTTGGAAGCTGGATTTTTCTCACATCCAAAACACCGACTTTGTGTCTAACAATGCCTTCGTGGAGAGGCAAGTAAATTAGTTTACCAGCAATGCTTCTAGCAAATTACTATCATATATATATATATATATATATATATATATATATATATATATATATATATATATATATATAATAATAAAATATTAAAACAATATTTGTTTATTAATACTCATATATAAATGAAAATATGCTGCCAACGTATACACACACCCACACACACACATATATATATATATATATATATGAGTACTGTGTGGTAGGGCAGGAAAACCTCAGCAGAGTGCTCGATTAATTAAGAAATCCGAGATTTCGAAGGATTAAGTGCGTAAATATTTATTTATAAAATACAGAAATTCAATGTAACATCAGTACCTAAAATGTTTATCAGCTGACGATAATCGGAATTAACCTCCCGCTTTGAAACCGACGGTACTGATGTTACATTGAATTTCTGTATTTTATATATATATATATATAAAGAAAGAAAAATATAGGCAGACATGAATAGAGAAATAAAGAGAATGGGATAAAAAGGGGAGAATGTAACAATGACGAAAGAATGGACGATGAAAAGGGAAGAAGAAAAGGGTGACAGGGAGTAAAAAATGGCCATGAACGATGACAAGTCGAAATGAAAGCGATAAAACACACGGGTAGACGCCGTCTGCACCTGCCAGAATGTACAAACACTAAACATGCCACGAAATGCAAACTGGACAGGCAGATGTCGTTGCTCGTTTAACATTTTTTTGCGCATGGAAAACTTTTGTTCAAGATGGGTGTTTGGCTGTTAGCAAGCCTATCGCCATTATTCGACATCTTACTAAACTCTAACGCTATCTGTCAGATATCGTCTGCGCATTGTTTCCATACTCTCGTCATATCCACCTATAACGTCGTTTCAGGTTTTACTTTATTTTCTCTTTCATCTCTCTAAAATTACAATTACATGTTAGGTACTCTCATTTTTAACCTTAACAAGCGTTGCTCTTTCTACCTACACTTTTTTTAAATCTCAGAAGCGTGTTGATTGACAACACTAATTCATTAATTTTATATTCACAATTACCTGAATAGCAAATTAGTAGAATGCATGTAACGAACACAAAATGACCTTAAGGGAAAAAGAGACAATTATTCAAGAATAGTCGCTTACATTATTTTAAATTAAGCATTCATAATTATTGTATCTTTTTTTACTCTTAATACATTTCATACTACAATCTTGGAAAAATTCAGTGAGAAAAATGATTGACGGACAATTGTATCCAGTTATTTATTTATTTATTTATTTATGTTTTCATTAATTATTAATTAAATCTAACAAGATATTGAGAAAAATATGGTTAACCACAAAACATAAAAGACAAATAAAAAATGTTTCGTCCTTTTTATTTAAATAATTCACTTATTTTAAGAATCCTTTTTAGATAAAAAAGCAAAAAATAATATTTATACAAAATCGATTTTGATTTGAATGACGGGTATCCGCATTTCTATTTATTTCTCTCAATATAATTACGTATAAAAAGTATAAAAATATAGTCATGGCTATTTACCTACCCAGATACGTCCGGGTGTTATACCAGCAAGGAAACATTAGGCCAACTGCACAGATATTTTATTACTGCTTATTTTATATATGGATGTGCGCAACACCCAAACAAAATAAAATAAAAAATGTCAACTAAAAGTCATCTGGGCCTTTGTTTGAGAGAAGCTCAGCCCTTGGCTAATGAAACATTAACCTGTGATTGAATAATAACAACCGATCTGATTATTTAGTTAGCTAGATTAAACACTACGTGTATTTTATTTACCTCTTCTCTAGGAGATAAAACGCAATGTCAGGTGTGGGTTTTTGATGAAAGTATTTCAGCGATGCGAACTGGATTCGAACCCTACACGCTCAGGTCCTCAGTCCGCGTCATTAACCACTTAGCCAAGAAGAAATAGTAACAAATTTATGTGAACATAACCTTGGCGATTCCCTGCGGGGATGAAATACGAACTTCTCTGTGTAGCTTAGCTGCCATGAATATATTTTAAACTGTACTACTTAAATCTACTCACACATTAAGCACTGTTTAAGTAAATACTGAAAATTTATACACAACATATTATATCAACTTATAAGATTATACTTGTATACATGAAATAATATAAATATATATATATATATATATATATATATATATATATATATATATATATATATATATATATAATGGTAATAATCCAGGTAAAAAATATCCACAGGGTGGTAATTTTAACCGGGTTTATAAAAAGTGCTCAATATCAAAATAGAGCATTATATATGATAATTTTATTTACACAGACATGTACAAAATCTGCGACATTGGCATGTCGATGTTATCGATCAACAGTTACTATGAACTGAGATCTCATCAGGCAGAGTTAAAGTCCGATCTTAACCTCAGATCATATTTGGAGAGAACTCCAAATATGATCTGAGGTTAAGATCGGATTCTAACTCTGCCTGATGGGGTCTCAGTTTATAGTAACTGTTTATCGATAACATCGACATGCCAATGTCGCAGATTTCGTACATGTCTGTGTAAATAAAATTATCATATATATATATATATATATATATATATATATATATATACTGGAAGAATCTCAGTTCCTTAAGGAAAAAACGTTCACGAACAGAATAGTTGTATACGAGAACAATTTACCCCCATGTATTAAATAAAGGGTTCCTTTCAAAATTCCGTACATATTTCTGAATTCGACATATAGATCCCCAAGTTCGACAATATGCACCTGAGAAGGTTGAAGGTTATATCTGCCAAAACCTTGTGAGAATAACATCCAAGATGAGAACAGTAGTACGTATAATCCAAAGAATACAAATTACCAATCCTCATCTCAAAGATTCCGAAAAAAATCGCACGTTCCATGTCACTTGGCTGGTGAATCTCTGTCCCATTTGAGTGTTCTTGATAAGGTGTAGAAAGGTGTCTGTAATTTTATTGGCCCTACCCTTTTTCTTCTCTGCACCCCGTCTCTCACAGATATGATTTGCTAGTCTCAGTCTTTTCTATAAATACCATTATGGCACATATTCTTTAGAATTATGTGATCTATTTCCTGCTTCTTTTGTTTAAGCTCGTTTGACTCGTTGATCTTATTGTAATACAGTTTCCTATTCGTGTAGCTTCTTTCCAAGAACAGCACGCTTGTGAAATTCTCTTCCCGCCGACTGTTTTCTTCCTATTGATACCTTGATCAACTAGGCTGATGTTTCACGAGTACGATTTTACACTCACAAGATTGATGCTATAACTTAATTCTTTTGTTGGATAACATCGGCCTAATGAATGTGAATGTGAAATGCTGTCTGCGAGACATCAGTTTTGGTCTTGCTAGTTGGGGTCAAACACAACACATTAAAAGAGACTGAGAGTAATAAACACATATTTAGTAAGAGATGGATGGACTTGTGGAGTAAATGGCTTATTACGGCTGATTAGTACAATTTAACACTGTTGTTTATTTCAAATATAACACAATTCCAATACCAAGGGATATTTTAATATTTATGTGTTATTATATATATATATATATATATATATATATATATATATATATATATATATATATATATGGAAAAAAAGTCAGACCTTCAAACATGGATTAACTCCACTTTAAAATAAGAATATACATTTATAGACAGTATTTGGTTTACAAATCTTCAGAAAATCTATTTATTTTTCAAAAGATCTTTCACATGAAAACTAAATAATATATATCTATTGAAGCATAGTATACTAAATAATATACAGGTATTTCGAGATAACTTTGATAATTCTTTGATGTTAAGTTCAGACCCATCTGATAGCGGTAAAGTACAACGGCTTGCACTTTATGTGTACTATTGTTTCTATATAGGTTTTTGTTTTGTTTTTTACAAACTTGAAACCTCTTATCAAGGCCCATATGCCACTCGAGGATAAGGGTTATTGGGTAGGACAGGTAGACGGTAGGGCATTGAGAAAATTTGTAACGATGGTTATAACTGGTAGAGAAACTGATTATTTAAGACTAAGACTTAACAAGAATTTGTTTACACTGGACTTAAAAACGGCAATGTTATAGTCACCCGGGAAGCAGCCCTCCGACACCATGTTCCAAAAACGGTCAGTTATAGG
Source organism: Sepiola atlantica (assembly GCA_963556195.1). Lineage (NCBI taxonomy): Eukaryota > Metazoa > Mollusca > Cephalopoda > Sepiida > Sepiolidae > Sepiola > Sepiola atlantica. The sequence continues at coordinate 86,371,202 of OY744524.1, read as the reverse complement.
AAAGAAACTCTGCCCATTGAAGTACCAATTAGTTCTGAGTACATATATAGAAAAAGGGAATTTATTGACAGTCGTTACAGAAAGATTAGGTTTTGTTGTTAATTTTTTACCATAGAATGAAGCTCAGTCAAGCACCTGCCATGAAAGTAACGATAAAGTAGAAAAAGACTAGTAACGTCTCTTCTGTGAGAAAGAGGTTGCAAGGTGGACAAGAGGACATCGCCCACTATTTCTGTGCATTCGATATTTTACTAACTACTTCACCACCGAATGAAGGGTAATCATGGCTGATAACGGTCTTTTGACGATAACGGTCTTTTCCTGATCTGAGTGAGTGCGGGTGACTGACGAGCCTGATCTTAACCTTTCATATCAATCCACAGTGAGAGCAAGTTGGTCCTGTTAGAATGGTAGTTCGACAGCGTTGTCGCTCTCTCTCCTTCTCCCCCTCCCTTCTGCTTATTTTCTTCCTAAGAACCGCACAGTAGTCGGCTTTGACGGTCGATGTTCTATTGACGATGATCTCTCGCCATAATGTCCTACCCCAGCTTGGGTCTCCTATGTGTTCACGCTGATTTTCCATTTCTTCAGCTTGGCTTTCAGATGATCTTAAACTCTCTTTTGGCCTCAACGAATGCAATTACCAACTTTAAACTAGACATAGAAGATTTACGTTGGCAGTCGAGAGTCCGGAATCCTTACGACGTGGCTGCTCAAGACTAACTGGTTCTTAATGACGATGGCTTCGACCTTGGTCTCCTGGTGGAGGGCTGAAGAAAGTACTGTAGTCCTCCGAGAAAATGCGCAGGATGCTCTGTAAGCAGTGTTGATAGAATTTCTACAATATCTTGTGGTGGCGGCGATAACTCGTCCAAATCGCTCGGCGCAGAGAAGCGTTGAGAGCACGGGTTAAGAGCATTAGTTCCAAGAAACCAACGTTATTTGCACTAATCCCATCGATTCTGAAGGGCGAGCTGTGTGCATATCAGGGTTGGCGACAAAATGGTTTAAACAAAAAATACTAATACCAATGGTTTACGACCGAGGGCAAAAACGATTAAAACTTTAAAATGTTGGGCAATATAAGGTATCATTGATATTTGTGAACGAGTCTGTCGATTACAAGACAAAATACTGTTTTAGAAAATGGAAGATTAACGTTTGAACAAAAGATAATCGACCAATTTAGTCGGTTCGTTTCGATTCATTTTTCTTGTTTTGTTTTTGTCTTTATCCAACTTCGTTTGGTTCTTCTCTTTTACCAATTACCAATATATTTCGTGAAGTCGCACTAATTTTTCTTGCACGACCCTCCAAGCATT
>OY744524.1:86232380-86364880 GCA_963556195.1 Sepiola atlantica | reverse complement strand
GTGAAGTGACAAACTTTAGACCAAACACTTGCCTCTCAGTTATATGGAAACTTTTCACTAGCATATTGTCTCAACCTATTTATGGTCATTTATACCAAAACAATTTGCTGCCTGAGGAAAAGAAATGCTACTAACAAAGAACTCATGTTTAAATATGCTATTGAAGGCGCCTATGAAAAAGCGTCTGTAAAGTTGAAATGTACATGAAAGCGCTTTTTCAAGTTATAAACTACTCGCCGTTATAATTCAAAAATGAGCACAACAGTAAAGTCATAATTTGTAAAGACACTAAAACTAATACCGCCTGAAGATGATTTGACGATTCAAATCGAAAGTACTTGCAAAAAAGAAAAAAAGAATGGAACAAGAAACCCATGAATCATATCTACATCAATTTGACCGAAACATTAGATGGACAATTCGGAAAATTGAAAAAATAAAAAAAAGTCGCATCCAACAAGACCACTCCGTGTTATTTAATAATGTTTGCCTAATATATATATATATATATATATATATATATATATATATATATATACACACAAATGTTGTTGAATATAACAGGCCACTTATGTCTGGATATCCTTGTGTGGATCCTTTCTATTTGCCGAATCAGAGTCTTTGTTTCGGTTGAGAATTGGTCAATGAATTTACCATAACTGTAGGTGTCCCAAGTACTTTCAGGCCCATCCGGGTCTATCTTCAGAGGAATCAGGAAAATACTATACTGCTAATGTTAATATCGGCGGATTCTCTCCACTCCCCACCAAACAAAAGACCTATCGGCAAATGGAAAGGATCCACACAAGGATATCCAGACATGAGTTGTCTTCTATATTCAACATTTGTATTACAGAGAAAATGCTGCCTATACGTTAATTAAATTCCCTACACTGAAGATTGCGTAAGCATGCATGAAACATCGATGTCTGTAGGTAAAACTAATTAATATTTATACTTAATATATATATATATATATATATATATATATATATATATATATATATATATATTCATGCTGGTATCGGTAGATATAAACAGAGATAACGAAATTAATATGGACCTACTCATATAGATATATAGATTGGAAGATACTTGAATACATAAACAATATAATAGAGATATATATGTTTTCTCTTTATCTATCTATCTACTTATTTATCTATTCTAGTATATTCTAATATCTATATTCACTGGAGTAGGTCCATCTTGATTTTTCATCTATTTATCTATATTAATATCTACTGATTCAAGCATTTCTCTCTCTCTCTCTCTCTCTCTCTCTCTCTCTCTCTCTCTATATATATATATATATATATATATATATATATATATATATATATATATATATATATATATATATATAACAGGTAACAGATAAATATGTAGGTATGAAGGAACAGGCGGTTTTATATAAATGAATATTAATATAGCGAAACATACAGCTAGAATATTAACGTGCAAAAATCGATATATAATGTCCGCCTTGTTGGGTAAATAGTGCACGTACGTGTTGCAAATAATCGAATAAAAACACCGATAAGTTATCTCTTTTCTCCTTTTTTATCGCTGGTGTAATTTTCATTTGTCTAAATGGCAACAAACCAATTCTCGCTTTGCCTTTGATGTCACACGTCGAATCGATCACACGCGTCCGTTTTCTAAAGAAGCGAAAACCCTTTTCCGTATGAACATAACCGCCGCTGGTGACGGACGCCCTTCTAAACTTCTTTACGACAGACACACACACACACACACACAAAACTAATGTAATATCCAAACAGTTTGAAGTACTAAAGAAAATAATATTAAATTATCATAGTCTATTTTTTTTCAGGCAAGGAGGGAAATTATTGAATCGGTATAAATGGGAAGTTCATTTGTAAAAGAGGCAATTATTTCGCGACGGTCGAAAATATAAGTATGTAAATCAGGTGGTATTAGTCAAATATAGAACTGTGCACTGTTTTAGTTATTTAGTAGCATTTTATGATTTTTTTTTAACTATATAATAATATTCCATGATAAATGCCAGTATACTGAAATCATATGCCCTTAATAGGGTTGAGATGAAAATTCATATACACTAAATGTACAAAAGCAAGGAAATTCCCAAATTTTTACACTTTTATTGTCATTAATTAAGAGTATGACTACATATCAACCAAACCATTTCATTATCACATCACTACAGTATAAATCTCTATGCATGAGTGGATGAAGTGTGTGAGGTGCGCTGAAGAAAAATTCCTACCAGTAAAATACATAGCCCTTAATGACAATAAAAGTGTAAAAATTTGGGAATTTCCTTGCTTTTGTACATTTAGTGTATATGAATTTTCATCTTAGTTGATGAGATACAGAGTAGCACATACGTGCGTACGTACGTACACACAGATAACATGATTTCATGATTGAACTTTCTTGATGTCTGGGTTGTCTTGACTAATGATGCTGAAATTATACACACCTATGGAACCTATCAAATAAAAATGTTGTGCAAAGTTTTAACTAATTTAGTTTATTGGTTTTTGAGTTATGGTTGATCAAAGAAATGAGATTTCCAGCATAGGCCGTTTTTGAAGTCTATTAAGGGATAGAGCGCTCTTGCGCCTCCCTTGATTGTAAAAAATGAATGCGAATTTGAAATTGTACATATTTAAAAGTTCTGTTCGCGTGTGATTTAGACCTCTTTGTTAAATGTTATGATTTACATATTTGTTGGAGGATCGAAATGTAACAGTACTGAGTTATTAATATTATAATAAGTAATATATGTGGCAAGGATGATGATGGTTGTTCGTTGTAACGACAGTAGGTTACACAACACAAGGTTAGGAAATAGAATGTAAATAGTGAGATCTTATCTAATCTAGAATTTAAAATTTGCGCATATATAAATAATTAATGGATGTATCTATTAAAAACTTTATTGTATTTCTAAAGTATTGTCTGGCTGTACGCCAGACTTGGCTATAGCAATGTGTTGGAAAATCAATGGCCTAACTTCGGGATTGTGTTCTATATGCATAAAGGAGCCCTTTTGCCTGGTGGTTGTTTCGGTAATGGCACTCAATTAGTAGGTTGCTTTTCTTTCTAGTCCATTTCTTCCTCTGTCTAGTGTATGGTTTGTACTTATCATATTTACTTACCTATCGTTGCCATGTTGCATTCTGTTACTCTAAATAACAAGAGCGATCCTTCGCAGGATGCCGACCGGATCTCTATGTTGGCTATATCAGTAGCCCCAACCGATCATGACACTCAGATCTTTCTTCTGGGCCGCACCGTTTCTAGCTTAAGCTAGCCAAGTTTTTGCTATATCTTTCTCTATCTTTCCGTATCTTTTTATTCTCTTTCTATATTATAAGGTATAACGTATCTGCATATAAAGTAAAATTATAAATTATACCTTTTTTATCAAAATGTATCCAGTTTCTTTAATTGTTTGAGGCGTAAATGAAGATAGCTGGAAAAGAAAAGAAAAAGAATTGGCGAGTTACAACAATAAAACGACCTCTTAATTCAAACGTGAGGGGTATCCCTAACCAGTAAATACTCCAATTAGAATAATAACTATTATAAAATATATATATCCTTGTTTTTGTAAATAAAAAAAAACGTCAAACCCTTGGAGATAATGTTAAGTAGGTTTTACCGATAGAGTGAATGTGGTATTTTGGTAATTGAAACTAGTTTAGAGAATAGACCAAGAGGGCGACAGCTAATCAACATCCCACCCACCTCATTTGGGCCCTGTGCCACGGCTTATTTATAAACAAAATTTACAATACTGTTTACTTTTTGTAAAATTTTAAAGATAAATGAAATCCTTGCTAACCTTTTTACCAGTGGTTCGAAACATATTTATTTGCTTGATAGACATTTTTCTTTTAGTATATTTTTGATTATGATCAAGTATTTGTTTACATTAGACTTGAAGTCGGTTGAGAAATCGGCTCGTGGTATCTTGTTTAACAGATGGGGTGTCATAGGAAAAAACCTTTTTTCACGGAAGTTCCGTTTGTTTTTGTTGTTTTTTTGTGTACAGAATGAGTGAAAGAAAAGTTATTTACTCTGGTTGCAGCTAGACGAGTTTTTGCTGTGAATATTTTACAGAGGAAACAATGGATTAGAGCTCAGTCGAGAACCTACCACGCACATAAAGATACCGTAGAAAAAGGCGAGCACCATCTCTTCTTTGTGAAAGAAGACATCATCCTCACTAGATTACGAAGTCGGTTTTGTACTCTGCCAAGACAACAAAGCGTGCTTCGAGCTGAACCTCCCCAGATGTGGCAACAATACTTCATCTTAGAACGTATCTGCCTCATATACATGTAGAGAACTGCGTCAAAAGTAAGGTACTTTCTGGAGCGATAGAATGATCCAACAAGTTTCGCCAGCAATTTTAGCACCATATTTTATGTAAGTCTTCCATTTCAACCGGGAAGAAAAGTTTGGTTTTTGGAGGCGTTAAAAATTACAAGCAACTTACCTCCCGAGTCCCCCACGTGCTCCAAGTCGAAAGAGACAAAGTCAGAAAGATTTTGATCATCAATGTTTCCACAAATAGTTATGTCGTCTGCATAGATGTGAATGAATAATCTCAGAATATGATTTGGAAGATCATTTGTGAAAATCAGGATGAGAGTTGGGTCCAGAATGGATCCTTAAAGCACGTCAGCATTGAAGATGTGTGATTCAGACTTTTGCCCGCCATCTACATTTACAGACCTATCGAAGAGGAAGAATTAGATGGTTGAGAGGAAATATTCAGTTATTCTATAACTAACAAACTTGTGGGCCAAACCTTTGTACCTAACCCTATCGAAAGCTCTTGATATATCAAAAGTTATCGCCCTAGAAACGCTCTCGTCAATAGATCCACTGATCCTATGCGATATCACAGTCAGCACATCAACTGTAGATCTTGCAAGACGAAATCCATATTGCTTGTCACTAAGAAGATTGTTTTCGCTGAGGTCGTTGACAACTTCTTGATTTATTAAACATTCAAACTACTTACTTATGACGCACAGGAGACTTATCGGTCTGTACTGAGATGCAGAGGGCCGATCTCCAGTCTTTTAAAATACTGGACAGACTAACAAACTCTTCCAAAGAGATAGAAAGCATGTCTCCTTTAAGCAACAATTGAACAGCTTTTTATGGATAGGAGCTATTTCGTGTTGCAGTTTCTTGAGTACAATTACCGTAATGTTGGCAGGACCAGTTGCCTTGTTGGCATCGAGGTTCTTGATAAGGTGGCGACATACCGGGCAGTTATTCGGATGTCGCATAGAGGGGTTTTCCGGTCGTATAGGGAACTTCTGTGGATAGGTGACTCTGATCGCAAAGGGTGGAATTTGCTGCAAAGTTCTTTGCGAACATTTTGGTTTTATCAGATGATGAGAAGATCACCTCTGGTCAATTAATTATAATATATGTATATATATATATATATATATATATATATATATATATATATATATATATATATATATATATATATATATATATATATATATATAATCCTGGTAAAACATCCACAGGGTAGTAATCCAAAGAATTTAAACCGGGTTTATAAAAAGTGCTCAATATCAAATAGAGCTTTTACTATTATTATTATTATTATTATTATTATTATTATTATTATTATTATTATTATTATTATTATTATTATTATTATTTTAATTATTTTAATTATTATTATTATCATTTTTATTATGTACACTTAGTGAATTTGTCTGATTTATTAATTAATTAATGATAATTTTATAAGTTTAAAGAAAAACAAAACAGTGTAAATACAGAATTAGCGACACAAAGTGTTAACAACCCCTGCCCCTCCAACACACACACACACGTTTGCACGCTCACACATATATATGCTGCTACCGATTACAACTGATTTGAGACTATGCGGTTCACCCTGAGTTGAAAAAAACAACTTTCGACGGTTTTTTGACACATTCTGTTGCATGTACATTCCCTTTCCACTACTTCTGTCTGAATCAACAGACGATTTCATTTTTTCTATCTATCTACCTATCTATCTGTCTATTTATCTATCTATCTATTTATCTATCTATCTATCTATCTTTTTATGTTACCCTTTTTATTATATCCCTCTCTTTTCACTTTATTTTATTTTATTTTATATTTTATATTTGGATTTGGATTTTAATTTTGACATTTTGATTCTTAACGGTCCCAACCACGTGACTTCCCAAATTTTGAGATTTTAAATTTCTTTTCGTCTTCCTTTTTCCCCCATTTCATTCTTTCCAAATATGATCTACGGTTAAGACCGACCGGATTCTAACTCTGCCTGATGAGATCTCAGTTTATAATAACTGTTGATCGATAACATCGACATGCCAGTGTCGCAGATTTTGTACATGTCTGTGTAAATAAAAATAATCATATATATATATATATATATATATATATATATATATATATATATATATATATATATATATATATAACAGAAGATCAGAACAACATCAGTACTGTCGGTTTCAAATCCTAACAAATGGGACATATAATAGGCCTCTTTACCACTCTCCCTAGCCTCTGTTTATGTCTGTCTCTCCGGTCCGGCGATATCGGCATATTTTTATTTATTAATTCATAGAATATAGAGTATTGCGGGCCAGATAAGACTTTTGCTCATCCTTACGTTATCAGGCGTAGTAATGCACTGTCACGATTGAATTATGCGACTCAAAGTGTGTCGATGGTTGTGGGTGTGTATCTTGCATCCACATTACTTACACATAACAATTAGCGTCAACTATTAAAAAGAACTTGTTAAAATGTCCTATTTCCGAAAATAATTTGATTCTAAAGTTAAAGTAAAAAAAGATTAATTGCCGTTTCTTCGTAAACAAGTCAGTTATGAGTTCTATTACTCCCAGACAACGCCGGAAAGGTACAGCTTGCTTCCTATATAACGAAGCGTCTCCAATTCTGCGAGTAACAACGTGTATTTTTAATACGGTAAGATTTGATAGATTCGAAAGGACTTATTACTTTCTTGTTACAATCGCTTTTATCCTTCATAAATGTATTTTCATTTCTATGAAACTCATTTAGAATTGGCGGGCATGCGTGCACGCATGCGCATTTAGCCATGCTTTTACATCTGGCTTGATACGCGCACGTACAAATAAGCAAATAGTCCAGTGCGTGAGGCTGAATTATGAGTTTCGTGTTTGGACAAGAAGTTAATTACACAGGCGGTTTCCATCGTTTTGTTTTTGGGCTTTGCCTCCGACGAAACATTTCTTAGACTCATAATAAGTCGAGTATCGGTAAACAAAACGTCCTGGTCTCTATAGATAGACGGTAGAGTATTGAACTGAATGCCAGAAGAATAGGAGTCAGACTTAATTCTTTGCTTGATACAATTTCTACATATCAGAAAACGAACCAAACAAACGGAGGTGTTCACCTAGAACTATTCAATCACATTTTACTAGCAACCCGTTTTCTGTGATTGAAAATGTGTAGCTCCTTATCTGCTTGCTCATGTAGTTTTATAGTTTTATAATTCAATCAGATCTCATGTGGCAAAGAAAGTATTTATACAAATATCTACTGGTAGCAAAGCACGCCTATTTGAGATAATGGCAAGAGTGTTCGCTACTGGGATAGGAAGCCTGAGTTCAATACTCGGTCAAGTCATACCAAAAACTTACAAAATGGTACTTGATGCACCCTTGCTAGACACTTAGAATTATATAGTAAGGATCGATGGTAAGTGTCGAGATTTGTTTCAAACTACAGGTTCTTCGGGCCATTGTCAATTGAGTTGACAATGGCCCGAAGAAGCTGGATTTTGAAAAGATCGCTGCTGAAACATGTATGCACATATGGAGCCAATAATATTCGTATAAAAAAGAGTTCCATACTATATATATATATATATATATATATATATATATATATATATATATATATATATATATATATATATATAAAGGCCGGGCACTCTTGAGTGACTTTAATAACAAGCAGTGCAAATAGCTACATGCACGATCCGAACGCCGTTCGTAGATCACTCTAAACTGCTTGAGTAAATCTAGCCGCCGACTCGCTATTTACATTTAAATTCATCTCTATTTATTAACTAATTGGCTATGGCCGATGGGATAAAACTCTCGACTACGAATCGGTGGCGATTTGTGATCGGGGTTCGCGCCCACCGACCTTTGAGAATTAATTCCTACACTGAAGATTGCGTTAGTATGAAACATTGATGGCTGTAGGTATTAAAATATTTAATTATTTATTTATAAATATTATTATTTATATATATATATTTATAGTTGAATTCAAATGATCATAGGAAAAATCAATACAAAACCATAACTTTTACATTCACTTCAATTTCCTTCATTTTCCTATCTCGGTGAATAGATGTATTTCTTCTTCTTCCGGCAAACAATACTTTTTTTTTTGTAAATGTTTATTTAAAAAATCGATAAACAAATATTTTTATTTTATTTTACTTCTTTTTTCGAAAATCAAAACTTTTTCTTACGCGTTTCACAGAAATATCAATTGATATTCAGCGTGAGAATCGCGTAGCAAAAAGTTGGAAGAAGAAACACAGGTATTCACCGAGATACGAAAATATAAGAAAATTGAAATGGCTATGAAAATTAGGATTTGGGATTGATTGTTCCTATGCTCATTGGAATACACCTATAAAGTATGTATGCTTTGAATCTTGTTATGCAACTTCATTGAGCTTGCAATTAGAAACAAATGTCGGAATCTATAAGACGTATATGCCTAAATATATATTTTTATAAGAACTTACAAATACACCCCAGCCCCCCCCAGACATCTCTCTCTCTCTCCCTCTCTCTCTCTCTCTCTCTCTCTCTCTCTCTCTCTCTCTATATATATATATATATATATATATATATATATATATATATATATATACATATATATATATATATAGAGAGAGAGAGAGAGAGAGAGACAAGTGGACATTGGTTTACTTTCGGCAGCCTCGTAACTCTCGCTTCCCTCATTTTGTCTTTTAATCTTTACATTCCATGAACGATGTTTCTGACAAAAGGGGGAAGTATTGCTGTTTTCTAGGTCGGAATCTATCCATCTAAAGCTCATCGTTGGCTAGTTTTTTACCTTCAAGTAGTATTTTTAGCTCCTTACATACAGTGGCTTTATGCCTTCTCTAGAGCGATTTCCATTAATATATATATATATATATATATATATATATATATATATATATATATATTACTCGATAAAATATGAAAATTTGTAATATTTCTTGTGGGAGAGAGATGAACAATGGTAACCCCCACCCCATGTAAGTAAAAAGGGGTTTCTTCTAGGGCTTAATGTGATCCACGTGCGACCTCCCTTTTTTTTCTCCTGAAAACTTGTAACTAATCTTACTTTTACTACGATATTTTATGTTTTAATTTCAGTATATAAACTTTGTTTCTACGTATTAACTCCGATGGGTGTGGACGAAAGCCGGCTTAGTAAATTAATGGAATTATACCCTTTCTATTGTTTTAAGAACTTTTCAATTCTCATCTCCTCACATAAAAAAAAGTTCACAAATGTCCATATCGTACCGTAATAACATTTTCTACCACGAAAAATCTATGAATATATATATATATATATCACGTATCACCATTCTCCAGTGAGTGTAGCTCGAGGTGGCGAGTGTTTTTTCCACGCTGAGAAACGAAACCCAATTGTCCGATAATTAGAATCTATCATTAACAGTTGGACATTTTTGGACCGATGCTATTACGCTCTCAGCTCGAAAGTAAAGGAGATTATAGTGCTTATGATTTTTTGTTTTGCATTACCGCTACTAGATACCAAGAGAACTCTATTATTATTACGAAGAGTGATGTTTTACATTTAATGCCGATCGACATTTCTCCGACTAAAAAGCATGGGGAGCATATATTCGTACTATTTATCTGTCTGTACATATTACTTAAATATTTATATAAAAGCATAGATTTACGTCAGTAACGTAATTTTTCATATATTATCATTTCTGATGACCTAAAGAAGAAATATCACCCCCCCGCTGTGATTTTATTATAGAGTAGAGGATTTCTATCTGAATACATTTCAGGGGTCTGGTGAATTTGTGGTGGTTGTCTGACTTCGTTTTTGTTTTTCGCTTCACCTCGCCACTTGTAATTGTTTAGTCTGGCGGCTTAGACAAAAGGTACTTATTTTACTCACTAAATTTAGCGTGATAGGATGCGAGTACATGTGTGTGTGTGTGTTGATTCTTTACCATTGTTATTGTTTTTAAGAGATAGAGATTAGGTTAACTTATCTTACGGTAGTCATTCACCTTGAATGTTATGAGGGATTTGAATTACCTCCCTTATACGTTTTCGTACATTATACATACGAACGTCTGAATAATTTTTTAATATATTTTTATTTTAAATTTTAGTATTATTTTGTTTCATTTTATATATATATATATATATATATATATATATATATATATATACCATTTTTATTAGTTTTTAAGCGATAGAGGTAAGGTTTACTAATACGGTTTTCATAATAAATGAATAAATAAATATATATATATATGTCTGTAGGTAATAAATAATTAATATTTATTTATAAAATATTATTATATAGCCCCCTTTACTAAAGCCGGACACTCTAAGATAGTTTAATAACAAGCAGTACCACTTGCAAGATTCCACATGGTTTGTTGTTGTTGATCATTCTTCGCTGCTTGCTGTAAATACCCGCCGACTTGGCATTTACAATGATAAATTCCTCCTAACTTCCAAGCTTATTTGTGGTGGCCAACGGGTAACCCTCTTGACTGTGAATCAGTGGCGATGCATATATACAAACAAATACACATTGGTCTTTATTATAGAGTGAAAGGTGTATATGTTTTATTTTATTTTTTATATCCCACATTTCTCTTTCTCAACCATCACACACTTTTTGTCATTTGCTACTCAAAGTACTCTTCTAATATTTTGATTAGAGTACTTTCTGATATAAGATATTTATTCTTCTTCGTAAAATCTGGCGCGAAAACTGAAGTCAACTGCCGAGCGTCCCTTTGACCGTCGCTTGGCCCTTTCAGAAAGTATTTGTTTTTCTCCACCCTCTGTCCCCCACCCCGCGCTCGGTGCCACACCGTCGATAAGAGAAGGCGCACGGTTCATCGGACGGACATGCCCCTCGTGTGTCATAGGCGTCGACTGATGGGGTCTGATATTGGCAACCCTAATTTTCAGCCAGAATGCTCGATTTCCGCACCGACCAAATATTGGCCATGGGGAGTTGGCCCCACAGCGGTTTCCAGGGTGAAAAGGTGACCGGAGTCATGTAATCAGACGTTGGTCGAACACAGGAGAGCAATGATTATTCTCAAGCAACACTAGCACACTGTGTGTGTTGAGGCCGGCACTTTTTCGCTAACGCTAGCTGATAATAGTCTGTCGGCGGAGAAAAAAGGACGGCACTATGAATATAATTTTCACACTTAGATAATCCGTATAGGTAAAATTATGCAGATAAGTACACTTATATGCCTCTGTCTGTCTGTCTGTCTGTCTGTCTGTATGTATGTATGTATGTCTCTCTCTCTCTCTCGCTTTCTCTCTTTATATATATATATATATATATATATATATATATATATATATATATATAATTAAAAAAAGGGTATCTGAGTTGATTTCAAAACGAAAGATATATCTTAGTAATTTAACTCAAAATAAAGTTTAATTTTGATTACACACGATATAGCGAGGAAATGAAGACAGCTCGATGTAGACCAGACTGATTGACTGAATTTTCTAGCGGCGCGCTCTTTTAATTTTTTCCCCCCTTCCTTGGGTTTCTGGGCGGATTTCAAAACTGACCTTTACTTTTAGACACAGTCTTGAGAAGACGCGGATGCATTGAACCACGAATTTCTTAGTATCGGCTGTCACCAATGTTTATTTAATTTCATAAAAAAAAGAAAAAAAAAGGGCGGTTAATTATCTAAGAGTGAAACAAAAACAGGAGACCTTAAGCGTCTAATATTAACACGGGGATCATCAGCTGTTTACCATGTAACTGTTTCGGAGATTTAAAAACAGGACGGTTATAATATTCATGGCTCTCCAATGGTACTGATTATACGACCATTTCCCCAATAATAAAGTGTCGAAATAATTCAGCTCAAAATATCACTAATATATACATAAAAAAATAATAATAATGGAATTCAGCAACCAGGTTGGATCAGAAAATAATTCTCTGCCTGATGAGACCTCAGCTCTTGAGAGCTGTAGATCGATAATATCGACATGCCAGTGTAGCAGACCTTGTACATGTTTGAATAAAAGCATTCACTCTCTCTCTCTCTCTCTCTCTCTCTCTATATATATATATATATATATATATATATATATATATATGCAAACATTGTTATGAAGAATCGAAAACGTTCGTGAAATCTGTGAAACCCATGGAACATTTTTTCTTTTCATTTTAATACAAAAAGACCATCAGAAAAATTGAAAAATAAAAATGTATAATTAAACAAACAAATTCTGTTATTTTTAACAATGTTTGCATAAATGAGAAAATGCTGCCTAAATACACATTAATGTACATTAACCATTCCCGAAACAAATCCTAAATGGCTATAGACATCCGCCCCTAACATCCCTATACCCATCTCTCCTTTCCCTTTCTTTTCCTTTTCCTTCAACCCCCCTACCCTAGCCAAGCGTTGGATGAAAATAAAAAATAAAAATATAAATAGCTGTAAATTAAACTTTCCTAACGACAATTGTACCTTTCTTCCTTTTCCTTCTCTTCTCTTTTTCTTTTCCTCGCCCCCCCCCCCACACACACTTTCTAGCACAGCTCAGCGTTGGATATATAAAATATATAGAAAATAAAAAAATAAAAAACGAAAATATTAATTTCTAACGGCAATCATATTTTAAGATCGGTCACATGACTTTTATTTCTTTCTCCTCTTCTTTTTTGCTTGACTTCATTCTCCCTGGAATTCAGCAACCAGGTTGGATCAAAAAATAATTCTCTGCCTGATGAGACCTCAGCTCTTGAAAGCTGTAGATCGATAACACCGACATGCCAGTGTAGCAGACCTTGTACATGTTTGAATAAAAGCATTCACTATATATATATATATATATATATATATATATATATATATATATATATATATATATATATACGATCGACATAATGTATTATGAACTCTTAAATGCAAAAGACAAAGTCTAAGGAGCGTTTCACTTGTGATTAGAGTGATAAAAAAGGAAACAATAAATACAAAATTTAATATGTATTTATTAATTAAATGAATATTGAACTCATATTGGATTTTTAACCTGACTAAGGTGTGCTATACACTGATGAACGTTTTTTGGTAATGTTTGCTAAATCTTGTATACCATAAATATGTATATTTATAAACTGGGACGAAAAAAAATTGGTTGTAAATAACAAATTTTTGAATGAATTAAGAGTATATCTACAGACTGTATCGCAGCAGGAAATCTCATTTAACGACAGGGCTCAACCCATAAAAAGGAGGCTTATATAGTTATCCACTGACACACTGCTCCGCTGTATCACAGCCTTTCAGTGTGGCTAGACTCGGACCCATCCCAAACCAATGACCGAAACTTCAACCATCTATTTGATAGTCGGCAGCTTTTATTACTGAGCTACGGGACAGGCGCTGATAAATTATATCTACAATGTTTTTATCTAAACATTGACTTCCACCTTAACAGTGTTTGATTTGTTTATTTACAAAGAGTGCTGCATTACGCTAAGAAGCAGCAGGCGATATCATTTCACGATGGTGCTCGACTCGATGAGGGGGGGGGCTTATATAGTCATCTACAGACAAGCAGGCTGTTTCGCTGTATCACAGCTTCTCAATGCAGTTAGACTAGCGCCCAGCCCAAGCTAGTGATCGAACCTTTAACCACCTAGTGGATAGTCGGCAACTCTCACCACTGAGCCATGGGGCAGGCGCTGAAAGATGCAAAGAACATAATTAAGGTTAAATTTTTATTTATAAGTATATTAGAAAAATACCTGTCCCAGGATGGACATACACAATATGTATACATTTTGAGCTACATATGTTTATACAGAAGTATATGTGTACTCCCATAAGTTACAACACCTAATTCACTTTTGATAGCTGAAGTAACTACACATTATTTATTTGGTAGGAAATCGTATATCGCATGATATATTTTTCAGGGTGTATGGTGCTGTTTTCAGGAGCATACACTCTAAGTAGTTAAGTTCACCAAAAACTAATGTACCTACGTTACTCGCCGGGTTCCCTGAATATATATTCAATAAGTTATTATGATCGGTGTATTAGTTTAGGAGTGAATCCTTCAAGTTCACAAAAAAATAATATGCTCTCATTACTTACCGTGTTGGCTTGGTCGTATATTCCACAATTTATGAGGATCAGTTCATTAGTTTGGATTTACATCCTATTCATAGAAATATATATATATATATATAGTCTAAAGAAGCTTTGAGTCATTAAAAAAAAAAAAAAAAAAAAAAAAAAAAAATGTAAAATGTAATTTAGATTCCCAGACAAACTAACTAAATCCAAGATATTGCAGACTTAACATTCGTTGGAAAATTAATAAATGAAAATATATAAGTAAAATAAAAATTAAAAAAAAATAAAAAATAAAAAAGGGGGGGGGTTAATTATCTAAGAGTGAAACAAAAACAGGAAACCTTAAGCGTCTAATATTAACACGGGGATCATCAGCTGTCTACCATGTAACTATATATATATATATATATATATATATATATATATATATCATCATCATTCGATACGTCTTGAGTTTAACTAATAAAAAAATCGGCAAAATTCCAATGTATTCATAGACATAGTCTCCTTCTAGCGTGATATACCGATTCAAACGCTTCTATAACAATTCGACGATTTGTTTGTAGAAAGATTTGCCTTTGGCCTCGAAATATGCCTAAATTATCGATATCACTGCTTCATTGGAGCGAACACTCTTTTCCTGTAACATTTTTTAGTTACGCAAACAGACAGATCTGAAGAATAGCGTGTGTACAAAAGCAATTCGAAGTACAATTTATGTAGTTTTCTCGTCGTTGTGATCGATTAGTGACACGGTGCATTGTCTTGGTGATAGAGCACGTTTTTCTTCTACATTTGTTGCCGTTGTATTTTCGATTACATCCCTCAAACGCACTCATAATGCTATATAATATTCGTTATCGACAGTTCTTCCTGAGTCAAGGTATCTGATGAACAAAATATTTGTTCATATCACAAAATACGGAGGCCAAAACCTTGCCTTCTGATGTTATCGTCTTTGGTCTCCTTTAGACAGTTTTTAACTATTGCTGTATACTCAGCTGACTGCCAATGTGATTCCAGATTTAAGTGGTGGATCCAGGTTTCATCTATTTTAACATATTGGCGGCAAAAAAAAATCGTTTTTTGTTGCGTTTAAAAAGTTACAAACAACGCTCTGAACCGTCGACGTGTTGTTGCGTTTGATCAGTACTGAGCTAACGCAGCACTCACGTTCAACACAGCGTTTCCATTGACCAATTCTCACATAAAATAGTGAATACACTGACTTCTGATCTATTTACTATCTCAGGCAAATTCAATTTACGATCAGCCAAAACGAGTTT
Organism: Sepiola atlantica; assembly: GCA_963556195.1. NCBI lineage: Eukaryota > Metazoa > Mollusca > Cephalopoda > Sepiida > Sepiolidae > Sepiola > Sepiola atlantica. The sequence goes on along the minus strand of OY744524.1, from coordinate 86,349,118 downwards.
GTGGACTTTTTCATTTTTTTCGATACAACTGCCGAATTTAAGTGACCTGAACGTTCAGCAACATTTGTGTTTGTGCGCATGCGTTTTAAACTAGAATATCATCTCTTAACCGTTGTCTCCGACGGAGAAGTCTGAATAACACTTATCAAACCATTACTTTGCCTGACGAGTATTTTTCCTATCAGAAAGCAATGATTTATCAACACACGCAATTCAGATGTTTTTTATTGTTTTGCAAATGTGCAATACAAGTTTCACTTGAATAGCTATAATTTGTAAACTAATAACCCGATTGGGCTCAAATTTGAACACCTGTATTTGGCGGTAAGTACTTTATAAAAATCCTTGTCTCCGACGGAGCAGAGTCTAAATAACAATTATCAAGCAATTGCTTTTCTTGACTAGTATTTTTTCCTATCAGAAAGCAATGATTTATCAACCGACGCAACTCAGATGTTTTTATTGTTTTTTAAATGTGCAATACAAGCTTAACTTAAATAGCTATAATTGTAACCTAATAATGCGATTAGAGTCAAATGTTGACCCTTGCGTTTGAAGGTTAGTACTTTATTAAAAGTATACTGATTTGTTTATTAGTGTCCACTTCACTCAGGAGTCAAAACGGTAGTTGACAGCAGATGGTGAAAACCGTCCAAAGCGACCAACGACGCAAACATCAGCAGGCAAGGTTTTGGGAAGAGCACGGTCGTCGGTTACATATAAGAAAAAAAAAACGTCAGAAACTGGAAAGTTTTAAAAAAAGAAAAAGGAAAAATAAATATGTATAATCAGTATAGAAAGAAGACTGGAAAATAATAGAAAAAAACCATCTCATTCTGGAAATAGATTTGCGTACTCTATTTTCTTATTCGCCGGGTAGATTAGTGTGTGACGGGACGGATATATTCCTCTTTATTTTAGAGTACAGGATAATAAGCAAATATCTTGTAATTTATCTAGCAGACTTTTCTCACCAAATATGTGACAATATTTCTTCGTTGAGAGTATGAGTGTTATTTATTACTTTTATAGTTTTCGGACAGTTTCAAGTAAATTTCGATTATTGCACTTATAATAAGGGGGTACCATGAAAAAGTGGGTAATTTTAAAATAAACAACTTTTTCTCCCATAACTTCACTCGTCTTATCGTTATTTGTGACAATTTCATCCACTGCATCACGTCTTTTACTGTTTTGCAGGCCTTCTTACAGGTCATGTTTATGTTGTAAAGGGAGATAACTAATCTCGATGGTATGCTTAAAAAACAATTGTTAAAGAAGGATTTTTTATCTAAAACATGGTAATTTACAAAACAAAAACCTACAAACGAAACATGGAAAAATTCTTTATTTTTGTAAATAAAAAGTTTGATATTGTTGACATTCCAAAAGAAATAACTTGAAATAACGGAAAGTAGACCTTGAGTTTACTTTCGGCGAGTTCCCTAATTTCGTCCTTTAGTCTTCACATTCCATGAGCGATGTTTCTGACAAAGGGAGAAAAATTGCTGCGTCCTGGGTCAGAATCTATCGTTGGCTGGTTTGTTAACTTTAAGTAGTATTTTTAGCTCCTAAGATAAAGTGGTTTCATTCATTTTCTAGATCGATTTCTATGAAAAAATAAAAATAAAATGTTTAATACTTTTGAAATCTGAAGAAATACTTGTATTTGTAAATAAATAGTTTAATATTGTTGAAAAAAAAAACCCTGTTTTTGTAAATAAAAACTTTGATAAGCATTATTTGTTTTTACTGGAAAAATGTTTTGGATCATTGTTACAAAATATAATCATGAAATCGAATCAAGTTATCTCCCTTTCGACATAAACAGCAACTCAAAGTGGGCCAGTTGGCAGGAATTTTGGAGTTTAATTTCTTCTGGTTATTCAATAGCCCTATGGAATATGTCTGTAATATTATAGACCCAAACAGGAACAAGTATTGCAGCTAGTATATTTGTATTTTGCCTGTGACAGTGAATTGCTTAAAATTCTCTACATTTTTTAAAACTTAATATATATTTTCATATGTTAGCTCGTTTATAGCTTTGTTATATAGAACCTGAATTTTTAATCTAACCATGAACTTTTTTGTTTTGAATGACTTGCTTGTTCCTTCTCATCGGTAGGTGTTCGCTAAATTCGAGCTTTGCGCCAAAATCAGTTGTATGTGAAAAATAATTAATTCTGGGCAGTAATAACATCATTTTAGCCGTTTCTTCCCCGGTCAAGATTCATGTTACAGAAATGTCACTGATCAGACAGACACAAGACAAATAGCCAGGAGACACGATTGGGTTTTCTAGCTGGAAAACTATGTCGATTCCCCGCATGGAATCTGGAATATTCTCATTACTACTTATTGCTGATTTCTTGTGATCTAGAAGAAGAACGAAACGAAATACTTTTGGGCACAAAAAGAATTAAAGTGAAATTGATCTCTATATGTAAAAGACGAAACGTGTATGTCTGTCCGTTAAACACTTTTAGGCTTTTAACTCTACGAATTTAACGTTAGGTATGACTGATTCTGCACTTATGTAGATTGTTTTTAGAAGTCATATTTATTCCTTTTCCTTCCAGATAGAAATTCCACCATTAAAAGTATTGCTATATTAATTATCTGTAATCTTAGACGTCCTGCCTTGTGAGAGAATACTGTTAGAACCGTAGAATTAAAAAAAAACATGAGCCTTGTAAAACTCTGTTCCAGCGGATAGCAACAGCAGCAGCAAAATAATTTCTGTAAAATACTTTTCTTTTTATTATTGGTTACTGAAATCTTACTTCAACCAATCAGAAGTCTAGAATGATAGAACAAATGCTGGGAGCCGGATATTTCTTATGTGATGGCTATGAAAAAAAGGACCCAAGCGCATTCAGGCAGTCAGCTCAAGCCGTCTTTCTTGCACAGTCTTACCGTGAAAGTCAGAGACGCCATTCTTACCATGTTGATGATTCGTTCTTCACAATCAGTCTGACGGAGGTCGGTCATTATGACTGATGGTGGCTTTTCTTCTGCTGGGCTTAGGTATTGTTATGGGAAATCCTAGCAGGCCCCCTCTCTCAAGCCTTGCTTCCCCTCTTTGAAGTGGAGTTAGTTTATTGCTAACTGCCTGAGGCGCCCCGACCGGGGAATGCCGACGGGGCTGCCCAATCATTTTTTGCGAGGCCAGAGTTCGCTACCTATGTGCACTGCCCCCTCCCCAAAAAAAACAAACTGACTTTCCGACCTTGTGTCACATCTTACGGTGGGAGGGGGGGGCGTAAATAATCAGTCAGCCAAAATTCTCCACACTAATGCTTGTCAGTAGTTATTATAGACACGTGGCCTAACCAATTACTACTCAAACCTATTGCGGGCGAACAACGCCCATGCACAACGAATACGCCCGTGCACAACGAATACGTTCGCTGATAAGAAAAACTAAATCTGTAATCTTTCCATTTAGAAATACTGACTTTTCTGTCATAACTTAGTTCACACCAAGCAAGGCAAGTCGCCACTGTAGACGTAAGGGGCTATGGAGAATTAGGGTGAGAGTTTAGGGGGATAATCCTAAATTTGGAGTTGTGCAGCGAGATACTTGTTCATATTAGTTTTACATTTCTGCATTTCGGTACAGTCGGGGAAACAGGGAGCAGGAAGGGAGTTCCAAAAACTGGCAGATCGAGGAAAGAAGCTATTGGAGTAGAAGGCTCTCTGGCATCTGGGGACCTTCACAGTGAATGGGTGGAATTTAGCTTATTGTCGGGTTTATCGAGTGTATTTACGTCGAACAGCAAGTTCATCGTAGCACATTCCATTGAAGTACTTGTAAAACAAGAACAAGGATGAAACATTGCGACGATGAGACAGGGACTAGTGCTTAGTTGATAGTGAGGGACCTATTAGATTAGATACTCTTTTTACCTTGTTTAAGAGGGAGAGGCTGGTTGATGGTGCAATATCGCAGATGTGATAACAATACTCCATGCATGGTCGGATGATGGCTTTTCTCTCTTCATTACAGAGACTCTTTTACTTAGTATCTTAAACTAAGTTACTAAATAAATATTAATTATAATTTGTATAGAATTCTCTTAGCCATTCATTGATATTACCTGTCCGCTACAACTTGGTCGGATAAGGAGCGGCTCCTCCCGCAATAAAAAAGTCACATTTCGCAAGCGTGACGAGGTAGGTAAATCCTAATAAGTACTCATACCGCTACTATTTATTTTAAATACACGCAGTATCAGGAGATTTTCCGCCCAAAGATTACCTTTAAACTTAAAAGACTTCATATTTAAACTAAATTCAGAAGGGTCTGTGGTAGTTTTTATGCGACTCTTGGTGTCGTATAAACTAACGCATCTTACAATAAAAGAACGATCTGTCATATCTTTCCATCGGCGTTGGGTGAGGGACATGTATAATAATGAAAGTTATGATAGTAGTATTAATATAGAATCTGACTATCCGACCCCGGATGCAAGACTCTACTTATTTAACTGAGATCTGTCTTAAGATGAGTCGTTACTGCCATATCTAGAGAACTGACGTTCAGAGCACCTTTTCTTGTCTAGACAGAGTACAAAATCGACTTAGAAATCTGGTGAGGGGATTCTCTATCCTGTTCTCTAGTCCCCCTTTCTGAAAGAAAAGACGTTGCTAGTTTTTCTCTAATTAATCGTTATTTTCATGGAAAGTGCTCGACTGAGCTTCAATCTCTTCTCAAAGAGTAGAAAGTGGATGTTCGGTTTACTTTCGGCAGCCTCGTAACTTTCGCTTATTTTATCTGGTCCTTTAGTCCTCCCATTTCATGAGCGATGTTTCTGACAAAGGGGGAAAAATTGCTCTTTTGGTCGGAATATATCCATCTAACACTTTTCGTTGGCTAGTTTTTGACCTTGAAGTAATAGTTTTTTAGCTCCTTACATTAAGTGACTCCATGTCTTGTTTGGAGCGATTTTCATAACAATACATTCACAGCAAGAACTAATCTTTTAACCACCGCTTCAAAGGACTTTCCTTTCTTCATACGTTCTCTTAGAATCAAACAGAATTACCATTAATGGAGTCCCCCTTCAAGAACCTACCATCTGTTGAACGCGTTACTACAATATTGCTTCCCTAAGAGCCGCAACATGGTCCTCTTTAAATTTAATGACAATAAACACTTGTAATGAACCGTATTTGTTCGTCATCAAATTTTTATAATTCTATTCATTATTTATAATTCCATCATAATATTTTTATCATTCAACTCGCTCGCAATCTACCCATCTTATTTATCATTATCCCTTTTGAAAAGTGGTGATTCGTTAGTAAACAAATATAATAAAATGTTTCTAAATGTTTCAGATTTTTTAAAAAGTTCAAGAATATAACGTTACATCTTTAGTAAAAATGATTCAGTTTCAGTTAGATACAGACACAGAATGCCCATTATAATAGGGTTTAAGCACCACCAAATTATCATAAATTTAACTATTAATATATTATATGTAACGTTCGTACACATGTAGGCAATAACTAGCATATTATAAGACATATTATTCCATCAACTATATTATGGAAAGTCGTCTATCCATGTGCGTGTGTGTGTCCAGCAATCAATCAAGAACTACACAAGACACACTCACTACGCTGATATTTTCTATTTAGGCATTGCCTTACACAAAAGATGCACATATATTTTAATACCCATTCTTTATGGGATCAAATCGAACGAAATTAGTCAGGGGGTGACATTGAGAACGACTTTTAATTTTATTATGTATTAATTTGGCAATAAATTGCCGAGTCATTCCTGAAGAATTTTAGAAACGTTATTATTCTCATCAATATCATTTCTCTTCAGGTTATTGTGAAAGAAGGAGAATGCAAGAAACTTGGCATTGAGCGGGAACAATAACTTCAATGTGATTAGTTATAGTGTTGTATACTAGACAAGAAACTCGGCGCTCGTAGTATTGATATTAAATCTGAATATTCTTGATTTTACCATTGTATATATCGTAAAATGGCGTGCTGTTGCCACATCAGGCGTGGCGCCGCTCGGAGCATTCTTGCTTTACTTGAGAAAGTACAAGATCAACCTCAAAATTTAGTGAGGGGATGGTAGAGTTTACAAAAAAAGAATATGCCCACGTTACTAACCCTGTTCCCTAGAATATATATCCTAGAATTCATAATGATCGGTTCATTAGTTTACCAGTTAATCTTATACATACACACACATACACACATATGTATATATATATATATATATATATATATATATATATATATATATATATGTATATATGTGTGTGTGTATGTGTGAGAGAAAAAAGGAAAACAAAATTAAACACATTGCAGAATCATAAAATAACGAAAGATTTAACCGGTCTCGTTCCGATCAACGAACATCTTCAGAAAAATTGAAGCTTGAAAAAATTTAAACACGTTCGTTGCTTGGAACGAAACCGGTAAATTCTCTTGTTTTTAATGATTTTTGCCTGTATTTGATTTGCTTTTCCTTTTGTCTTTTTCACACACCCTGTCTTCACGGCATTACTTTTATGATATATCGTGAATCTTATCCTCATATATATATATATATATATATATATATATATATATATATATATATATATACTAATCTACGTAAAGTAAACATCCACAGGATACAATCCAAAGAATTTCAATCGGTCTTATAAAGAGTGGTCAATATCAAACAGAGCTTTTATATATAATTATTTTTATTTATACAGGCATCCACACAATCCACAACACTGGCATGTCGATGTTATCGCTCAACAGCTATTAGAAACTGAGATCTTTTCAGGTGGAAAGAAAATATGGTCCTCCTTTCGGATCATATTTGGAAAGAATTCTTGAACCATGATTAATTAAGACGAAATTCTATAGATTCCAATCTATAAATGTTTCGATCATTGTACGCCCTCGTAATTCTTTGAAGTATTTGTGCATCTTATCAAGTACATCTATTAAAGTTCCCAAGTGTATCTCATTTGTTGAGTGTTATCACTCCGCGTACTGTGAACTAATAATCCGAACACAGCGTTAGAAATATAATCTGACATATTTATTGCGTTCTTAATTTTATCTAAATTAGTATGGGCTCGAACTAAGGTAAACAGTGGGACACGTTTTGTATATGTTCGATCTGTTTGATGTCAGAGAGAAAAGAGGTTGGTTTGAGTTTTGTTCATTTCTTTTCTTGAGATTTTTAATTATTTTGGTACTAGCTCGCGTAAATTGCGCATTGTATAGATCCTTTGTTATAGAGCAATCTCATACTGTTTTTCGTTCGTTCAAACCTGCGACAATCTGACACAAGTTTACTGACTCTCTGCGGTGCATCTATCGCTTATCGCCTAATTAGTATGAACACGTTCAGTCCGTTTTAAATAAAGATTCGTTTAAATATTTGTCGATTAGCTTTATATAATTTACTGGCTAAAAGTGCATCGCACGTGCCCATTATCAGTCATTGCTCACTGGCATTAACAAATGTTGTTGATTGGAGTCTCTCCGAACTTCTAGGCCTCTCAAAACTCTTTCGATAACCGTAGAAAAACGCTTTGCGTTATAGCAACAGCCGTTTACCATTGATTTATCGATGAAAAAATCCATAGACTTTTTTAGAATTTGAGTGACAATGATACCTCTAAGATTTTAGTACTCTTCAGGCTCTTCCAGTGGAGGTATGGACGGTGCTCTCCTTCTTCAGTCTTTCCACCCTTTCGACATTTCACGACCATCAATTTAAAAAAAAAATTTACTCGCTAAGTGTTTTTCCACAACTCATTATCAGTGATTGCTCAGTGGCAATAACAAGGGGCTTCCCTAGATTCAGAGTGAAAACAGGTCTTACAGGAATTCCAGCACTCTTTCGCCCTGTCTATAATCGTTGCTGATTAATTTGCTGTATCGCAACAGCCGTTACCATTGATTTATCGTTAATAAAGACCTACCTGCAATTCTCTGGAATTTGAGTTGAAATAAGCTTCCGCAAGATTCCAATACGGTTTGTCCCCTTCCAATGGTATCCTGGAAGCTGCTCTCCCTTTTTTAACTTTCTATCCTCCTTAAACCTTCACGAAAATTTTGCGTGGTACCAACCGAGGCTGCCACCATTTTTCTAAGGAAGTAGATTGCGGAGTGATGTAAGTATATGAGATTTCTGTAAGTTTCCGTTCATTATAATTTTATACACTAGATGTTTTCTGCAGCATTATAACTGATTGCTCACTGAAAATAACCTGTGGTGTTCCCTGGATTCTGGATGACAAAAGTCTTCCCAGATTTCCAGCATTCTCTGGCTCTTTCAATAACCGTTTAAAATCATTCTCTGATGTAGTAACAGCCATTTACCATTGGTTTCTAGCTGATAACGACCTTGGGCTTCTTTCGGATTTGAGTGGCAATGCACCTCCCCAATATTCCAGTTCTCTGCTCCCTCCGAGTGGAGGTCTGGAATGTGCTCTCCCTCTTCGGTTTTTCCATCCTTCTTTACAGGTCACAGCAATTTTGTGTTGTACAAACTAAGGCTGGCGCCCCTCAAAATGTGTTCTCCTTCTTCTTCTTCTTCTTCTTCTTCTTACAATTATTATTATTATTATTATTATTATTATTATTATTATTATTATATCGTATTCGTTCTTCTCACCGTTTTAATATTTTTTTGTCTTTAGACAGATTACATTCATCTTCTTTTATTCTGAGTCTCTTTTTTTCGTCTCTCTGTCGTATTGTCTATTAGAGACTATTTATTATTGATCCAGGATGACCATCACCAAAAACCCAGCTTTCTGAATGTTTGTTAAGATGGCCGATGGAAATAGGGGGTGACTAATTTCTCCCATCATGCATCAGTGGGCAGAATTAAGCTTTGTCCGAAATGTTCTTTCTTTTTTCTTTTTCGGGTCGCAGCGGCTGGAGATTAATTCTCCGCTGCTGCTGATCCCTCACAGCATTGGTAAAACAATTTTTAATGTCCGGCCGGTCACACATCCAGGCACTCACATCCCAGCCATTGTGACCGGAGATAACTACCGATCTAAAATGTACAAACAAAGAGAAAATAAATAGATGGATGGATGGATAGATCAATAGGTAGATAGGTAGAGAGAGCCAAAGAGAGAGTGAGGGAGAGAGAGAGGGGGGGGGGAAAGAGATGTTAAGAAAACTCTTTCAGAGTCTTTCACAGTCTTCATATTACGATTATTCGTAAAATTATGTTTCTATTTACTTACCTCCCCACGAGAACAAAGTTAGACATGTGGTAAGTTTAACAGTTTCTCCCTTTTTTCATTCACCTATTTACTCTTTCGTTCTAATTATTTAGTCGCTATCTATCTTTTTCTTTTTTTGATTTTTATTTTATTACAAGAAGGACTACTCTGCTTTGCCTAAGGAAAAAGTGTAACATATTTCTAATAACACTTCTATCTCTCTATTCCCCGGGCTCCTCCCTCTCCCCCCTTTATTCTCTGCCCAGCCCATTCCTCTCTCTAGACACACGCAGACAACTCGAGTAATGAGTCAGAATAAGTGAAGTAACCCTGTAAAACAATCACAGTTATTCTCCTTTAGTTAGTGACTGGAAACCAGAGCCAACCACTGACGAAATCTGCGGCTTTTTAAGGTAAAATAATTTTTTTTTCTAAAGTTTAGATATTATTCATCGGGGCAACGCCGATCAAAAAAATATCAACTTTGTGGGTGTTTTTTTGTAGTTTTCGAGTTTTAGCTGGACAAAAACACAAACATATACACATACAACTGTCATTTATATAATAGACTAGCAGGGCTACTCGGCGTTGCCGGGGACCATAAAAAGAAGTTAAATAATTTGCGTAACATCTTTATATTAAAAGTTCTATTTCTCTTCCTGTTCGTGAATCCGTCTCTCTATCGTTATCTCTTTCTCCCTCCCTCATATTTTACTCCTTCTCTCCAACCGTTTCTTTCTCCTCCGCCTAGCCTATCCCTTTTTCTTGTTTTAATGTGTTGAAAAAAATAATAAATATGTAATTGATTTACCAGAGCTATCTGTTTTTAATGGCATACTGTAATCTTACATTTATTGCTCCTGGGCAACGCCGAGTAGAACTAAACACCATTACATTCTTGTTCCCTGGAAATTCCGTTCCCCCACTGGCTTTCACAATTATATGATTAGAAATGATACTGATAATGAAAATCGTCCACCAATATTTTAATGTAATAATGCAATTTACATTTATTGCTCTGGACAACTCCAAGTAGAAGAAAATAATCTTTTACCCCCCCCCCTTACTTACCAAATGTTAATAATGAACATTTTTTATTGCTACCGGATAACGCTTAGTAGAACATAGGTTTATGTTATCCACAACCCCACCTTCCCCCTAATTTACCAAATATAATACTGTCATATTAGTAATCATCTCTATCCCACTCCTCCTTTCTCCTCTTATCTCTCCCTTTCTGTGTCTCCCTCTCCTTATCTCTTCTCACTTCCAGTCTCTCCCCTATGTCATACACTTCTTTCTTCTACCTTCTTCAACCAAGAAAAATGGCTACTCTTCCGATTGAAGACAAAACAGATACTACACTTTGATCCTAGCCCGAAGGCCAACTTAATGTATTTTAGTTCGAGTTTAACACCAAAGGTCGATGGAATATCGCTCTAAATGTAACCTCTCTCGATTATTTTCTTTCCTGTTGGACCCTAAAAGAAGGAATAATACAAAAGGTGTGTCTATATTTGGTCTGGAGAAAATGCTGAGAAAGAATATATCAGCTGTGTGGATGTGTCTTGTATAGTTTCTGACTTTTACCTAGACACACACAAGCGCACAAACAAACAGATTATTTATTATTTTCTGGTCAGCCAAAGTTTCTTTTACACTTTCGCCATATATTGTTAACTGTATCATTATTTAATTCTACAATTTTGAATTTTACATTTTTCAATTTTTAAACCTTTTATTGACCCCACACAAGGCACATGACTACTAAGAAATAAACGGGCTACTGTGAAGTAGGAGCCATACTTACATGGGGCATACTAAGTAGGGAGTTGAGCAGCGAGATGTTTGTTCGCATTATATTTAAATGTATATGTGTTGGTAAGGTATGGGATGCAGAGATCAGGAAGTAACTCCAATTACAATATGAAACCTTCTGGCATATGGAGAGCCCCGCAGTTAAAAGGGTGGGATTTTGTTGATCGTCGGGTTGGTCGAGGGCATTTACATTTACCTTGAGGGGCAACAGTGCCAGAAGTTCGTCGGAGCACATTCAATTGATAGACTTGTAAAACAAGCACAGAGATGCAACACTATGATTATGGAACAGAGGTTGGAGCTTGGTTGACTGTGTGACCTATTTGATAAAATACTCTTTTGGGGACCATGTCTCAGAGGGAGAGACCAGTGGTTAATGCATCAGCCCAGATGTGACAACAATAGTCCATGCATGGGCTAATGGTTGCTTTGCAGCAGCCTTGCTAATGTATTCTATTAGTGAGGCAGCATAGCTAACCTATTGTGCCTCTTGTGATACAAGAACCAAATTTGGCACAAATATACATTGATATATGGCGAACATTTTCAGATATTCAGCCACTCGGAATTTTCTCAATATCTGAAAATGTTCGCTATATATCAATGTATATTTGTGCCAAATTTGGTGCTTGTATCACAAAATGTACAATACTTTTTGGAATTTCGAGCTAGACCGCCTCACTATATGTATTTGTTCGAATTCATGTGAATGTTAGGCCGATAAGTTTGAATGGTGAACTCTCAGGTAGAACGCTATTAAACATGCCAATCGGAAAAGTTCTTCTTACTGTTGTGTTGTCTTTCTTTATTTTGTAATATTAGTTGTCCAGTTCTGGCTATCAAAGTTATACATAACTTTTATTAAAAAAAGTATTCTGTTTCTCAACACACACAATTTAGCAATAATTATTCTACGCTCATTTCTTTCTTTCTTTCTTTATGATTTTTCTTCCCTTCTTTTTTCTTTTCTCTCAATTGATTCAAATATTTGTTTTATTCCATTTATCAAGTTTATTTCTCTTTCTTTTTCTTTGTTCTTCCTATTTTTATAACTCTTTAACTCTACTTCTATAATTATTTTTTTTTTGGATTGCCATATTTTCTTTTTTCATTTTCTTTCAATTACTTCCCGGCGCAGCTAATATGCATCTAAAATTAAGCGTTCCCTTTTATGCGCATATGCAGTTCATATTTACCAAACTCTGAGCAGCCAAACACAAGGTCAAACGCTAATCGATTTAATGATCCTCATACACTCTATGTTTTACTCAGTTGATATGTCGACAAAAACACGTTATTTGCTCTAAAATAGGAACGATTTGCTAGAGCAGTGGTTCACAACCTTTTTTCTGTCATTTCGCCCTGCAACCATTCAACAATCCAGATTCTCCTTTCATGTGTATGTGAGAAAGAACAGTTAAAGCTCACTGAGTCTATTTACTAATTTATTTTTCAAATGCACAAACACAGCTAACATTAAATTGTATTGAATAAGAACACTAAAACCAACATAGCATTTAAGGGTGATTTCTGACATTGTTTGCCATTCACAAGTCCTTCAATGTCTGGGGGAGTTATGGAGAGCGCACATCGAAGATCCGCCTCAACCTCCAACTTGTTGCGTGCCTTTGTTTTGAGGTGTATCAGTGCCGAAAATCCTGTCTCACACAGGTAGGTGGAAGAAAACTGGACAAATATCCGCAGAGCATTGGTCTCAAGAATCGGGTTTGTTCCTCGGACTTGGGCCCAAAACTCTTCCAGTTCCATTTTCTGGAAAGCATCCTTAACTGCAGAGTCGTTTTCCCAGTCCAGGAACTCTTCCTGTCACACTTCTGGCACATCATCAACGTTCCCCTGAAATGGGTCTCTGATAAGCTTGTTCTCGTCGCTCTCGTTTGTGATCCCCGGGAAGTAATACATGAATTCTTCCTTCAAGCCTTCGAGATGTTGTTTGATATCCTCGGAAATTTTATCACGCAGAACACCATGTAATTCACACGGTTATCGCTAGTTGCTAGGATAATAGTAAAAGAGAAAACGTTGTGATTCATAAAAACCATATCCTCCACACATCATTTCAGAGTGAGGAATGAGGAAAAACTTCCCCTCCCCACTCATTTCTTCCAGAGTTCCAGTTGAGCCACGAAAGCACTGATCTTGTTCGACTGAAAAAGAATGTTGCTCCTTTTGTCCTGTAGTTTCCCATTGAGCTCGTTCAATGCACTGAAAATATCGGACAAGTAGGACAGTCGCACATGGAAAAACTCATCTTTACACGCCTCCAGAAGCACAACATTTTCTTGGGCTCGAAGGAAGGCTACCACTTCATCAAACAATTAAATGACTCGCTGCAGCATGTTTCCCTTCGAGAGCCACCTCACCTGAATATGAAGCAGCAACGATTCATGGTCGGCTTTTATTCCTTCGCAGAGCCGACGGAACAGCCGAGTGTTCAGAGCGGAACCCTTGATAAAGTTGACGACTTTGATTACAGTCTCGAGATACTGCTTGAAGTTCTTGGGGAGAGTTCTCAAAGCAAGCGCCTCTTTGTGGATAAGACTGTGTTGATTCCATTGCCGGATTTTTTTGATTAACGTGCGTGACGAACCCTGATCGAGAGTCAAGTATAGCTGGAGCACCATCCGTGCACACTCCAACCAGAGACTCAAAGCTGATGTTGCTGTATTCGAAAAAGTAATTGATAAGGTCGATCACATTCTGAGCGTTGGTCGTGGTTTGCAGAGGTTTGTAGAGGAGGAATTCTTCTTTAATTCTTTTTTCGGTGGTACAACGAACAAAAATTAATAGCTGGGACAGATTCGCAATATTTGTCGATTCGTCGAGTGAAATCGAAAAAAGCTGTGACCCTCGAACCTTCTGAACAACTTGGTCATTGATGCTCTCAGCCATATCATTGATCCGTGACCGAATTGTGTTGTTTGAAAGGGAAATCTGGGTCATCTTGTTGTGGGCAGCCTCACCAAGGACCAACTTAACGAACTGCAGCATACTAGTTCACCAATGTTTCACCAATTGTGTGTGGTTTCTTCTCCCTCGCAATCTTGTATTAGACTTCGTATGACGCTTTCACAATAGCGTCCGTTTGCTGACGAAACGTTCCAGTTAAGTCCAGTCTCATCTTCTGCAGATAATTTTGTTTAAGCTTGAAGTATTCACGATCTTTGTTCTGTAGTTCGGGATGTCATCTTTAAAGGTGTTGCCTCAGCTGGAATGACTTCATGCTACCATTGTGGCAGATGTTCCCCGTTATTCACAACGAACGTGAATCCGAAGTCTAGATATGCTTCTGAATTTATCCGTTTTTTCGACATGATCACTAGCGACCTTAAAAGATCAAGAGAGATCTTTTTTAAGAATACTAGAATCACCCCCCCCCCGCTGAAACACCCAAACATCCCCTTTGAGACACCCCCCCCCCGGTTGGGAACCAGTGTGCTAGAGAAATCACCTTTTTATCAATCACAACGTTTTCTCTTTTACTATTATCCTTGCAACTAGCGATAACCGTGTAAATTACACGGTGTTATTATTATTTACTGATTTGTATTTCTTGCTTTTATTTATATTAATACAATTATGAGACAACGTCACGTGTGCATGAGCGTTTCTCAGCAAGAACTCGTGTTTTTTTTCTATCACAAAGAAAAAGAATTGCTTTTTCCTCCGTGTTTCTAGAGTCAGGCCGAATTCCCACGAACGGAGCTTCTTCACAAGGGCTGTGGATCAGTGTGGCAGGGACTTCCCTGCAGATTACTACATGGTCGTTTTCAAATTCAATGTCAACATATTCCTATTATGAACTGCTCATACAATTACTCGAACTTGGTCCAAACCATTAATCATTCGCAATCCTCTTTTAAGCTTATTCATCTCTCAACTGACAATAATTCCATCTCAGTAATACTTATGACCCAGTGGCTTCTGACCTTGATAAGTGTTGACCATTAGAAGAGGAAAATATTTAATAAGTACACATTGAATTATTATTTTATTACTTACTGGCTAATTCCTGTCCCGGAATTTCCAGATAAAGGAGAGTAGAAAGTGGACCTTGGGTTTACTTTCGGCAGTCTCGTAACTCTCGCTTCCCTTATTTTCCTGAAGTCTACACATTCCACGAGCGATGTTTCTGATAAAGGGGGGGGATTACTGTTTTCTGGGTCAGAATCTATCCATCTAACAGTTGTTGTTTGCTAGTTTTGACATTGGAGTAGTATTTTTTATTTTAGCTCCTTATATTAAGTAGTTTTTATTGTCTGGAGCGATTCCCATAAAAAAAATAAAAATATAAATAAGTAGACTAACTGAAGATGTTCCAAGCCCCAACCGTAAACCATTAAATAAATTACTGCTTATGGTTGTCCGGCGCGAACATCGACCCCACTCTATTATTGTAAAACAGTGGCGGGTATGGCCACTTTAACTTATGAGGGTTGTTTTATTGCCAAACCGGACTTAAGGTTACTGTTTATGTTAATGAAGGCCATTTTTGCTTAAATAAAGTAGGACCGCTATAAGTAATTTCACCGACAACAAGAGAAAATGCTAATTTTTTTTCTTCTCATTATTTTAATTATTCCAACTATTATTCTCACCTTGAGTGCTATATTCCTAACGTTTCGGTCGATGCAACCTCAAACTTTTTTAAACGTCTTAATTTTAAAACGTAAATAAAAAAGAAAGACACCGTCGCAATCGAAAAACTGTAAAAACGAAAGAAGGTAGAAAAAGTTAACGAAATAAAAAACAACGCTCCAAACGTATATAAAAAAATAAAAAGGCCGGAGTGACGCATTTATATATCATATTAGTTTTTTAACGGCTGAAGATACGTTGAAAAAACAGCTGGTAGACGGGAGTGATTCTGTAAAAATATACTTTTCTTTCTGCTATGCTGTTTTTTAATGGAAATCACTCTAGACAAGGCATGAAACCACTTGATGTAAGGAGCTAAAAAAATACTACTTCAAGGTCAAAGACTAGCCAACAATAACTGTTAGATGGATAAAAAACAGTAATTATGCCCTCTTTTGCCAGAAACATCTGTCATCGAATGTGAGGACTACAGGACAAAACAAGGGAAGTGAGTGTTATGAGGCTGTTTAAAAAAATGATCAAACAAATTCATAGATCACTTAAATTTGAAAAATGAAATGAAAAGATTACACAAAGCGGCGCCCGCAGAATATTTCTATAAACGAAGTAGAATAAAAAAAACATAAGTAAATAAATGAAATGAAATAGGAAATATGTTATTAGAAAAAGTATATATAGTTAGTAGCAATGATTTTTTGTACATTCTGGCAGGAAAATGTTGAATATTGAAAAATAGATTTCTACGGGCGTACTCTGTTACTCTCGAATTGTTGTTAAGTCATGAAATTGAGCTTAGAAGAGGAAAAAAAGGAATCTGAATAAGCCGACTAATGCATCCAGAGTAAGCCGATAATTATATTTTTGGTGTTACATAAAGCGTATGATTTGGAAAATGAAAAGAAAAGTAAAATAAATACATATAAGTATAATATAGAAAGTGACTTTGTTACTATTACAAAATTGCTATTCTGAAACTAGAATGTGAAGAGAGCATTTTGAATAAGAAATCAGAACGACCGGAACTTAAAAAAAACGGTAATTATTTAGATTGAAACCTTAACAGATAATAGGAATAGCATAAGAATTAAATATAAATGGTGTTAAGCTTAAAGAATCAACCTATTTGAAAGAGTCCCAGTGAAATTGGTGACACTGGGAGTATACCTTATTGTGAGAGTGAAAATATCCCCGACCTCTTATGTAGATAACTGGGCGAGAACAAAATGTAAGAAATTTTGACAGGAACGTTTATTTTTCGGAAACAGGCACCAGGTGCCTGGGGGGGGGGGGCAAGTAGGTGTTGGTTGGGAAGCTATAATGGTCAATGAAATAAGCGGAAGATTCACTTTACGTCATTTTAAAGATTAGTAATCGAATAATTATTGAAATCAAAAATGCAATACCGTAAATTGAAACCAAATGTTAAACATACTATGCAAATTTCATTATTCACTGTTTTCTCCCTTTCGCTCGCGAACAAAGCTGACACTATTTACGTAACTAGTTTTCCCCGTCCTGCATTTTGTCACATAACCATCAATTCGCGCATTATCGTGTTAATTGTCGACTGGCTCTTAGCTGCTTATTATTTATAAATTTCAGAGTTAAAATTAAAAACTCAAAAGTGTTATACGATTTAAGACAAAATAAAACGAGACAAAATAAATATAAAAAAAGGGCACCAACAACGCTAGTTAATAATACATTTGACTGATGTGGACGTTGTTCTATCTAGCCACAGAAAGAGTAAAGATATTTTCTTTCGAGATAGTTTGATTTTTACGGTGTATATTTAGCGTTGTTAGTAAAGAATGGTGTTCTTACAATATGTGATCTATTGAATAATATGATCTACCGAATGGATCTAATTCAATATGTTATCTGCCATGTTGTTAGAGTTAAGGTTAGGGTTACTTAGGGTGAGGGTTAGGGTTAGTTAGTTAGGGTTGGGGTTAATGGGTAGATAACTTTATTTGAATGTAAAACACTCGGAAGATCACATATTGGATTAGAAAACATTCGGTAGATCTTGGAAGAGCACCGGAAGAATTAATTTTTTTTTCAAACAAATAAATATTAACTACGTGAAATAGTAAGCTTTGAAATTAAACTAAAATGATAAAATTTGGAGACATTAAATTGAAAAAAATGACCGACTTTAATCTGGTAGAATCCCTCATTGCAAATAGTCTGTTATTTAATTCATGTTTATTTACTTACTTTTATTTATTCTATTATTTCTATATTCTTTTATTCCTTCGTTCTTTGTTCTTCTTCAAGCTTTCTTCCCCTCTCATGCTTTCCCTCCCATTGCTTATCATTACATATGTAGCAATACGATAGATAAATAGATAAATAAATAGCATTTATTTCAGTCATATTACCAGTCTGTACAATGAAATACAATTTGACTTCAGATGAGGCCGTGCAAAGTTGTATAAATCTGTACATATGCTTGTTCAACAATTAGAACATGAGTTATATGTTGATTTGGTGCCAGGAAATATGGAGTCAAAGAAAGGAGTGCACCAGTACGCGCCGGACGCTGGTTTACGCACTGTGCGCATGCGTATTGGTTGTGTCGGTAGGCGACGTGCGGACACTTTTGAAATGTTGGGGAATAATCGGTGCGTCTGTCGTTCATAATGTGTTTGCAAATTAATGCTGACCGATGAAGATTAACGGCGATTTTATAAGTTCGTCTCTTTAAAATGAAATTCCATCTGTAAGGAATAACTTACATCTGTTTGGCGTTTGGCACGTGTTCTGTCGGGTGAGAACAGGGGAGGGGGAATATGGACAGATAGATAGATGTAGATAGAAGGAGAAAGAAAGAGAGAACGGTAGAGAGAGAGAGTGATCATACATAGAGAAGAAATAAAAGAGATAGAGAGAAAGAGAAAACGATATAGAGGAAAGAAAGCGAGAAAGAGACAGATTATGTTCTAAAGATTATAATTTAAAATAAAAGAAAGAGAGAAAGATAGAGCAAGAAAGGGAGAGGGAAAGAGTCGGATAGTAACATATATCCAACGCTTGTGATAGATAAAATATAATATATGCATTAAGAAATAAAACGATATAATCAATGAATAAAAAAAAACAGAAAGAAAGGATATAACGAAACAGATAGATACTGTAAGGACGCGTGTACACACATATATATATATATATATATATATATATATATATATATATGTAAAATATTTTAATGCTATTGAAACCACATCAAATGAATGTAACAAATTCTCACCAATTGCACCAACAAATCATTTGTTTTTATTTGCAGCATACAATACTTTTGGTCAATCACCAAGATATATATATAATAATGGGTGCTTCTGTATTATTGGGGTTGATAAAATTTTCATTTTCAGTTTTGAAGACTTAGTTGGAAAGGGAGATAATTAAAACTGTTTTTTTTGTTGTTATAAACATGTCCCACAATGTTATATTTTAGAAAGCGATTCTTACCATGAGGAAGAGGGGTTAGTTGACTATTCTGTACTTTCACCTAACAATTTAATAAACAAAATAGTTAATCAAATCCTCACCAACCTATGTTAAGAATGGCTTTCTAAATTATAACGTTATTAGTTCAGCCCGGTCCGTAAACAGCATAAGTACATGTTTTAAAATTTATTTTCTTACTAATTCTCTGTATTTACCTAAGGGTTATGGTTGCAACAAAAAAAAACAGTTTGAATTAGATCCCTTTTCAACAGACTCTTCTAAATAAGAGATGAAAATGTCATCTGCCCCAATAATCCAGATGCACCTCATATAGTTCCAAGTGTTTAAAGAATTTAGTTCCTAGAGAGGATATATTCAGTGCTCATAAAAAGGTAATCTTCCCAGCCAGACAAACCTAAATTGCAATCCGTACTCATTTATTTTTAAATATATTTAATTCCTCTATGTATTATTTCCATATCTTTTTTTCTTATTACGTCCATATTTTACAAGCACGAAGGATACCTCCCAAAAAATAAATGATCTCAACACTTGGAACATTATTATACACATCCTAGTGCTAGGCGAAAATAATTCTATGCTGCAAATAAAAAAAAAGAAGATTTTTGGGGTAAAACTGGTGAGAATTTGTTATAAAACGTATACTTGAAATATAAAAAATTCAAATATACATATATATATATATATAAATATATATATATATATATATATATATATATATATATATATATATATGTGTCTGTGTGTGTGTGTGTGTGTTTGTCTGTATAGTTATGCAAACTAATAGAATACCACGGTATTTTCTGCGTTTTTTATTTTCTTAGTAATGTTCTTGATGCGGCGAGCAAGCTGTCAGGTCTCCGGTGGTAGTTGGTATAATATGGCTTCGAAGGTTCTTATTTCGATCGTCGTAATCGTCATCAATAGTAGGGTTATTTTTTAAAGAGACTTGTTGTATATATATATGGTTGTATGTATGTATGTATATATATATATATATATATATATATATATATATATAAATGTTTATATATATATATATATTATTTCATATATCCACATGAAGTCTTATAAGTAGATATACTATTTTATTAATCGAATTTTAGTATCTACTTAAACAGTGCTCAAGTCGTGAGTAGAGCGAGGTAGTAAGTTATGAAAATATATTTATGGCAATTAAGCTGAATTTCGATAACTATATTTTCATAACTTACTAAATAAAGTTAGGTGTGTTTATGTGTGAGTATATATATATATATATATATATATATATATATATAATTAATTAATTATTAAAGACAATATATGTACTACCATATATCATCAGATCCTTTTACTTTGTAGTCTCCTTTGAAGATTCAGCTCAATGTTTGTCAATTATTGATAACAGAGCAAAATATAGGACAGTTCTTTATTATATTCCAATAACCATGGTTTGTTTTATTACTTTTATTTTAATTTTTTCACATTTCCAAAAATTTTTAATTTCTGTGAGATATATTTAACGGTCCGTTTTATTTGTCTTGTGCCAAACAACATTTGTATGTCAATATCCTCTCTGCAACACTACACAATCATCAGAAAAAGTTCAAAAATAATAAAAGAGTTCTTGGATTAGAGTGTCTTGAAAACACATACACTATACATCAGTTTAATTTTAGGGTGAACACAAACAAAAAACAAACAAAAAATTGAGAGCAAACACTCACCCGTGTGAGATCCAACTAATCCGCCATTTTGAATTTTTTTCGTTCAAAGCTAGTATCTCATAAAATAATTAGTGCGAACAATTTTAAAATTTTAATTCGGTAATATTTCCGAAAATATTTAATATGTGCTATAATTTATTTATAAAGTTCCAGTTTATTTGAAGATAATTTATTTTTTACTAAAGTTACATCAATGTTTATTTAGGTCGTTAGGGTGCGAAACTCATTTAAGCAGAGCATTATAGAGCTAGTCTCATTGTGTCAAACGTCCATTCAATCAACTATTAAAATTTCTTCTACATAGGTGCTTTTTATGGCATGTATATAGTATTTTTAATAAACCCTTTCCACCAATATTAAGATAAGCTTAACTTCCCAGAATTCATCACTCAAGTTGTAAGTTACTAATTAAAAGGAGAAACAAAGGGGGGGGGGGAGTTTCACTAACGGCGAAATATATCCTCCAGTTAGCCAGACCACGATTCCGAACCATCGAAGGGACATTAAATATTAATTTATTTATTTAATTTCTTAAAGTATTCTAAGGATTCAAATGTAGTTATACGGGCATCTGTACCTAAAAATTAATCTTTACTACGTTTAAACTCCAATTCGTACTATCAAGTGAATTGCCAGAACAAATCTACGAATGTAAACATTAGAGTCTCAGTTTAATGCTTACACCTAATTATTTAGTCGTGTTTCCCCACTGTTTATGTATCAATAAGCTTATCAATATACATTCACAAATATGTTTAGTTTCCATCAATAAATTCATACCACCCACACATATATACACACACACAGCACACACACACACACCCCGCCACACACACACATATATATATATATATATATATATATATATATATATATATATATATATATATATATATATATATATACGCAAACACACATAGAAATATTACTTTGGTATAAAATGTACGACAAAAAAAAAAGTATTTCTTTTTCTTCTAAAAACTAAAATTACGTCCAAATAGGTTGATTAAGAATAATGTCAAATCCCATTTCACTCTACACAATTAACTTGACTAAAATAGGAATTAGTTCATCCTTGTTAATTTGTCTACGATGAAGCTTGGTGTTTCCTAAAAAACTAAAAAATTAAGTGAAAATAGATTGTTTAAGAATAATGTCGAATCCCATTACTCACTATACAATTAACGTGACTAAAATAGGAATTAGTTCATCCTTGTTTATTTTTTCTACGATGAAGCTTGATGTTTCCCTTTCTTCTATAACCTTAACTAAGTGAAAAAATAGGTTATTTAGGAATAATGTCAAATCACATTTCACTCCAAATAATTAACGTGACTAAAATAGGAGTTAATCCATCCTTATTTATTTTTCTACTGTCAGACCACTATGATTCCAAGTATCTAAGGGGTCCAATAAATATTTATTCATTCATTTTATTTTGTTTTTTTATATAAAATGTTTTATTAAAAAGAAAACCTCCTTATTCTATTATGAGGATTCAAAAGTAATTAAAGGACATCAATACCTAAATTTACTCGTTAATTTAAAATTAATTCGCATTACCGTGCGAATACCGACAGGCACTATTGTGCATATCAGTTCCCACTTTTTTGTATGCTTATATTTAATATTAGGTTGTGCGTCTTACACTTATCTATCAACATATCTACCTGCATACATACACTAAGAGACCCAAACGAAAAAAACAAACCTACAAGCAACATCTACAAGAACTCCACAAACCATCTCCACCGACATGGTTGTATTTCAACAGACTACAAGCCTCTAAAAACTTGTGTTAAATAATATGATACCAAAATAGTTTCCTATGATTTCCATTAAAGGAAGCTTACCATCGAAGTTCAGTTACAATACGTTCGCATCTTTCTATTGCTTAAGGTTTCAATATAAGTGAATCGGAACTATCACGCTCAACATCCAAACCTCCTACACACATATATATGCACACACACACACATACACAAACAATATATATGCACATATCCAAATAAACATACATACACATGTACACACCATATACATACACATATATACACTCATTATTTATTTATCTATTTATTTATTTCAAGACAAATGAAACGGACTGTTAAATATATCTCACAGAAATTTTAAATTTTTGGAAATGTGAAAAAATAAAAATAAAAGTAATAAAACAAACCATGGTTATTGGGATATAATAAAAACTGTCCTATATATATATATATATATATATATATATATATATATATATATATATATATATATATATATAGAGAGAGAGAGAGAGAGAGAGAGAGAGAGAGAGAGAGAGAGAGAGAGAGAAGAGAGAGAGATGGATAGAAAGAGAAAGAGAGAGATCCACACTGTCTACTAGATAGTCGGCGACTCTAACCACTCGGCTACGGGGAGGGCGCTGTTAGCAAGTGACATCTCAATGCTTTATATATAAACTCACTAAAGAGTGCTCCATTTGTTTACAAAGAGCTTTCCATTATCTCTAAGAGTAGTTGGCGATATCTATTAGCACAGTTCTTAACCAAGGAAGGGGGTAGGCTTATATATTTGCAGGCGGACTGTTTTACTGTATCACAACTCTTCAGTTCGGCTGAACTAGTACTCGTCCATCTAGTATATAGTCGGCGAATTTAATTACTCAGTAACGGGGTAGATTTCTACGTATTACTCCTAAACTAATGAAGTGATAATTATGAAATATGTAATATATAGTCTAGTAAACATTGTGAGTAACGTGGGCACATTATTTTTTCTAACTTTTACCATTTAAGAGGCGTGCTTTCCAAATTTACACCTGTGCCATTTTTTTAAAGTAAGCGAGATACAAAAAAAAAAAAATAGATAAAGGAATTGAATTTTTAGTTATATTATTTAATAAGAGTTTAACGGGACCAGTTCACACATTGGGTCATCATTAATAATCATGTGCGGGATAAACTCCTAAACTAATTAACTTATCTTTTTGAATTATGGAATACGAATTCTAGGCAACACAGTGAGTTACCTGGAAACGTTATTGTTTTTTGTTTTAAACTTTATAATTTAGGGGGTTGGAAACTGTTCCATACCAAATAAATAACGTTTAGTTACGCCTGTCAAATAAAAAAAATGTTTCGTCATTAACGGGATGGATAGAATACACGTGTATATCATATATTTCTTATTATAAAAATGTGTAACTCAAAATGCGATACACATTACTTATATATGTCCTAGTACTTCTAGTATATATATTATATTTTCAATATTTATTATTATTTCCTACAGAAACCGGTGTTTCATGCTTCTGCAATTATCAGTGTTGAAAATGCCAATCACTGCCGGTTGAAGGATTCGAACCAAGTTACGAAGTCATCTTTGACTTCGCAACCTTATACCCTACCTAGGTCAACAGTCATTTACATGAGAAGGAAGGGAATTCAAACTTCATATAATGTCAGATTAAGTGGACATATACAGCAAGCTTAATCAGATAGTGTTCAACTGCCGAAGCAGGAACATCGCATTACCCCTAGTGTGATTGCTTGTTTGTTAATTATCATAGAGACCCATCCATGCTTTTATAAATATGAATTATTATGACCTACAGACAATAATGAAAGGTTTATAATTTAAAAAAAATGATGAAAGGAAGACGATCAGCGTTTTCTTCGACCGCTTTTTAAAACGTCACATTTCGTGGTAATGTAAACAGGAAATCACCAAAAAGCCTGCAAATACCAGCAAAACACGGGTAGCCAACAAAGACAGACGGACGAAAGGTAGTCGAACACATTTTTCAAAAGGAATACAAGAATTGACCAACAAACCCCGGATAGAAAAGGTGTTTTGAAATGTACGTAAACATGCCTTCAAAAATCTTCACTTCGAAAACTTGATTTAAATGCATTTTAAATTCATAAGCACACGCACACGCGCACACCCACATACACACGCACACCCCCCCACACACACATATATATATATATATATATAGGAGGTGATAAGATAAAAAAAACAAGTGTTACATAGTTCAGATCTATTCGAAAAGAAATCAGTTTTTAAATTCAATACAGCTTAAAATAATTAAAGCATAACATTCAAAATTATAGCATTCTATGATTTAATAATTTCGAAAGAAAAATACATATGTTTCCAGAAGAGTTCAGTGTAAACACAAGTAATCTAGGCTGTTTACTTCAAACAACAACGCGCCTTCATCAAAAAGCAGAAATAAAAGATACATTTGAAGGAATCCGTATAATATAAAAGTAGCGGGTTCATTAGCTCAGACGGTAGAGCATCTGCCTCAGTGATTTTCATTCATGTATGTATGTATGTATGTATGTATGTATGTATGTATGCATGTCTCTCGGTCTGTCTATCCATCTAACCCTTCAGTAACCAATACAAGTTATATACAAGCAATAGACAACAGATGACACATACAACCGTGGAATTTCCACCGGTCCCACTAGTACATGTTAAAGTGTTAATATTTGTTAACTGACTTGAGTTTCTATCGAATCAAATCAAATCTATTCGTTTGTCACATAACTTAATGTCACAATTTATTAATTTCCCTCGTTTTAATCTAATTCTCAGGAAGCGAAACCGACGCATATTTACTGCCCATACCAATTCTCGGGGTTAAAGTTCAAGCATAATTACAACTAAGGATTACGAATGCTTAATTTCATAAATAGTCATAACTTTTACAAATAGATCTAAAATTCAACAAATATAATTGATATAATAAAACGCTTAGGCAATTCCATGTTCGTACGTACGTTATCACCTTACACGATTTTTGTTAAGATGGGATCGCCGGATGTTCGAAGATGCAATGAAAGAAAAGTACTTTTTACAATTTTATTTGATATCTCTGTTGTGTCGAACTTTGAAATTAAACATGAGTAAACGTTCTTGGCATTCGAGATAGGATCAAAGTCTAGTATAGGTTTTGTGCAAAGATGGTGCAACAATATCGTGGAGTTGCGTCGCACGTGGCGTCCATAGAATACGTCACACATTCCTTAAAACACTTTGGAAATAGACCCTCCTTACCAGATATATTCTGAAACTACATTAAGCAGAGTAATTAGATTAGTATGTTTTAGCTTGAACAAAAGTATTACAATAACATCGTGGGTTCTGCGTGCGCGCCAGATTCCATAGAATGGATTTTAAAAGCCCGGCAGCTACAATAAAGGAAGGATAAAACTTTGGAATTTCCACAGGTTCTGCTACTATCTTAATATCATAGCGATCAGTAATTTTCTTTTCCCATTAAATATTCGTAACGAATAACCAATTAAAAAACATTATGATTAAACATTTGCAGATATTAAGAAATAACGACCGTAACCTCTGCTGCCCTATGCTCTATAATCTGAGCAAACGAACACGCTACTGGGAGTATTGATTTACTCCTCTCCAGGAGTTAGGCACAAGGACAGTTTTTATCTTACTCCCACAAGTAAGATGTGACCCAAGGTCGGGTCGGGAAAGTGGGGTTTAAAAATTGCCTGAACATCCCCGTTGGCATTCCCCGGTAGGGGCGCCTCAGGCAGTAAGCAATAAACTTACTCCTCCCCAAGGAGGGGAGGTGAAGCCTGGGAGGATGGACCTCCTAGAACTGCACAGGAACGACCCATAGACCGGCGTAAATCAAGTCCCGAAGGCCAAGACAATACCAGTCTATGGGGTGCAGTATCCATCGGAACAGATACGACACTTTGATCTTAGCCAAAAGGACTGGGAGTAGAAGAAATTATATCGGTGTCCTATTCCTCCATTCAGTAAGACGTCTCCATTTACAAAAACTATGTTTAACTACTATAATTCTCTTTTAATAAACATATTACTTTTAACAAATACTTTATTTCTTCATATATAAACCATGTTCAATCTTTGATATATAGAACAAACGCTCCCTCAATTTAACTCTCTTCCTTACAGTCGTTATGACTCTATTCTGAGAATAAAGGAATATCGGATTTTATGTCACAATTTCGTTCGAAGACAGCTATTATACATTTTCTTATTAACGAATATACAAGAACGTTTGTTATTATTCAAAATAGAATTAACGATTTATATAAGGTATTATTGTTGTTTTTTACTCGTCACGATCAATTCTATTACTTATTTACTTAGATTTATACATTAAATTACGTCGAATTTCCTATCGCCATATTCCGTAAAATCCATTACTAAATTTCGTAATAGAGAGGAGTAAACAAATTACTAAACTTCTTCCACACATGTCGCCCTCTGTTCTTAATATTTTCCTACATTAGTAAGAATGTATACTGTTCGGCTAATATAAACTACGCTTTCGTATTCTCCGGAGGTCATTTACATGTTTAGATAACCATTTTCATAGACGCGCTGAAAACAGGTAAAATGTTGTTTATTTCTTTCATATTAACAATTTATCAGTACGACGACACTGTTTATTACTGAAAATGTATTAGACTATTCTTTCAAATTATGAACAACATATTACACCGTTTTTACAATAGCGCATTTAAAAACTTCTTTCAATATTATTTGAAAAAAAAATGAACAATTATGCATACATGTTTGCTTTGATTATTTGTCAGGAAAAATAAAAAAAACATTTCCAAGTAAAACAAATCTGTTTGCTTTCGGCTTATTTATAACTATGTTTTTTTAATTATTTTTACTTTTCAAAATGAAAATGATAGAAGGTCGTCGTTATTCTGATACTATGCATAGTATTTTCTCCCCTCGACTATGAATAAGAAATCCCTCTAGACTGTGCCAACTTTTATTTTAGTTCGAATCTGAAGTTACTTAATTCAATTGTTAACAAACAATTAAAAACATATCAACAACGGACAATTTAAAATATATATATTTACTTAAATATAACTTTGTGCTTCTACACAATATGAACGAAACTAAACTGACTTTTTTCTTAAACTAAACCTTAAACTTAGTTTAAGCTTAGAGCAAAAAAGTCGAACAGTCTGGTTCGTATTGTGTACAAGAACTAATTGAAACAAAAAATATTAAAAAAAAATTTTGTTTTATTTTTTAATCTATCAAATTGCGCAAGGTTAATCTCATGAGAACATATGGCTTTTTCCGCTAGGAAAAAACTTATCCATCTCCCCAAAAAGAGACTCTCCGAATTGGGACAAAAATAAAAATTGCCTAGAAGGATTTTTCATTTACTGACCGAGGATAGAAAAGATTAAATATAATATCAGATTATATACTACACTTTAACGTAAATTCTATTTTGAAAAGTAAATAAAAATTAATAAAAATAAACCGAAAATAAAACAATAATTCCATCGAGAGAAGATTTAGATAAAGTGTCGGTCTTTAATATGGGGAAGTTCCATCAACGTTAATTCTATGTTAAATAGAAATAAAAATGAACCGAAAAGAAAATAAATATTGTAATTCAGGGGTACGTAAAAATCAGTACCGAATTGTATTTGTCTTAATATTGAAAGCAGCCGATTCTCTTTATTTTTAAAAGGTTGCGCTTGATTGGTTAATTTGATCCAGGGAAACAATTCTTTGATTGTCATTGGTTGGTGTCAATGGCGGTCAGATGCAGACATAAAAAGTTCTGCCGTTCTAGTTGTTATTTTTTAAAAAGTTTAACTAGTCTTTTATATTACCCCGGGCAGCACCGGAACACGGGCTATGCTAGTATTTTGTATTATAATAGTTAATTAAATGTTATGTTTATTTGACTTCATTGTTATTCCACATGGTCCAATGGATTTTATTAATCATATTTTTATTTATTTCACTTCATATTATTTTATATTTATTTTCTAATTCTTTCATTCGCGATTACTTTGGAACAACATTAATATATAACAATCTCTACGTATTAATCCAGAACACAACACTTAACTAATATCAATCAGTAAACGACTGAACTAAGAGTCCCAACTTTACTTTATAGCCTCGAGACATTTTAATTTCAGCGAAATTTATAACACAGGATTATTTTTATTTTTGTATTATTTAATTTTAGTAGCAGGAAAATCCGACGCTGTTCGAGATTGAATGATAATCACTACTATGCTGTAACGTATTATTTCTTTGTCACTACGGTCTCACTTCTAATATATAATATAGGCGGAAGAAGCTTACATTTTGGAAAACTTTCTGAATTAGTGTCTTATATATATAGTTTAAATTTCATTAAAAGTGGATATATGTATTTTAAATTTTAAGGGGGTCCTGACCCAATGGGTCACTTGGAGATGATAGCAGGAAGATATTCGACACATAGAGGGTAACGTAGAGATTCGGGACCACTTCCATTGTCTTCCCCGAAGAACTTTATACATATGATATAGATTTAATAAAAATACGATATATTTGAAATGTTAAAGGACACTCGGCCCCATAGTTGTCTTAGGTTAGAAGGCCACTTAGCAATTCGGGACCACTTCCATTGTCTTCCATGGAAATTTTTATGCATATGTTTTAAATTTGATAAAAATAAGATATTTTTTTATGTTTTAAGAGGTTTTGACCTCATAAACATACAATTAGAGATTCAGGAACACTTCTATTGTCTTTCCGGTAAGTTTTTCATAAGAATACACTTTTAGATTTCATGTAGATTCTCTAGCCTTTCATTCTATAGGAGACACAGAAACATCGCACAAACACACATACATATATACAGATACATTAAGTTATATATATATATATATATATATATATATATATATATATATATATATATATATATATTTTTTCATAATTTTTTGTTATTATTTTTTTTAATTTTCAGTTTAATAAAGTCAACACATAATGCTCATGTAAAAATTGGTTTTACCTTATAACGCGAAAAGAATATCATGTTGATTCCAAAGATGCTGATACGAAGCACTTTATCCACGTCTCGTTTGATTTTATTTTCCATGTTTATGTTGGTTTCACCATAACAAAAGCTTCAAAATGTATTCAATTAATTTAAATACATATACAACACACAAATAAGCTAAGTTTATTTCATATTACTTCATTTAATCTTCATTTTACTTTTATTTATTCAGTTATTGATTTATTTGAAGTTTCCTTTATTTATCTTTACTTAGTTTATTTTAATTATTATTATTATTATTATTATTATTATTATTATTATTATTATTATTATTATTATTATTATTATTATCATTGAACTCACTTGGCATTACTTTATCTTAATAAACTAGTATGAAATCCTCCTTGATTATGGCGTTTTTGTTTTGTTTCAATTCAGAGTGCACCTCTTTAGGGAAGCTACATTTCCCTACATTAAAAACGCCCTTACGTCTAACTCTGCCCTTGTGGAGAAGCAAGTAAATTCGTACAAGAAGTCTTCTGGTTTAAATTTGCTTGGAAGCCATAAATTTCTAACGTTAAATGTAGGGATTGTGTACCAGATCCAACAGGGTATGTGATATATTAGATGAGCTATTACTGTGAGGTCTGCTGTATCATTTAATAATTTCAATTGCATTAAGTTAAATTAATTTATGTTAGTTTATTGTCATAAGACCGATACAAAATTCGGCACTTGTGCAGTTTAATAAACAGGGGCAGATAATCCACAGGAAGTAACGACCAATAGATTAAAACATTTTAATAAATGTATTTACTTTATAAAATATAGTTTTTGAAAGAAAACACTCATAATAAAATAACGTTTATTTACAATAGAGTAACATTTTGGGCAACTCATTGTAATAAAATATAGTTTTATTATAATTATGTTCGTTTTATAACATTTTAAATTATAAAAAAATCACTGTCAATTTCAGAAACTATATTTGATTACAATGTTTTGGCCAAAATGTTACTTCATTGACAATAAACTTCATTTTATTGCAATGTTTTTCTTTCAGAAACAATACGCATCAAATAAATAAATTTATTAAATTTTTAAAAGTTATTTGTCGTTACTTCCTGTGGATTATATGCCCCTGTTTACTGAACTGCAAAAGTGCCCAAAATTCTTATAGAATATTTATGCAGATTAAGTTAATATGATATCAATTAATACGGCGTGAAACCTTATGATATCACGCAGCTGCAGATTCATTTTGTTTCAGTCAAAGTTCTCAGAAATAAAGCGTCTTCTTCCAGTGGCTAACACTCGATCTCTATACGAAATATATAGATATTCAATATTCATTAAAGTTCTCATTTACCTATTAAACGCGCTAATTATGTTATAGTATATCTTGTTGTTATCGCTTGGTCTTACCGGAATCCAGAACAAGAATGCATCTTGTCTGGTGGAGTATTCAGCTAAGTGCTGTTACTTGAGTTAACATCACTTGGAGAAGGTGCACAATTCCTCGTATTAGTCAGTGTATAGCTGTTTCGTGGGGATCTTATTTGGGTTTCGGATTCTATGTTATTTTGAATATATAGTTGGGGTTTACTTGTAGGGTGAGGTATCCTTATGTCAGGTTGTCCTGACAATCCCTTGTACAGAGAGACCGAAGACACTCGAAGATCATGTCTAGTAAGTAATTCAAACTCTCAAGTAGGTAATTCAAACTCTCATTTTTAGTCACAAATGTGTAAGTATATGACAAAACAGTTACATTCTATATATGTTGGAATTCAATTGATGTTTGTGTTCTCACCCGATATTTGAAAATGACTTTTATGCAAGTAATAATATTCACAAACACTTCTTATTAACATGTCTTACACGACATATGGCGCCACGTCTAGGACTGGATACAACCTCATAACATACAAAATCAGCAAATAAATTACATGCTAGATAAATAATAAAAAGAATCAGCTAATTTTTTTCGCCTGTCTTTGCGCTTTTGATTATCCTTGTCATTTATGTCTCCGCCTCGTCGACAAGAATTAAAGATAGGTGTGTTCTACGAATACAATAAAAATCACCCTCACTCTAACTCTATCTCTAACCCTAACTCTAACCTTAACCCTCAGTGTTTTCCAGCAGATATCGACATCGACTGCTCACAATCCAACAAACAGTTTTAAAAGAACAGATGAAACATAGAAACTGAAATAAAAGAAGGTAGATATAACATTCGGTACATTTTTTTTTCTAATTTAATTGTCTAGTTAAAATTCCAGTTCGAGGATATGTTTCTCAGAGTCCTTACAATAGAGTGGAAGGTATCCATTCATGTCAAAACGAGTAGAGGAGATTCAGGAGTGTATGTTAGTTTCACTTAGTTCTATGGTATCCGGGAAGTTTACTCGAAAAAAAGATTTCAACATAATCGATATTGGACCTTAATCTCGGATATTTGTGAATGCAAGCCTCAAGGAAGGAGGCAAATGTGTTGTTTTTGGTTGGCGTCTGGTTTGATATCATTCCTTTTTCTTTGTAAAGTAATTTTTAGTTTTTGATAGAGTAAGTTGGACACAGTGGGTGGTTGTTTGATGCTAGTAGGCTCACACAAGTAGACTATTAGCCAAGTTTTTTTCTATGGGGTTCTGGCCTCGGGAAATCCCACCGGTGATAAGTGTAAGGTCCATTTCCATGCGCGATACGGCACTACAGTTACCCCGATATTATTAAACTGTTGATAGAGCGGCCGCTCTTAGCGCTACCTAAAAGTCAGAGCTCCTGCAATACCAGTCGGAAACGGCAGCCACACAAATTGCAAAATCTGTAACGCGAATCTGGCAGAACAAGAGAGGCTCAGAATAGTTAGGTTAGACTAAGTGACAATAAATGTTCCCCAAGTTGAGTAAATAGAGGAAAAGAGAGACGGCTTATTGTCTTAGTCAGGAAACAAGGTTAATCATTTGATATTTTTAGGAGTTATTGTAATTGTACCTTTGCGTCTGGCTAATAGACAAAGCAGAGGGGCAAAGTCCGGGCGATAGACATAGTATATAACTTCTTTAAGCAATTTAACTCTTCAAACCGGATATTTTGTTCGACACTCAAACTCTAGGCAGGTTGTTGGACAGGATTAAGGGGGCCTCCATCCCCAAGTAGTTTGGTGCTAAGACGTTAGTCGGTAGCACAGGTTTGATATCTGAGTTTTCTTTCTCCTAGATGGATGACCTGACAAGACCTACGGGTCCATCACACCGAGATAGGTAATCATGCACCTGTGTACTACACCAAGTATTTCTGCGCCTCCGCGTGGATAGATGATAAACATTAGTAGATGCGTCCCTTTGAAAAAATGGCGGCAGTGTCACTGCTATATGGTTGCTTTCGTACAATAAACGCCTTTCCAGTGTGTCTTGTTTATCTGCTGACGTCACTATTGTCGGTGCTACAAGATAACAAGATTTTGTAAAGTTTATACTTCAAAGGGCACAGTACATGTTACATACGGTTTGGTGATGGGCATATGACTGTGGTCATTTCTGTCTACGTATTTATGGCATAATCACATAGACACACCCGTTCTCGTTTGATCGCCGAAGTTAAGCGATGTTGAACCTGGTCAGTACTAGATAGGTGACCATTTCGGAATGCCGCACACTGTATGTGAGAGGACGTCAACACCTCCCTGCAAGAATTGCAAAACCTAACGTTGTCATATTCTCTTACAGGGATAAACATGCGACTTGGGGCCGCTTGTGAATGTCATATTCTTTAGTAACTTCCTTCGAAAGAGGAAGCCGACTCAATTCGCCTAGGGTGGATGCCGGTTCGATTCGGGTTTTTTTTTTCGTTTTATGTCTGAAATTATTTAATATTTGATCTAGTAATTGTTTGTTTTAAATAAAACACATTTAAGTGATCTCCGGATAAATGACATGCACTGCCGTCGTTCTTTTTTATCTTCCTCCCACATCGGTAAGATGTGACACAAGGTCGGAAAAGTGGGATTTGAAAAGCCAGCATGAGAAGATGAGCACTCTGGCCTACAACAAAATGCCTGGGCAGCCCTGTCGGCATTCCCCTGTATGGGCGCCTCGGGCGATTAGCAATAAACCAACCCCTTTTCAAAGGGTGAGAAGGCACAGCCTGGGAGAGTAGACTTCCTAGAACTGCACAGGACAAACCCACAGACCGGCGGAATCAAGATCCGAAGGCCAAGACGATACCGGTCTGTAGGGTGTAGTATCCATCGGAACAGATACTCCACTTTGATCTTAGCCAAAATGCCAAGTGCCGTCGTTCATAACTGGCGGGGAAACTCAGTCTCGTGTAAACGTCTCTCACACGCTAAAAGCAATCTGTTCAACAGATGATGGGAGTTTTTATAGAAAAAAAAACTCTGTTCATGGAAATTCCGTTTGGTGCTAGACACACGGTCGAAGAAAAGAAAGTACTTAACAGTTGTGGTAAAAGACGAGTTCTTGCTGCGAATGTCTTAAAATTTTGTTGAGTATCTTCCTTTAAGGTTGCGTTGGATGGAAACAGTTTCGAAAAGTGGATAACTAGAAACACACACTGACAGTTTTTTTCTTTTAGTTATTTTATTTCGAATTTCGTTGTTTACCTTAAGAATATATATCCTATATATGTATATTAATTCGCTTATTTGCAAAAAAAGAAAGAAATAATAGAACACCAGATTTGTCCGGGGTCGTGTGTTTTCATGCTGGAAAACATTATTACTGATAATTAATTTTAGTTTAAGTTAAAACCAAGTGCAGGGAGGAAATTCTAGTTTTTCATTTGGACTCGATCCAGCGAATGACCAATGCCATGGTCTTTTACTAATTCCTACCCTTACCACATACACTTATTGGTCAAACTAAACACTTCACATTATAGTTACCGACCCTCCTTTCCACCTGGGGCAAGGTGGTTGAAGTGGGTGGGGTACACAGTTTTGAGCAAGAAATCATCTCCTGGTGAAAGCCAGTTTGTTTGTCAGCCTCGACCCTGTTAACACGTACTTTCGTACCAGTGTAATAAGATGTAATGATCAGCTTTGGCTTCGGGCGTAAATAATCACACGTGCCCTCCTTCAACATTCTTTTGACCACTGGCTGTTCTTCAATTTGTTTTTCTCTCTTCCTGGTCACCCTTTCACGCCCCGGTCTCAGTGTCGGGTCATAACACTAGTTTGCGGCTCACCAGATATATACACTTTCCTTTTTTTTCTGGTAGACTTCCGTCATTCTACATGCCCCCCACCCCGCGCTTTATTCCAACTGGACGTTCTTGCAAATCAATAAAAATTCATTTCTGGGTCAGATCCAGATCGAACCCTCACTGCCTCTTCCCTCACACATTCTTTACTATGGGCTGTGTGCTATGTTTGTTTTGTTTTACGGCATATCAATCCGTTTTTTTTTGTTATGATCCAGTGATGTTGGTAACAGTTTTTACATTTCACGTTCTTAATATCTTCAAATATATAGTTTGTTTCGGAATTGTTTAGATGAAAATTAATACTTTGTATTATTTTTTAAAATTAAAATAAATTCTTATGAATCAGAATATTTTTTACCGGTTTGATTCTGTTGTCAGCATTCTTTCAGGAGGGACACCATAATGGTTGCAAACATCCCTAAGTGAAAGTGGCACACCCAGATCGTCAATCCGTATCGTTATCCACTTAACCACAGTCGTATCCCCATTATTTTAATTATTCGGACTATTGTTTTCATCTTGCATGTTATCCTCACAATGGATCCGTGGCGCAACGGATAATGTGTTAAGTACAATCTGTTCTGAGTGACAGTTTTCTAAAAGTTGATGGTTTAATCTTCAGTATAGGTGATACTAAGAATATAATTAAGAATTACTTAAGACTATTACCCGGTCACGATTGGCGGAAAGAGAGCAATCTACCCATGTGAATTATATAAGTTCCGTTCGAAATTTTGTGTAGATTCCCGTGTTTGACATAACGATTCTAGAGTTCGATAAGATACACGTAAAAAAGGTTTATTGCAAATCGCCTGAGGCGCTCGAACCGACGGGGCTGCCCAGGATTTTTTTGTAGGCAAGAGTGCCCTTCCTCTGGGGCGCTGGCTTTTAAATCCCACTTTCTCGACATTGTGTCACATCTTACCGCTGTAGGAGGTAGATACCTACCAAGATGGTTGGAGGATACATCGACTGAAACGCTGAGAGAATAAGATCCCAGATGAGAATAATCCAAATAAAGGTCAAATATTTATTTCAGATGTTTGTTTAAACTAGTTAGCCTTGATGTGAATGTATGTGTATACCATTAGATGAAGTATTATATAATATACCCCACTAATTCTGTTTAATCAATAGATGAAAGCATGGATCAGTTGCATGACAGATCTATTTCGTGTATATGTACGTGCAATATATTGCCTTATGTAGTGTGGTCGTTCGATCGGCGTATTGATACACGGGTGATTAACACACCACTTACATGCGAGCTGGAAGCCTACTGATTCCGCACAGCTATTCACCCGGCAAATACAAAGCAGTTCGAGCGCTGACTTTAACGTAGACAAACTGGCATTCTCTCTCGCCCCTCGCCATCATGATGGTAACGAAGTGCGGGATAAATAAACTCGAGGTCAACTGAAATTATATTACGTGTATGCCTGCTGACAATCGAACTCAACTCACATATTAACGTTCGTATATTCTTGTTCCAGTTAAATAGATATAAACGTTGGTGTTTTCCTGCGAACTCTGGTGACTCTTTTCTTATTCAAGTCAGATACGTACAGACACGGCCGACTCAGTAAAATGGGTATTTCCTGTCGTGACACTCTCAACAAACACCACTATTCTACAATAAGCCTGGCAGATAGTACCACATCAGGTCAAAGTAAACCTAGGTGTATGTTCATAGTACCTAACGGATGACTCTACACTTTTCAGTGATTACACATTTGAGACAGTGGCAGTTATAACCGGGTCAGTGTGGACTCAGGCGTAATGGAAAATAAAGGAAGGATTCATATTCCTCAAAACTTTCAAATTGTTACATACTAAGAGAATTTATTAGTTTCTTCACTTTTATTCATCCGAAACGAGACACATTGAACCGAAAACGTAAGGGGTCACTGTGGATTGGAGGTCAGATTTATATGGCATACTAAGTGGGGAGTTTTGCAGCGAGATATTTGTTCACATTATGTTTTAAATTCTGCATGTTGCAAGGAAACAGGCGGCAAGGAGAGAGAATTTCAAAGCCAAGATGTTCGAGGCAATACCCTATTAGAAGAGAAAGCTCTCTGGCATCTGGGGTCCTCTACAGTGAAAGGGGTAAAGTTCTTTTCTGATTATCGGGTTGGGCAGGGGTATTTACGTCGTGAGGGCACAAGTGCAGCAAATTCGTCAGAGCACATTCCATTAAAGTACTTGTAAAACAAGGATGTAACATTGCGACGATGGGACAGAGGCTTGAATTTGGTAGACAATGTGAGACATACTACATGAGAGTATTTTTGTTTACTCGAAAAGGGAGAGACTGGTACTTGGTGCACCAGCCTAGATGTAGCAACAATACCCCATGCATGGGCGATGGTGGATTTGTAGAGATATCGATTACTGTCAGGTGTAAAAAGTTGTCTAGCCCGGTATAGGGAGCCAACCTTCCTTACAGCAGACTTGGCAGTATCGTCTATGTACTTGATTCAATTCATGTTACCTGTGAATGTTAGGTCAAGGGGGTTGAATGATGGAATCTCATGTATGGTACTCTTAGCCATGACAATTGTTGCTTGGAAAGATTTCTTGTAATTGTTAAAGACGAAGAGAATTATCTTAGTAGTATTAAATGTAACCATCCATTTACGACCCCATTCCACTACAGATTGGAGGTAATTTTCCTAAGAATCAGCTATTGCCTTGGATATGTGTGCATCCGTTTTGGTAATATATCAAGTACAGAGCGTGGTGTTATCAGCAAATATACCCATCTTGCACACAATTTCATCAGGGACGTTGTTTATGAAAATCAGGAATACTAAAGGTCAAAGCAATGACCCCTGGGTGACACCATTATAAATATCAGATTGTTTAGATATACCGGCATCAAGGACGACCTGGTCTTTGTTTTGGCTTAGAAGGATAATGATTATATTAAATATTTGTCAAGTAAAAACGTGCGAATTAATTTTCATGAGAAGACGTGTATGTCAGATCTTTTAAAATATCAAGTGCTACCGCCCTATCTTCACTTACCTAATCTTGTGTATGATATATACGCTCAAAGATGACCGTTAGAATATCCACAGTAGAACGGGCTTGCCTAAATCTATACTGTTGGTCAGAAATGAGTTTAGCATCTCTAAATTAATTAATGATTCAAACATTTCAGTGAAAAGCGGGAGGAGACTGATGGAGCGATAAGTTTGCGGGTCAGTTCTTTCACCATAATTCTTGAACACTGGTACCACAGAGGCAATTTTGCAGCTATTAGGGAAGTAAGATTCGGCAAAGTATTTGTTATAGAGAAGACAGGGGCCAGCTCAGCAGAGCATTTCTTTATTACTATAGCAGGGATGAGATCAAGCCACGTTCTTTGAAAGTGTCAAGTTTATTTAATGATATTCCAGACATTAGGTGGAGCCAGTAGTACTCATGTGTGGCTTCTGTATGTATTGGGTAAAATTGGGTTGAAATGGTTTGTGGAATCTGGGGTCGATTGTAAGGCAATCACTGAGCACGCAGTTCAACCTTATATGGTGCCCTGCAAAGGACATAATGGTGGTTGGATAGTGTGGGAATAGTCAATTATCCATTGTTCAGCTTATTCCTCCACAAAAAAACTCACACAGATAGCTGTCCACCCTTCTCCGATGCGTTCCACAGTAGCGTTTATTTCACATTATTACAGCCTAATCCTAAAACTAACCGTAAACTAACCCTTTAAAAATCCTAACCCGACGCAACCCCAGATATGTCTAAAAAAGGTAGATAAAGGGCATGTGCGCCTACTGCGCATTACTGGAGGGTTCGTTTCTTTACAAAAGTCGTTGTTCTAGTAGTAGCGGGGCTTTTATACATCAGATCCAAACTATCATATTCAAACTATTCTGATATTAAGTGTAACTAGAAACAAGGGACACTTTCGGTACTTTACCAAATCGGTACTATTTATTAAAACAAACACGATTGTAATCCTTTGTTGTAATCGATGAGAGAATGTCGTGGACATTGTAGGGAATAACAGTCAAAGAAGGAAAAAAGGTTTTTCGGTGCCAACTAAGACAACATGTGTTTGTTACTACTACGCATACACACATTTCTTGTGTGTATTTACTGACATGTCTATTAAACAATCAGAAATGAATTCTCTTTTGGCCTATGGAATTCGTGTTTTGTCAAAACTATTGGCTTTCAATGGAGTAAATCGAATGTTGTTTCTTTTGCGTGACAACTTCTTTTCTAACAAGTAACAGTAAAATGGAAGTGATTTCCTTATTCGTTCTTGTATGGCCCAGAGCTAAAAGAATAACATCCTTTTTTTGTTGCTTGATGGAACTTTACGTACTCTTTGTAACCAGTGTTTCGGCCGCATCCTTTGGGATTCATCCATATTGCATTGTCTTCATCAAAAAGAGCCGTTCAGGCAATAATGTTTGCATTGATTCCTAACCACTAAGGACAGATACCAGACTTGTACGTATATTGCCTTGTGCTCGGCATTGTAGCCTTACTCTGTTAAAGTGAAGCACTAACTAAAAAGAAAATGGAAGTCACGGAAGCCTTATGAGAAGTTGTTGTTTTTTATTGAGTCTGTACTGTAAGACACAGGAGGTCGATACAATGCGTTTATGACTACATACGTGCTATCTGCGATAAAAAATGTAATTTATTTTCTTCTGTGGGGATGCGTGATTGGCCCAATAGATGTTGTCACGGACTATGAAATTGGCGATGCTGATTAAGAATTCAATTGGGCTCGTTTACACACTAATGCTTTTGAAAAAGCATGAATTTCTTTTACTATTTATATAATGAATCTTTTACAATAAGTATTGTGGGTCGGCATTAAATTATGCCAGAAGAGTTGATATGCCGTAAAAATATGAAACAAGTATTTCATTCTGTTTCCGAATTAAATACGCCCAAAA
This sequence comes from Sepiola atlantica, assembly GCA_963556195.1. Classification (NCBI taxonomy): domain Eukaryota; kingdom Metazoa; phylum Mollusca; class Cephalopoda; order Sepiida; family Sepiolidae; genus Sepiola; species Sepiola atlantica. The sequence goes on along the minus strand of OY744524.1, from coordinate 86,309,292 downwards.
AGGTTGATATGCCGTAAGAAAGAGGAACCAAGGATTTTATTGTGTGTTGATATTTAACAAAAAACGAAAAGGATTGATATGACATAAAACAAATAAAACAAGCCTCTTTCTTTCGTTATTAAATAAGCCCTAAACGTTGATACGCCGTAAAAAAATACAAGTCTTTTATTGTGTCCGTATCAGTTAACCATAAAAGTTTTTATATGGCTCTAAACAGATAACACAAGCCTATTATTCTATTTCGGCATTAAATAACCCTAATAGTGTTGATGTGCGGTAAAAATATAAAACAATGTGTTTATTGTTTCTGTGTTCTCGTAAGAAAAGACTGAAAAAGGCTTATATTGTTTTTTTAAATGAAATAAGCCCATAAGAGTTGATATGCCGTACAACAAACTAAATGCAGGCAAATTTCCTCGTGACATATTCGTATTCGTGTATATTAAAAAGTCATGGTGCTCCGCGGATTTGTCTGTTCCTAATTAAATAGTGATTGGTCGACAAAAAAGGAATAGGCAGAGTACATAGTACTAAGGTAGTAAGTTTTATGATTTCAATATCCAACTTCAAATCTCACGTAAGGATTTTTAACTGTTTTATAAATTCAATAAAAATTAACATAACATAATAATATAAGAAAAACATTAGATAAATATAATTGTTTTAAAACTAATTGACCTTTTCTTGATAATCCGCTTAATAGTAGACATGAAAGGGCGAATTCTTTTTTGCATATTTTCTAATGTTTTTTTTTACCATAAAAACAATACATCAATACATTCATCCTAGTTACTTACTCGCTCATGCAAATACTAAGTAGCGTGTTTTTCCTACAAAATTTCACAAATATTAAGTAAAAAACAGCTGAAACTAGATAAAGATGCAAATTGACATACCCAGATAATGTAATGTTTTTTCTATATCTTTTACTGCTCTGGGTTAGAGTAATGTGTTTTTTAAGCATGTGTGCTTCTGACTTTTATCTTTGCGGTCATATTCGTGTGTGGTGATTGAGTACATATATATATATATATATATATATATATATATATATATATATATACATATATATATATATATATATATATATATATAATATGAAAAAAAATGTTATGCAATTCAGATCAATTCAAATAGGAATCACTTACTAAATGCTAAAGTAAAACTCAATAGTTAGCATGTTCAATATGGCTTATAATAAATGAAATACTAAATTCGAAACTATATCATTTTATAAGTGAATAACAGTTTCGGTACAAACATATATTTTACACATAATTCTAAAATGAAACTGAAGGTAAACAAAGGAGTAAAACAGTAAACATTGTTTTTTAGAGTGAGAATTGCCTGGATATCCTTTATTTACCTTCAGTTTTCCTATATAAACATACGTAAAGATATTTTTTTGTTCCGAAATTTTTATTAAATTATGAAATAGTATACATTTGAATTTGATATATATATATATATATATATATATATATATATATATATATATATATATATATATATGTATATATATATATATATATATATAAATAAATTGTAATAATTTTAACACTTATTTCTGCGGCGTGACGTCATAAGAGCGTTCAACGGAATGAAAGGAACGATGCATTTTTATATATATATATATATATCAAGGGAGGCGCGAGAGCGCTCTATCCCTTAATAGACTTCAAAAACGGCCTATGCTAGAAATCTCATTTCTTTGATCAATCGTAACTCAAAAACCAATACACCAAATTAGTTAAAACTTTGCACACATTTTTTTTGTTGATAGGTTCCATAAGTGTGTAGAATTTTAGCATCATTAGTCAAGGCAACCCAGAGATCCAGAAAGGTCAGGCATGATTTTGTGTTATCCGTGTGTACATACGTACGTACGTATGTGCCACCATGTATCTCATCAACTATTTGATGGATTCAGCTTATTTTTGGCAGAGATAGAGGTTACAGGGTTTAGTTGATGGCATTTTCATTGCAGTTTACCATATACCTTAGTTTTTCAGAAAATTCCCCAAAACCTTAAAAATGACCATTGTATTGAGGCATAGCCTTTAGAAAAGTAGTGACATTCTATGATAAATGCCAGTATACTGAAATCATATGCCCTTAAGATGAAAATTCATATACACTAAATGTACAAATCAAGGAAATTCCCAAATTTTTACATTTTATTGTCATTAAGGGTATGCGAGCACAACAGGGCTATGCATTTTACTGGTAGGCATTTTTCTTCAGCGCACCTCACAAACTTCATCTACTCATGCATAGAGATTACTACTGTAGTGATGTGATAATGAAATGGTTTGGTTTATATGTAGTCATACCCTTAATTAATGACAATAAAAGTGTTAAAAATTGGCAATTTCTTTGCTTTTGTACATTTAGTGTATATGAATTTTCATCTTAACCCTATTAAGGGCATATGATTTCAGTATACTGGCATTTATCATGGAATATATATATATATATATATATATATATATATATATATTTCATGTATCCACATAAAATGTTATAAGGATATATAATTTCTTATGTATCAATTTTCAGTATTTACTTCAACAGTGCTTGATACGTGAGTAGAGCTAGGTAGTGTGTTATGAAACTATTTTAAGGCAATTAAGCTACACGGCGGCTTCCGCGTTTCATCAGCCTGACGATTCCCTCCGAGATGGAATGCGGAAGCCTCTATGTAGCTTAATTGCTATAAATATATTTTTATAACTTACTCTCTCTCTCTATCTCTCTCTCTCACTCTCTCTCTATATATATATATGCATATATATATATATATATATATATATATATATATACATATATATATATATATATATATATATATATATATATATATATATATATATATATATAGGGCGCTTTTAAGGAATTATAAAGTTGGGCTGTCAAATTTAAATGCGTAATGCTAAGTTCCGACCAACGAGTCGTTAAAAACTGTTGCTGACAACCTTCTATGTATGTCCCCTACTTAAATATAAATCGCTCTTAATTCTCTTCTTTCAATGTGGTTGGTTTCAGAAAAAACTTAAAATGTTGATTTGGGTCTGAGGGTTTCGAATCGTGTGCCCGGCAGAACAATCACCGTCCACACTTATGATTCCGGGTAAAACAGATCAAACACATGTGTCTGTGGATAAGAATTGAATAATATTTATCGTAATATATATATATATATACATATATATATATACATATATATATATATATATATATATATATATATATATATATATATATATATATATATATATATATTGATGAGAAAGTGGAAAAAGAAGAGTTATTTGTAATTAAACTGCAATGTATTCGAATAAAACAATGATCTAAAATATGATATAAGTTAAAATGATGTAAAATTTGAAAAATAATAATTTGGTAGAAAAAACAAAGAAACGGTACAGTTAAGAAAAAAAAATCGAGACCGAAATGAAAGTAAAAAGACTCCTGCCAACGTCGGGGAAATACACTTAGTAATATACGAATTTTACAATTAATAACTTTAAAAACGACCCTTTCGGGTTCTTGATAAAATAACTATCTCTCTCTCTCTCTCTCTTTCTCTCACGTTGACTCTCTCTCTCTCTTTCTCTCTCTCTGTCACGCACACATACACAACGTTCTAACCAGGTTTTCCGATTAGCATTGCGCGATGTTGGTCCAGGAGTTGAAAAGAAAGAGAAAAAACAATCTTTAGAGTCAGGTTAGAGAAAATGGTTAAGAAAAAAAGATGAAACTCGATGAAATCAAATGATAAGGACAGTGTAGTCCTATTCTTGTGGCCTTTGTCATCCCACCCCAAAGTCGACATACGCGCAGTCACAGTAATATCAAGCCACAGGAAAGGGCCCAACAAGACAATAGTATTAACCACAATATGGAGATGAGTGGTTATACACAGGACTTAACCTAACCCCTTTCCTAAACCTGCAGCCATCCCCATCAGCTAAAGAGTATCTGATGTAAGCGGCATTTTGATGTGGACATAATTCGTTGGATGGAAGCGAGTGATTGAAAGAAACACGCATCCTTGATGCAAGCTTTTTAAGAGGATGCCGGGTGTGTAGGGGAGAGGGTGCAGCACCGATTAGAAGATGAAGAAGATATTAAAAAACAACTTTATTTCACCGCAAACAAGCCAGATTGCTACTGAGACGTAAGGCACTATTGTGATTAGAAGACACATTTATAGGTGGCATTCTGAGTGGGGAGTTGTGCGGCAAGATTTTTGTTCACATTACATTTAAATTTCTACATGTTGGTAGAGTTGGGGAAACAGAAAGCAGGGAAGGTATTCTGTCCGTAGTGGAAGATTAGTAAGGGAATAGGTTCAGGAGTTGAAGGCGAACCGTCTGTCCAGCAGTTCCACCGTGCAAGTGACATCATGGTAGTTGGATAGTAGGGGAATTGTTGATTGCCCATTGTTCATCACACTCTTATCGATTTTATTGTTGGGTCACTACGTTTTAATGTTGGGTCACCACGTTTTATGGTTGGGTCACCACGTTTTATGGTTGGGTCACTAGGTATTATGGTTGGGTAACCAATTTTTATGGTTGGTCACTACGTTTCCTTGTTGGGTCACTACGATTTATTGTTAGGTCACTACGTTTTATTGTTGCGTCACCACTTTTTATTGTTGGGTCAACACTTTTATTGTTGGGTCACAGCTTTTTAATGTTGGTCACTACGTTTTATTGTTGGGTCACCACTTCTTATTGCTGGGTAACAACTTTTATCGTTGAGTCACCATGTTTTATTGCTGGGTCACTACGTTTTATTGTTGGGTCACTAGGTTTTATTGTTAGGTCACCACTTTATTGTTGGGTCACAACTTTCTATTGTTTGGTCACTACGTTTTAATGTTGGGTCACCACGTTTTATTGCTGGGTCACTACGTTTTATTGTTGAGTCACCACTTTTTATGGTTGGGTCACTACGTTTTATTGTTGGGTAACTACGATTTATGGTTAGGTCACTACGTTTTATTGTTGGGTCACCACTTTTTATTGTTGGGTCACTACTTTTAATGGCTTAATCATTATGTTTTATCGTTGGGTCACCACTTTTTATTGCTGGGTCACTACTTTTATTGTTTTGTCACCACTTTTTATGGTTGGGTCACTACGTTTTATTGTTTGGTCACTACGTTTTATGGTTAGGTCACTACGTTTTATTGTTGGGTCACTACGTTTTATGGTTGGGTCACTAGGTTTATGGCTGGGTCACCACTTTTTATTGTTGGGTCACCACTTTTTATTGCTGGGTCACCACTTTTATTGTTGGGTCACCACTTTTTATGTTGGTCACTAAGTTTTATTGTTGGTCACCACTTCTTATTGCTGGGTCACAACTTTTATCGTTAAGTCACCACGTTTTATTAATGGGTAACTACGTTTTATTGTTGTGACACTAAGTTTTATTGTTGGGTCACCACTTTATGGTTAGGTCACCACTTTTTATTATTGGGTCACCACATTTTATTGTTGGGTCACCACTTTATTGTTGGGTCACCATTTTTTATTGTTGGTCACTACGTTTTAATGTTTGGTCACCACGTTTTATTGCTGCGTCACTACGTTTTTATATGTTATTGTTGGGTCACCACTTTTTATGGTGGGTCACTACGTTTTATGGTTGGTCACTACGTTTTATGGTAGTCACTACGTTTTATTGTTGGGTCACTACGATTTACGGTTTGGTTACTACGTTTTATTGTTGGGTCACAACTTTTTATTGTAGGGTCACCACTTTTTATTGCTGGGTCACCACTTTTATTGTTGGGTCACCACTTTTTAATGTTGGTCACTACGTTTTATTGTAGGGTCATAACTTCTTATTGCTGGGTTGAGTCACAACTTTTTATTGCTGGGTAACTACGTTTTATTGTTGGGTAACTAAGTTTTATTGCTGGGTCACCACTTTTATTGTTGGGTCACAACGTTTTAATAGTGGGTCACCACTTTTTATTGCTGGGTAATCACTTTTTATAACTGGGTTACTACGATTTATTGTTGAGTCACCACTTTTGATGGTTGGGCCACAACGTTTTATGGTTTGGTCACAACGTATTATTGTTGGGTCACCACTTTTATTGTTGGGTCACCACATTTTTGGTTGGATCACCACGTTTTATTGCTGGGTCACAACTTTTTATTGTTAGGTCACTACATTTTATGGTTGAGTCACTACGTTTTATTGTGTGGTCACTACGATTTATGGTTAGGTCACTACGTTTTATTGTTGGGTCACCACTTTTTATTGTTGGGTCACCATTTTTATGGTTGGGTCACTACGTGTTATGGTTGGGTCCCCACTTCTTATTGCTGGGTCACTACGTTTTATTGTTGGGTCACTAAGTTTTATTGTTGGGTCACCACTTTATGGTTGGGTCACCACTTTTTATTGTTAGGTCACTACTTTTTATTGTTGAGTCACTACGTTTTAATGTTGGGTCACCACTTTTTATTGCTGAGTCACCAATTAATTGCTGGGTCACTACGATTTATTGTTGGGTCACCACTTTTGATGGTTGGGTCACAACGTTTTATGGTTGGGTCACCATTTTTTATTGTTGGCTCACCACTTTTTATGGTTTTATCACTACGTTTTATCGTTGGGTCACAACTTTTTATTGCTGGGTCACCACTTTTATTGTTAGATCATTAGTTTTTATGGTTGGGTCACTACGTTTTATGGTTGGGTCACCACTTTTTATGGTTTGGGTCACTACGTTTTATGGTTGGGTAACTACGTTTTATTGCTGGGTCACTACTTTTTATTGTTGGGTCACTACGTTTTATTGCTGGGTCACCACTTTTTATTGTTGGGTCACTACTTTTTTGGTTGGGTCACCACTTTTTATTGCTGGGTCACTACGTGTTATTGTTGGGTCACTACGTTTTATTGTTGGGTCACCACTTTTTATGGTTGGTCACTACGTTTTATGGTTGGGTCACTACGTTTTATGGTTGGGTCACTACGTTTTATTGTTGGGTCACTATGATTTACGGTTAGATCACTACGTTTTATTGTTGGGTCACCACTTTTTATTGTTGGGTCACCACTTTTTATTGCTGGGTCACCACTTTTATTGTTGGGTCACAACTTTTTATGGTTGGGTCACTACGTTTTATGGTTAAGTCACGCACGTTTTATTGTTGGGTCACCACTTATTTGGTTGGGTCACTACGTTTTATTGTTTTGTCACTACGTTTTATAGTTAGGTCACTACGTTTTATTGTTGGGTCACCACTTTTTATGGTTGGGTGACTACGTTTTATGGTTGGATCACTACGTTTTATAGTTGGGTCACCAATTTTATTGTTGGGTCACCGATTTTTTGGTTGGGTCACCACGTTTTATTGCTGGGTCACCACTTTTTATAGTTTGTCACTACGTTTTATGGTTGGGTCACTACGTTTTATTGTTGGGTTACTACGATTTATTGTTAGGTCACTACGTTTTATTGTCGGGTCACCACTTTTTATTGCTGGGTCACCACTTTTATTGTTGGGCCACCACTTTTTAATGTTGGTCACTACGTTTTATTGTTTGGTCACCACTTCTTATCGCTGGGTCACAACTTTTATCGTTGAGTCACCACGTTTTATTGATTGGTCACAACGTTTTATTGTTGGGACACTAAGTTTTATTGTTGGGACACTAAGTTTTATTGTTGGGTCACTACTTTATGGTTGGGTCACCACTTTTTATTATTGGGTCACCACGTTTTATTGTTGAGCTTCCACTTTATTGCTGGGTCACTACTTTTTATTGTTGGTCACTACGTTTTAATGTTTGGTCACCACGTTTTATTGCTGCGTCACTACGTTTTATTGTTGAGTCACCACTTTCTATGGTTGGTCACTACGTTTTATTTGTTGAGTAACCACTTTTTATTGCTGGGTCACTACGTTTTATTGTTGGGTCACCATTTTTTATGGTTAGTCATTACGTTTTATGGTTGGGTAACTACGTTTTATGGTGGGGTCACTACGTTTTAGCGTTGGGTCACTACGTATATTGTTGGGTCACTACGATTTACGGTTTGGTCACTACGTTTTATTGTTGGGTCACAACCTTTTATTGTTGGTTTACCACTTTTTATTGCTGGGTCACCACTTTTATTGTTGGGTCACCACTTTTTAATGTTGGTTACTACGTGTTATTGTAGGGTCATCACTTCTTATTGCTGGGTCACCACTTTTATCGTTGAGTCACCACTTTTTATTGCTTGGTACCTACGTTTTATTGTTGGGTAACTAAGTTTTATTTTTGGGTCACCACTTTTATTGTTGGGTTACAAGGTTTTAATGTAGGGTCACCACTTTTTATTGCTGGGTAACCACTTTTTATAACTGGGTCACTATGATTTATTTTTGAGTCACCCACTTTTGATGGTTGGGTCACAACGTTTTATGGTTGGGTCACTACGTTTTATTGTTGGGCCACCACTTTTTATGGTTTAATCACTACATTTTATTGTTGGGTCACAACCTTTTATTGCTGGGTCACCACTTTTATTCTTGGGTTACCACAATTTTATGGTTAGGTCACTACGTTTTATTGTTGGGTCACTACGTTTTATTGTTGGGTCACTACGATTTATGGTTAGGTCACTACGTTTTATTGTTGGGTCACTACGATTTTGGTGTTAGGTCACTACGTTTTATTGTTGGGTCACCACTTTTTATTGTTGGGTCACCACTTTTTATGGTCGGGTCACTACGGTTTATGGTTGGGTCACTACGTTTTATAGTTAGGTCACTACGTTTTATTGTTGGTCACCACTTTCTATGGTTGGGTCACTACGTTTTAATGTTAAGTCACTACGTTTTATTGTTGGGCCACCACTTTTTATGGTTTAATCACTACGTTTTATTGTTGGGTCACAACCTTTTATTGCTGGGTCACCACTTTTATTGTTGGGTTACCACTATTTTATGGTTAGGTCACTACGTTTTATTGTTGGGTCACTACGTTTTATTGTTGGGTCACTACGATTTATGGTTAAGTCACTACGTTTTATGGTTGAGTGATAAGTATATATATAGTATGTGCACCGGGGTGGCACTAGGTACGTGTATAGTAGTGCATAGAGGTGGCGATAGGTACTATATAGCATGTGCACAGGGATGGCAGTAAGTATGTATATAGAATGCGCACCAGGACGGTGATAGGTATATATTTAGCATGCGTCTCGGGCGGCGATCAGTACGTATATAGCACGCACACCAGGGCGGCAATAATTATGTATTTAGCATGCGCACCGGGCCAGTGATAGGAACATATTTAGCATTCACATGAGGCCGGCGATCGAGACGTATTAAGCATTTGCACCGGGGCGGCGATAGGTACGTTGTAGCATTTGCTACGGGGCGGGGATAGGTACGTATGCAGCATTCGCACTGGGGCAGCGATAAGTACGTATGTAGCATTTGCACCGGGGCAGCGATAGGTACCTATGTAGTATGCATACCAGGGCGGCAATAGGTACTTATATAGTATCTGCCCCAGGGCGACGATAGGTACGTATATTGTATGTGCACCGGGGTGGCGATAGATATGTATATAGTATGAACACCAGGGCGGAGATAAGTACCTATATAGAAGGCGCCGATAGATGTGGTACTTTTTATAGAAATATGTCAATAGGGAAGAGAAAGGTAGAAAGATAAAGAGACGGCTATAGAAGAGGGGGAGAAATAGAAGTTTGAATATAAAGATGTTGCACACGCGATTTTTTTTCTAATTATATGTGATTATGACCCCGAGCAACACCGAGTATTGATTTTCTTTTCTTCAGAAGTTAGGCACAAGACCAGTTTTTATCTTAATCCCACAAGTAAGATGTGACCCAAGGTCGGGTCGGGAAAGTGGGGTTTAAAAATTGCCTTGGCAGCCCCGTCGGCATTCCCCGGTAGGAGCGTCTCAGGCAGTAAGCAATAAACTTACTCCCCAAAGAGGGGAGGCGAAGCCTGGGAGGGTGGACCTCCTAGAACTGCGCAGGACAGACCAATAGACCGGCATAAATCAAACCACGAAGGCCAAGACAATACCAGTCTATGGGGTGCAGTATCCATTGGAACAGATACTACACTTTGATCTTAGCCAAAACGCCGAGTGTTGATTTACTCCTCTCCAGGAGTTAGGCTCAAAGCCAGTTTTTATCTTATTCCCACAAGGTAAGATGTGACCCAAGGTCGGGTCGGGAAAGTGGGGTTTGAAAAGCCAGCCCCCGAGAGGTGAGCACTCTGGCCATTAAAAATTGCCTGGGCAGCCCCGTCGGCATACCCCGGTAGGAGCGCCTCAGGCAGTAAGCAATAAACTTACTCCTCCCCAAAGAGTGGAGGCGAAGCCTGGGAGGGTGGACCTCCTAGAACTGCACAGGACAGATCCATAGACCGGCGTAAATCAAGCCCCGAAGGCCAAGACAATACCAGTCTATGGGGTGCAGTATCCATCGGAACAGATACTACACTTTGATCTTAGCCAAAAGTCCAAACGCCGAGTAGCCCCGCTAGTCTATTATATAAATCCCAGTTGTCTGTATGTATGTATGTAAAGCTTCGCCTCCGAGAGTACCCAACAAACGGTCACACGGGTGACATCATTCTGACCGGCCAGCCCAGGTGCGTGTAATATCTCAGAACCGGAAAAAAAATTGACTCTTCCGGGGTCGACTGAGCACATTTCTCCACTTTAGGGTTGCTTTTAACTCCATTTTTCAACGTTGTTTAGTACTAATTTAAGACTAAATCAATGCTATCATGTATAATTTGAAAAATAATGCTAAGTCACGATAAACCAGAAATTACGTCAGAGAGTGGCGGGAAGAAATTCACTCACACTACAACCATTTTTCCTTTCTTTCTTTTTTCCCTCTCACTCCCATACTTTCTTTCTTGATTATTAATAGACGCTAATATTCCTCCCCCTCCCTTCCTATGTCTGTTCTGTTATCATGATAGGCATTAACTCCTCCTTTCAGGCTAAATTTGGGGGGGGGGTCGGCATTCGCTGGTGTGAGCGCCTCAGGCCAAATTTGGGGGGAGGAGGGAGTATCGGTATTCGCCGGTGGGGCGCCTCAGGCGAAATTTGGAGAGGGGGAGTGTCGGCATTCGCCGGTGGGCGCCTAAGGCGAAATTTGGGGAGGGGGAATGTCGGCAGTCGCCGGTAATAGCGCCTCAGGCCAAATCTGGGGAGGGGGAGTCTCGGCATTCGGCGGTGGGGCGTCTCAGGCGAAATTCGGGGAGGGGGGTGTTGACATACGCCGGTGGGGCGCCTCAGGCGAAATTTGGAGGAGGGGGAGTGTCGGCATTCGGCGGTGGGGCGCCTCAGGCCAAATCTGGGGAGGGGGAATGTCGGCATTCGCCGGTATGAGCGCCTCAGGTTAAATCTGTTGAGGGGGAGTGTCGGCATTAAGCGGTGAGGCGCCTCAGGCCAAATCTGGGGAGGGGGAATGTCGGCATTCGGCGGTATGAGCCTCAGGCCAAATCTGGGGAGGGGGAATGTCGGCATTCGGCGGTATGAGCGCCTCAGGCCAAATCTGGGGAGGGGGAATGTCGGCATTAAGGGGAGTGGTAAGTATGAGTATTAGTCGGTGAGAGAGATCCCGACCTTGGGCGCGTGTCAGTACGTACTTTAGGGGAGAGGCAGTCCACCAATGGAAAGGGGATTAAAAATAAAATGATAATCTGATTTTTGATTCGACAGTGTAAGATCGACACCTATCAGATAGGACTAGATAATACACTTGATCTCAAGGCAAAAATGCCGAGAACACTTTAAAAAAGTTATTTGCAGAAAATACATGTTAATATTCAAAACAAATTAGGCACAAGGCCATCAAAAGTGTGGGGTGGTGTCGTTGGTCATCCTTTGTCTAAGGTAATAAAATTGTCTATCCTACTCTTAACTAGAATCATCTCAGTCACCATAATACCACATTTACTCTAGGGGCCGCCCTACTTAGGCTATTATAAAATAAGTTTGCAATCTTAAAATTTTCCTTAGTTTTTTTTGTTTTTTAATTATTTTTTTTTGTTTTTTTATATATATAATAAAATAAATAAATAAATAGATGAATAAATATGGTTATATTTACAGAAATTCATTGGAGTATAATGGGGTAGATTCATTCAACTAGATAAGAGACTAAACTTACCCAAAGGGATGGGGTCCGACTGGACAAGGAACCGTGCACGCCATGCTCAGGCCGGGAACACGTACTCATACTTGACTCCTTTTCGTACACACAAGCTCGCTACTTGTATCCACCTTTTTTCAAAAAACGAGAGTGTAATCTTTTCCTATCACATCTGATCTTGACTTTTAGCTGGTGTTTGAAGAATGCGATCAGATTCTGATCAGCAAAAGATTCAACCCACTGGTTATTTCTCAGACGCGACGTCCACACCACCATTCGCGCTACAGCCAGGATCACGAGAAACACCATTCGTCTCTCCCCATCCCACGGCGGACAGACGTTATCTATTACGTAAGCTAGGTGCAACGACAGCGGCTGCTTAGGATCAATGCGAGCCGTCACCCCGTTGACGTACTCCCAGTACTGCTGGAGCTTATGGCACAAGAAAGCGTGATCAGGCGTTTCCTCAAAGAGCCTGTCGCAACGGGGACACTCAGGTGAGTCCTCAATTCCGGATCTCTGCAGTATTGTATTAAGGGGTAGCGCATTCCGGGCATATCGCCAGGTCAGAGAGAACTCCGAGTTGTTGATATGACTCGTTCCCGGTGCCCAACTCCATTCGGAGCGGATCTCCTCCTCTGTCCACCCGCACCGCTTGACTAACGGATCGTCAGCTGCCGCCCTCACTAATCCTTTATGGAGTTCTTTTCTAGAAAGCCGCGAAAGGTCACTGGATCTAGGAAGCTTTTTGAGCGCGGCTCGACACTCCCTGAAAAACTGCGATTCACCCCTCGGCCTACAGTGGCCCTCAACCGAATGGTCGAGGATAAGGTCGGGGAAAGCACTATCGACCGCGGGGTTCCACGCAGATTCCTCTGTCAATGTTCGACTCAGGAAAGCCAGTCTCTCGGCGTCTCGATGACACGTCAAGTCAGGCATCCCGAAGCCTCCCTCACACGGACGTTGAATGCAGACCTGGCTGCAAACCTAATGCCTCTTCCTGTCCCAGAGAAGTGGGGACAGAAGGCGCCGGAGCGCCTTAAGGCGGTTCACATGCAGGGGAAGCACAGCCAATCGGTAAAGGATGAGAGGGAAGACGTAGGTGGCGCACGCCTCTGCTCTACCTTTTAAGGAGAGTTTCCTTCGAAGCCAAGTGTTAACTGACGCTTCGACCTTTGACTGTACCTCCGACCAATTCCTATCGAGCTGGAGGCCCGGTCCGAACCACACGCCAGGGATTCGAACCGGGCCATCTGTCCAGCAGAACAGAGCTGGAAGGGTTGTGTCACCGCTCCAGGCATCCAACCGCAGGCCAGTTGACTTGCTACAGTTGATCTTGGCCCCTGTGATCGTTTCGTAATGTGTGAGCGCCTCTGTCACCCTCTCAATGTCTTGGAAGCACGACACATAGACGGTGATGTCATCGGCGAACGCGAAGACCCTGGCTCGCGCTCCACCAGGCAAAGCGATTCAACATAGGACCAGACCTGTCTCTCCACTCCTTAGCTTGCGAAGTAGCAGCTCCAGTGCAAGGATGTAGAGCAGGGGCGACAGCGGACAACCCTGGCGTACCGACCGGGAGACAGCGAAAGACTTCGAACGCCTTCCGTTTACCTGTACTACTGCCGTCTGCGAGCGATACAGAACGGAGATCCATTTGCGGAAATCCGGTTTGAAACCGGCGGTCTCTAAAACAGATGCCAAGAAGCGATGGTCGCCCCTGTCGAAAGCTTTGGACTGATCCAAGTTGATCAGCACGGCTTTCGTGTCGTCTTCTATTCCCTGTATGATCGTACGAACCAGGTGCAAGTTGTTCTGAATCGATCTCCCCTTCACAGTGTAGTTCTGCTCAAGTTCAATCAATTCTCCGATGACACCCTGTAACCGGTTCGATAAGATCTTGGCCAAAATCTTTAACTCTGTGTTTAGCAGAGTAATGGGCCTGTAATCGTCTAGTTCCTCCCCAGCATGCCTGTCCCGCTTCTTTAGCAATGTGATCACTCCCTTGGTGACTTGACCTTGGATAGAACCCTGGTTAAACCAGTAGTTGAACACACTCGTCAGAATCGGCACAACGACAGCCTCAAATACATCTCGTAGGGCAGACCATCAAGTCCCGGCGATTTGTTACAGCCGACTTGCTTCAACGCAGCTAAGACCTCACGCTCCGTAACCCTGCCTTTACAACCAGCTGCTCTAGCCACACCGAGGCGGGGAGAGTCAGCCAAATAGTTGCCAAACTCCTGGACCGGGAGGTTGGGTAGTTGGGTGTAGCGTTCCTCGAAATGCTCCCGAAATCCCTCGCAGATCTCCCGAGTCGACTCCAAGGCACGTCCATCTGGGTGCTTGACTTTTCCAATGTATCTATCCGAGCCATGCCTTGAAACTTCCCTACGCTCATCTACGTCGCAGTTCACGGCTTCATTGGAAACTTTCCTTAGCCTAGCCCTAACTACTTGGCCTTCATAGCGCTCGCTAGCCTCGCGTCGTAGGTCCTGTTTAGTTTGTTCTATGCTTACAGTATCCCCCTCAGCCACCACCCGGGTTAGTTTCTCTTCTAAGTGCTTTTCCGTCTTTGCCTTATCTAAAGCGAGACGCTGGGCATATTTGACAGAAAAGGTTCTGATCTTAGTTTTTAAGCTAACCCACCACTTACTCCCGGTAACTGCCCCCACTAAAGCCTTCTGGATATGCTGCATTAGCTTTTCCCGGAAGTCTCGTATCTCCAGCAAGGAGGTATTCAACTTCCAGTACCCGGCTAGTTTAGGCCTGTTTCCTAACTTCAACTGGGCCATAACTAGTTTATGGTCCGATTGACCTAACCATTTGAACGTAGGACACGATATAAAGTCTACATCGCCTCTTCTAACTAACATCCTATCCAAATAAGTATTCGGGTAGGAAGGCACACTATTTGTCCATGTCCAATTCTCCCGTCCCGGATGATCGACACGAAACCTGTCGACCAGATCGCATCTTTCCATCAGGTCAACCAGGCTGGTCTCACATCTCTCCGTCTCTCTAGCTCCCTTCCCGACCTTGTCTATTTTGGGATTAAGGATGGCATTCCAATCTCCCATTAAAACTACGCGTTTCGGACATGCGACAAACACGTCCAGATCCCGAAAAAAGGAGACCCTCTCTTTAGCGGTGCTGGGTGCATGAACCGCAATTACCCGGAACACAAAATCCTTCACGACCACATCGGCCACGACCAGCCTGCCCCCCAAATCCCTATGAACAACGTCTACCGTCGCAGACAGGGTGTGTTTAACAAGCAAGGAGACACCCTTCCCCCGGGGATTCCGATATGCTGAGAAGACGTCGTAGTCTCTTGTCAGCACCTGACAATCCGCGGATGAAACAAAGTGCGTCTCCTGGATCGCAGCTACATCCACTCCCAGGGGCAAGAGATCCCTCCGGACAGGAACCGCCCGGTTTAAAGACCTCAAGCCCCTTGCATTCAAACTAGCCGAGCACAGAGTCATGAACTTACCTTAAGCAGTGTCGCACCCGGCCTCCAGCATTTGCCAGACAGAGTTGTTACGACCGGCTGAAAGCCTTACAAAAGTTGTTAAGAAGGGGGCCACCGGGAAATTGGTGGGGTCTTCTATGTCTTTACCCCCTATCTCGCTGAAGTCCAACAGAGGTTTTAAATTCCTCTTCTGCCGGAAGGATGCGTCCATGCCGAAAGATAGGGGGTCAATTTTACACAACTCCCTCCCCAATTTAAAGGGGAGGGGTCTTTCTTTTATTTTCCTCCGAGCCGGTGAGGAAGATTGGTTCCTTTTCCTCCCCGGTTCAACTAGTTTTAGCTGAGAGGATTCGGAGTTGGGTGGTGTATGTGCAGGTGTCTGTTTTGATAAATGCAGTGTGGGGGCTGGTGTTATTGCTTGTGTTGGTGTGGGGGCTATTGAAGGTGTTGGTGTGGGGGCCGGTGCTTGAAGAGTGGGGATCGTTTTTTTCTTCAAAATTGTTGTACTGGGGATGGGAGTTGGTTGTGTGGATGTAGGTTTTGGATGTGTCGGGGATGATGTCTGCTCCATGGGGGATTGGACAATCTTTTCTTCCCTTATCCTCTTTTTTCCTTTCATTTGTTCTTTTTATGAACCGGGGGGGGGGGGAGCAAATCTTTTGGCATCTCCTCCTCACTGACTTCTTCCTCTTTGTCAGAGGATTTTTTTTGTTTTCTTTTTACCCCCTGCCGGTTTTGCGGCCTGAGGGCAATCTGCTCATTTTGCTGCTGCTGCTTCTGCTGTTCCTGTTGCTGCTGTTCCTGCGGTTTGACGAGTGGTGATATCACGGCGGAAGCGGTTACATTCTTCCTCCCTTCCCTCACCACTGTGCTGCATTCCTATTCTGCTCTTCCCAAGGGTTTTTTTTGATCTTGGGGCTGTTGTTGTAGCAGAAATTGGAAGAGTGGTTGGAGCTATCTTCAGAACCTGCACAGGAGCAGCCGATGGCGTTATTTGGCTGCGAACTGCTTTTTTGAGGCAGTTCTTTGCCATGTGGCCTATTTGCTGACAAAACCAGCAATGCGGACGACGACCTTCTACCACGATCGGCATGTTCCAGCCTTTATGCGTCAGCACCGACGGAATTGCAAGGAAGTCTGCCCGCATCAGCTTCATGGCGATCGTGTAGTCGGCCATGTGTAGTCCACTCCTGGACCTTACCGGGTCCACTTGTTCTACATCCCCAAACTGGCTGAAGTATGCGCCTAGGTAATCCGCGCACAGCTCAGGTGGGGCATTATAAATGCGGACCCGGGTTCTCCTTCTGCCCTGGTATTCGGGCTGCAATTTTATGCTCCCACTCCTAATCTTTTTCATGGAGAGACGTTCTGCTTCCTCCCGAGAGGGGAGCAGGATGTCCCACATGGCATAGCTCCTCTGGAAGATATAGGTTGCCGGAATGTTTAGCTTCTTTAGGAGCTCCGCCATATCCTCATTTTTGAGTCCCAGGAGGCGATTTTCCTTCAAGTCTGAGGTTACGAGGGACAAAACCCTGTCTTCAATCGCCTCCCAGGAACCAGGCACAGGCTGCAGTACACTCCCTTCAATGTACTGTTTATATTTATTTTCATACAATTGTTTGAAATCCTGTGGGGACAACCTCTTCTCTGGGTTCTTCTTCCCCCAAGCGGACTCCCTCGGTGGTGCTGTTTTGGCCGCCCCCCTGGTCCCTGATGTGGAACCAGAGACGCCTTGGCTCCTGGAAGCGGAACACTTCTTCTGGGGAGTCCGGAGGGTATTGGAAGTGGAGGGAATCGCCGCATTGAGTGAAGCTGGCTCTTTTCCCTTTTTTGCTCCCTCGCTGGGGGAAGCCAGACTCCCTGCAATTGGGCCACTCACTGGGGAAGCAATGCTTACCTCCACTGCAGAGGGCACCACCACATTGGGTGAAACCGCCTCTTTTCGTTTTACTGCTCCCTCATTTGAGGAGTCAGCCTCTGGGGGAGCAACCCCTTTTTGGTTTGCATTCCTGCAAGCCGAATCCTTTTTAGGGGAAGCCGCCCCTGGCACGATGACATCTGGGCGGTAAGCCCCGTCGGTGCACTTTGCGGGTCCCACTTCCCTACTGGGGGAGTCAACCTGCAGGGGAACCTCCCTTTTTTGGTGTTCATTCCCGCATGGGGAGGTGTTTTTAGGAAAGTCTATATCCGGGCAGTATGCCCTGTCCTTTTTGGCTCCCCTATTGGGGGAATCGTCCTCTATGGGAGCAACTGTCTTGGTGGGGTCCGGGCTGAGAGATGTGTCAAGCTCCCTAGCGTTCTTGGTAGTAAAGGAAGAAATCTCTTCCATGTCTCAGCCAGTTAAAATAATAATAAAAGAAAGAAGTGTGTGTGTGTGGGGGGGGGGGTTCAAAGTTCACGATTTTAACTGGCGTGGAGAGCCGGTTTTGGCGCGCTCGCCAAAATAGGCAAGAGGGGGAGATAGAACTGAGAGAGGAAGGGGAGAGCGTTAATGGAAGAGAGAAAGTGGGTTTGATCCCCCTTGTCGTTCGAGGCTCACGGGAAGGTCAGTGTTGCATCTCAACCCGAAGGGAGAAGGAAGTAATAGTAAAAGTGGGTCATGCGGTGAGGGTGCCGCTGATAAGGCCAAACAAGAGGGTGTTACTGCATTCCCCCACCCCAATGAATGGGGCGAGAAATCAGTATCTTAGACAAAATATTTGACCAAAATCAAAATGCGAGAATAGATACTACACTTTGATCTTAGCCAAAAGGCCAACGAAGCTTGACAAATTCAAAAGTTTGATATGATTTAATTGAGTATTTATAACAAAGCTACACCGGTACAGCGATCTATCCACTAGACACTGTTCCAATTACATTATTAAATTAACAAGTAATAATAACTATGATTTTCTTTGAACAAACATTGTATAATACTATTCAATAAATTCTTACATAAGTTTTGAATATCAATAAAGAATTTTAGACTCCCTAGGCCGTTTTTCTCTAATTACACATAGCTTTAATACGCCATTTTTTAAACCGAAAATGAAATTAATTCACTTCTTTTCGCTAATATCAATCTGTTCCGATGGATACTGCACCCCATTAACTGGTATCGTCTTGGCCTTCGGGGCTAAGGTCTGGTGAGTTCCCAAGGTTTGTAAAATCTTCATCTGTAGATAAAGAGAAGGTTGTCCGAAGGAATTCACCTGCCTAAATAAATTGGCCTTCGGGGCTTCATTTCGCCGGTCTATGGGTTTGTCCTGTGTAGTTCTAGGAAGTCCACACTCCCAGGCTTTGCCTCCCCTTTTTGGGGAGGAGTAAGTTGATTGCTTACTGCTAGAGACGCCCTATCGGGGAATGCCGAATAACAGCATCTACGTTTCTCTTCGGACTATTTTCCAGATGAAAAGCGGGGGGGGGGGGGAGAGAGAACGGTTAGAGTGATTTCAGTAGTGCTCCAGAAGCCTTCTTGATTTTTTAAATACTCGGCGTTGTCTGGGAGAAAACTGCTCAATGTTCTAGATAGAGCTACTGTAGTGATAAGTTTGTATACTATTTTAACGCCATTTACGATTCTCTTCGGACTATTGTGCAGAATAAATAGGAGGGGGATCGGTAAGAGTGATGTGAGTAGAGGCTTCTGCAATATAGCAACCGGTGGGGGGGACGTCTGCGGTATAGGAGCCTGAGGCTTCTGCGGTATGGCACCCAGGTAAAAGTGCTCAATATCCTAGATAGAGCTACTGTAGTGATAGGTTTGGAAAATATTTTAACGCCATCTTCGTTCCCCTTTAGACTATTTTGCAGATGAAAAGGAGGGAGGATACCTAAGTGATTTCAGTAGTGCTCAGGAGGCCTCCTTGATTTTCAAAGTACTCGGCGTTGTCCGGGAGAAAAGTGCTGAATGTCCTAGATAGAGATACTGTAGTGATAGGTTTCGATAATCTTTTAACAGCATCTACGCTGAAAAGGATGGGGGAATCGATAAGAGCGATTTCAGTAGTGCTCAGGAAGCTTCCTTGATTTTCAAATTACTCGGTGTTGTCCGGGAGAAAAGTACTCTATATCCTAGATAGAGCTACTGTAGTGATAGGTTTGGAAAATATTTTAATGCCATCTTCGTTCCCCCTTGGACTATTTTGCAGATCAGAAGAAGCGAGGATACCTAAGTGATTTCAGTAGTGCTCAGGAGGCCTCCTTGATTTTCAAATTACTCGGTGTTGTCCGGGAGAAAAAGTACTCTATATCCTAGATAGAGCTACTGTAGTGATAGGTTTTGAAAATATTTTAACGCCATCTTCGTCCCCATTTGGACTATTTTTCTGATGAAAAGGAGGGAGGATACGTAACTGATTTCAGTAGTGCTCAGGACGCCTCCTTGATTTTCAAAGTACTCGGCGGTTTTCCGGGAGAAAAGTGTTCAATATCCTAAATAGAGCTACTGTAGTGACAGGTTTGGAAAATATTTTAACGCCATCTTTGTTCCTTTTGGACTATTTTGAAGATCAGAAGAAGCGAGGATACCTAAGAGTTATTTCAGTAGTGATCAGGAGGCCTACTTGATTTCAAAGTACTCGGCGTTGTCCGGGAGGAAACAGCTCGATGTCGTAGATAGTGCTACTGTAGTGATAGGTTTCGATAATCTTTTAACAGCATCTACGCTGAAAAGGATGGGGGAATCGATAAGAGCGATTTCAGTAGTGCTCAGGAAGCTTCCTTGATTTTCAAATTACTCGGTGTTGTCCGGGAGAAAAGTACTCTATATCCTAGATAGAGCTACTGTAGTGATAGGTTTGGAAAATATTTTAATGCCATCTTCGTTCCCCCTTGGACTATTTTGCAGATCAGAAGAAGCGAGGATACCTAAGTTATTTCAGTAGTGCTCAGGAGGCCTCCTTGATTTTCAAATTACTCGGTGTTGTCCGGGAGAAAAAGTACTCTATATCCTAGATAGAGCTACTGTAGTGATAAGTTTGGAATATATTTTAACGCCATCTTCGTCCCCCTTTGTACTATTTTGCAGTTCAGAAGAAGCGAGGATACCTAAGTGATTACAGTAGTGCTCAGGAGGCCTCCTTGATTTTCAAATTACTCAGCGTTGTCCAGGAGAAAAGTGCTCAATATCCTAGATAGAGCTACTGTAGTGATAGGTTTGGAAAATATTTTAACGCCATCTTCGTTCCCCTTTAAACAATTTTGCTGATAACAAGGAGGGAGGATACCTAGGGAGTTCAGTAGTGCTCAGGAGACCTCCTTGATTTTAAAAGTACTCTGCGTTGTCTGGGAGAAAAGCGCTCAATGTCCTAGATAGAGCTACTGTAATGATAGGTTTAGACAATATTTTAACAGCATCTACGCTGAAAAGGATGGGTAAATCAATAAGATTGATTTCAGTAGTGCTCAGGAGGCCTCCTTGATTTTCAAATTACTCGGCGTTGTCCGGAGAAAAGTGCTCAATATCCTAGATAGAGCTACTGTAGTTATAGGTTTGGAAAATATTTTAACGCCATCTTCGTTCTCTTTTGGACTATTTTGCAGATGAAAAGGAGAGAGGATACCTAAGTGATTTAAGTAGTGCTCAGGAGGCCTACATTATTTTCAATGTACTCAGCGTCGTCCGGGAGAAAAGCACTCAATGTCCTAGATAGAGCTACTGTAGTGATAGGTTTGGATAATATTTTAACAGCATCTACGCTGAAAAGGATAGGGTAATCGATAAGAGTGATTTCAGTAGTGCTCATGAGCCCTCTTTGATTTTCAAAGTACTCGGCGTTGTCCAGGAGAAAAGTGCTCAATATCCTAGATAGAGCTACTATAATGATAGGTTTGGAAAATATTTTAACACCATCTTCGTTCCCCTTTGGACTATTTTGCAGATGAAAAAGAGAGGGGAGTTAGTAAAAGTTATTTCAGCAGTAGCTTCTGTGGTATTGCACCCGGGGAGTGCTTCTGCGCTATAGGAACCTGACACTTCTGCGGTATAGCACCAGAGAAGTGCTTCTGCGGTATAGAAACTTGAGGCTGCTGCAGTATGGCAGCCAGGGGGTGCTTCTGCGGTATAGAAACCGGGGGGGTGCTTCTCTGGTATAGGAACCTGAGGTTTGTGCGGTATGGCATCCGCGGGGTGCTTTAGCGGTATGGCACATGGGGGGTGCTTCTGCGGTATAGAAACTGGGGGAGGGGGGTGCTTCTGCAGTATAGCAACCAGTGGAGTACTTCTGTGCTATATCAACCGGAGGGTGGTTCTGCAATATAGAACCATGAGGCTTCTTGGTATAGGACCTGAGGCTTCTGTGGTATGGGGAGTGCTTCTGCGGTATAGCAACCAGGGGTGCTTCTGCGGTATAGCAACCTGGGGGTGCTTCTGCAGTATAGCAACCGGTGGTGCTTTTGTGGTATAGGACCATGAGACTTCTGCGGTATAGCAAGCGGGGGTGCTTCTGCGGTATAGGACAATGATGCTTCTGCGGTATAGCAACCGGGCAGTGGGGGGCTTCTGCAGTATGGCACCCGGGGGGTGCTTTTGTGGTATAAGGGTGCTTCTATGGTATCGCACCCTGGGGGGGATTCTTCTGCGGTATAAGAACTGGAGGTTTCTGCGGAATAGCACCCGGGGGGTGCTTCTGCGGTATGGCACTCGGGGGTACTTCTGCAGTATAGAAACCGTGCGCGGGGGGGGGGGGGTGCTTCTACAGTAAAGCAACTGGGGGTTACTTCTGTGGTATAGCAACCGGAGAGTGGTTCTGCAATATAGAACCTTAAGGCTTCTGCGGTATAAGAACTTCTGCAGTATAGGAACCTGAGGCTTCTGCGGTATGGCACTTAGGGGGTGCTTCTGTGGTATAGGGTGGTGCTTCTATTGTATAGCACGCGAGGGGGGGGGCTTATCCAGTATAGGAACCTGAAGCTTCTGCAGTATGGCACCAGGGGGGCGCTTCTGCGGTATAGAACCACGAGGCTTCTGCGGTATAGCAACCAAGGGCGGGGTGCTTCTGCGGTACAGGACCATGAGGCTTCTGTGGTATAGCAACCGGGGAGGGGCGCTCCTATGATATAGGACAACAAGGTATCTGCGGTATAGAAACCAGGGGTGCTTCTGCGGTATAGCAACCGGGGGGTGCTTCTGCGGTATAGCAACCAGGGGTGCTACTGTAGTATAGGACCTTGAGGCTTCTGCAGTATAGCAACTTGGGGGTGCTTCTATGGTATAGGACCACAAGGCTTCTGCGGTATAGCAACCGGGGGGTGGGGGCTTCTGCAGTATCGCCCCTGGGGGGTGCTTCTGCGGTATAGGGGGTGCTTCTATCGTATAGCACCCGGGGGGATGCTTCTGCGGTATAGGAACCTGAAGTTTCTATGGTATGGCACCCGGGGGCTGCTTCTGCGGTATAGCAACCAGAGGTGGGAGCTTCTGCAGTATGGCACCCGGGGGTGCTTCTGCAGTATAGGGGGTCCTTCTATGGTATGGCACCCGGGTGGTGCTTCTGCGGTATAGGAACCTGAGGCTTCTGCAGTATGACACCCGGGGGGTGCTTCTGCGGTTTGGTCCCCAGGGGGGGTGCTTCTGTGGTATAGCAACCAGGGGTGGGGTGCTTCTGTGGTTTATGACCACAAGGCTTCTGCGGTATAGCAACCGGGGAGGGGTGCTTCTCTGGTATAGGAACACGAGGCTTCTGTGGTATAGCAACCGGTGGGGGGTGCTTCTGCGGTATAGGACCACGAGGCTTCTGCAGTATAGCAACGGGGAGGTGCTTCTTCGGTATAGCAGCGGGGGGGAGGGGGTGCTTCTGTTGTATCGCACTCGGGGGGTGTTTTTGCAGTATAGGAACCTGAGGGTTCTGCGGTATGGCACCAGGGGGTGCTTCTGCGGTATGGCCCCCAGGAGGTTGCTTTTGTGGTATGGCACCAGGGGGGTTCTCCTGCGGTATTGCAACCAGGGGGGTGCTTCTGCGGTATAGAATCACGAGGCTTCTGCGGTATAGCAACCCGGGGTGGGGAGCTTCTGTGGTATAGGACCACAAGGTTTTTGCGGTATAGAATTCGCACTGGGCCGGTAATAGGTAAGTATTTTGCATTCACACTGGGGCTGCGATAGGTACATATGTAGCATTGCACCGGGGCAGGTATAGGTATGTATGTAGCATTCACACCGAGGCAGTGATAGTTTCGTATATAGCATGCATACCGGGGTGGCAATAGGTACTTATATAGTATATGCACTGGGGCGACGATAGGTACGTATATAGTATGAATATCGGAGCGGAGATAAGTACCTATATAGAAAGCGCAGATAGAGGCGGTACTTTTTATAGAAATATGTCATACTATTGCCCTGGGCAACGTAGGAGAAATGGTGGCGAAGAAGCAGCTTTCACAAAAGGCAAAATTAGAAAGTAGCGGTGAAATGGGGTGACCAAGGAAGAGAAAGGTAGTAAGATAAAGAGACGGCTATAGAGAGAGGGTGGGAAATACAAGTTTGAATATAAAGATGTTACACACGCGATTTCTCTTCAATTATATGTTTTATGACCCCGAGCAACGCCGGGTAGCCCCGCTAGTATTAAATAATTGAGAAATATTAAAATAAATAACAGGCAAAAGTTCCAACGGATATTTTACTTTTTAAAAAGTAGCCGAATCTTCAATCCTAAAAGAGTGGTAAACACTCTCAACTGACCGAATGGAATGATTTCCCTGCTAATATTAAGTTCCTACTTGAACAACAACATTAAGTTAATTAATCATAAATGAGACATTGAACGTAAGACTGAAAAATAAATGAATAACACATTTTTGTTTAATTATAAAATATACATAATGATGATAATTATGATGATAGGTTTTTATTGTGAGATGATATATATGATTACTTCTACAATCAGACAACGCCGCACCAGCCACACACGATGGAGGCCACAGACCGGAAGTCCTAGAAACACCTCATACGTCATTAGATCTTTAGGTATATTTTGTATGTTTTTAATTTTATTCCATTTGAAAAAAACGTTTTTAAACTTAAACCGCGTATAAACTCCATTGCCCATTTTATCTATTGAACCGTTCTTCTCCTTTTTAATACCGTGGAAACATTTACTTATTAAATGTAAGTAAATAAAAGACAGTGTTGTAAGTAAACTTAAATAAATGTGTACATATGTTTTTATTTTGTTTTGGGTTTCATTTTGTTGCCCTGAGACGTAAGGCATCGTGTTGATAGAATGCCATCAAATACGGCATTTGTTCTTTTATTTCGTTATCGTGCAAAGCGTTCACCGACATCGCGGATCTGAATTAGCAAAAGAAGACGACGACGACAACGACAACGACGACGCTAACACGTACCGAGTCACACGGTCTCCAGGCAAATTCTGCTTAATATTTTTCTCGTGTTTCAATAAATATGTGTGTGTGTGTGTGTGTGTGTGTGTTTGTGTCTTGGGGCGAGACGTGCTCTTTTTATGATTATTATTCATCTGTTTATGTTCTTTTGTCTTATTCGTTTTCTCTTATTGTCTTCATTCTGTAGATCTTCGCCCATCACCAGGCGCGACTCCGCCATTCTATCTCTACTTCCCATCAGTTTTTCATTCTGCATTTATAAACAACCACGAAAAGGTACAATTTATTAGTGCCATTATCTTGTTTGTTATAAACATTTTACATCGACGACATAAATACTCGACGTATATATATATATATATATATATATATATATATATATATATATATATATATATATATATATATATATATATATATATATATATAAGAATGGCTGCCACTTATTTAAATATGGTTTAAAATGAACAGGGAGTGAAGGTCTGTTTGTATTCAACAATTCATCGCATAATTCAGGCATATTAAAAGCTAACAGTCGTCGGTTGTCCGCTATCGCTTCGCAATATTAGTCTTATTCAGTACTTGAAATCATTTAAACGACAAAAATCGATCACAAGAAAGTTTAACATTATCCTTTCTCTTTCACTCTATCGATAAGAAAAAAAGATAAGATAGAACTAATCGATAAAAAATAAATACACAACTAATCGATAAGAAGACAACACTTATCGATAATAAAAAGAAGACAACATTCTCTCAATCTTTGTTCTGTTTTAATAATAATAAAACACCACTCCATCTCTCCGGTTAGCTTTCTATATCGATAAAAAAAGAAAACAAACCTCATCTATAAGAAGACAAAACTAATCGATGACAAAAAGACAAAACTAATCGATGAGAAGACAAAACTAATCGAACTAAAATCAATATATCACTGTCTATATTAAAAGTAAAATGAATTATTTCCTTTCTTTTTTATTATCAAATATTATTGATATTAACCCTCTCTTTCTTTGCTCATAAAATTTTAATTTGCATATGTAATTATCATTATCTTTGTTTTTTTATTCTTATCAATTATTATTAACATTAACCCTCTCTTTATTTGGTGTTAAAAAAATTAAATTGCCTACGTGATTTTTGAAGCGAGCCGGACACACGTACGTCCACTTTTATTGTATTGGTAACATTACATCTATTTTATCTTTCTTTTGGTTTAGTTCTCTCAAACGTTCTAAAGTTCTGGTTCATCAATGTCTTGCACTTCTTCATTATGTTCTTTTTTCCTGTATTTGTTTCGTTTCTTCTTTCTTCTTTTCTTCCCTTCCTCCTTTTAAATGTGACAGTCACTAGACATGTGTCAAATCTACACTGACCATAAAACCGTGCCATATGTTTTTTATCCACAATTCATTGTCTTTACAGTTCTCCCTATTCACTAATTTAGTTCATCTGCTATTACCTAGTCCTTCTATTCATTCGATGTAAATGAATAAATATGAAAGGTTTTCCTCATTCATCACTCTTATATTACCATCGAAACGGCTTAATTTTATTTAAATACAATAATACACCATAATATATAATACTGCATATATGGTATAGAGAAAATGCCATAAGACAGCTATTTGTATTCATAATTTGAAAAATTGCTTTCAAACAGTTTATAATAAATAAATATTTGCTGTTATTTATTTGGAATGTTGTTGTCCTATTTGCCCTGTATATATGCAATAGTGTTGTCGATATCAACAGTAATTAATTAAAGTGATTTAATAAATAAAAGATACATTAGTAAAACCTTTCATGAAATATGTGTTCATTTATTTTCATTGAAGGTACTTTAAATGAAACTAACATGGCACGAGAGAGAAAGATATACTGACGAGGTATAATCAAGAAGGTTCATAGAGAAATAGAGACAGAAGAGAGAGGGTAACTGCTTGCTTGATTGATCTTCTCTCTCTCTTTCTCTTCCCCTCTCTCTCCCCTTCCTCTATTTATCTCCTCTCTGTCTCTGTCTCTGTCTCTGTCTCTGTCTGTCTGTCTGTCTGTCTGTCTGTCTGTCTGTCTCTCTCTCTCTCTCTCTCTCTCTCTCTCTGTACAGCTATGGACAAAATTATATTACATACACATTTAATAGTAATAAATTAGTTAAAATGGATCTGAAAACATGTGTTGTACTTGACTAGTAAAAAGAGAGTCCACGTTCTCTTTCTCTCTCCCCGAGGGTACGACACAATATCGTTTTTTTATGCGGGATGCTATACAAAGTTGTCCAACAAGAAATTTAAAAATATAGGGTATGTAACATGGACACATTATTTATTTAGGGGTGCATTTATATATAAAGATTATTTATTTATTTTTTTCTGAACCGATCATTATGGATTTAAGAATATATACCTGTGGTAATCTTCTTTTCATGAATATTTTTATGAACGAATCATTATGAATTTTGCGTGTAATCTATAACAGTACCGTATTTTTTGTCACTCACTTATCTTAAAAGTATATATAAATATATATATATATATATATATATATATATATATATATATATATAATTTGATTTAAAAGCGGTCAGGTAACACGTAGTAGATAACCCCAAAATGATGAAAACTAAAAGAAAATGAGAAACGCAAATGTGTAATTGATATGAATATTGCATTATGCACCCATCCTCTTTTCAACCGAGGCAATATGCTTAATAAGTAATAACTGATTTGAAATATTAAAATTAAAAATATTTCTTTAATCTTAATGTTTTTTGGCTTAAAATTTCTTATTCAGAGATGACAATAAATGTGACATGTTTGAAATTTGCGCAGTCATACTATTCCATGGTAATTATTCATTGAAACAGAAATTATTAAACTGATAAATATAAGAAATGTAAACAATGTATTTTTGAATCATGCTATATAATAATAAATAAGGATAGACTCTTTAATAAAAACTCATGTAAAGATTTAAATTCTCCTTCTCCAAATGATCTTCTATATAATAAAGTAAAGTCGATATTTCTCCTATTTCATCTAATACTTTTACTTAGAGTTCATTATTATGTAGCAATTTACTTGTTGCGTCACGGGTCCATGTTGACACTTCTTGTATGAATTTTAGGCGCTTGTTTTTGATGTTTTGTATTACTACACACTACTGCATAAGCTTTTTCTAGTCAGATCATCCCTATATCAAAACAAACTTTCACTGGACAGTATTTTAATTGCAAATCCCACAATCCATATAATGTAAAGAAAGAAATAGTCTGCTGTAACAGCATCGGGCAAAGACAATATATAGTAACACTAATACGTATAGTAACACTAATAGTAACACTACAAAGTAACAGTACATAGAAACAGTGCATAGTAACACTATATGGTAACATTACATAGTAACAGTGCATAGTAACTCTATCTACTTACACTAATAGTAACACTACATGGTAACAGTACATAATAACACTGCATAGTTACACTAATAGTAAGACTACATAATAAAAGTGCATAGCAACATTACATAGTAACAGTACGTAGTAGCATTACATAGTAACTTTACATAGTACCACTATATAGTACCAGTAATAGTAACACTACATAGACACAGTGCATAGTATTATTTCATAGTAACAGTACATGGTAACACTACATAGTAACAATATATAGTAAAACTACATAATACTACTAATAGAACCACTAATGGTAACAGTAAATAGTAAAACTACAAAGTAACAGTGCATGGTGACACTATATAGTAACACAAATAGTAACACTACATCGTAGTAGTGTATAGTAACAGTGCATAGTAACACTAATTGTTACAGTAACAGTAACAGTACATAGTAACACTACATAGTAACAGTACATAGTAACACTACATAGTAACACTAATAGTAACACTACATAGTAACAGTACATAGTAACACTACATAGTTACACTAATAGTAACCCTACATAGTAACAGTACATAGTAACACTACACAGTGACACTAATAGTAACACTACATAGTAACACTAAATAGTAACACTAATATTTAGTAACACAAATACATATCAGGAAGAGAAGTTTACATATCTTGTACCAAACAGGAAATCTTCTATCCGACCGTTAGATCAACTACGACCTACATATCTCACAGAAACCAATACACAAGATGTTCCTTCGCATTTGATATATTATTGGACACGTAAGGGCTACCTGAAAAAGACCCCTAGTCGCGCAAAAGAAATAATCTTAAGCTAAACTAAAGAGTTTATCTCGGAAATCACTTCGCATCCGAAACTATGCAAATCCAATTCAGATCAACACAGGAGTATTGCCGCGTGTTTTCTGAAAATATGCTTCTGTTTCGATGGCTTTTAGTAATTTCTACATTTATCCGGTTTGCCTGTCGCTCCTCAAATTGTCATACATACATGAAGTCTGAGTAAGTTGACCTCATCCTCTTAGATTTACTTCCACTGCCACCACCTTACGCTGGGAAGTATTCTTCATGGGATATTTCCATTGTCATTATTTCGTTTTTCCAGTTCTTGCTATTATACTTTCATTTACTTAACAGGGCCCGCTCCCTTAAACCTACACCTTTTGCTTTTAGGGTGTATTAATTTGCTGATTCCAGAGAATTTTAGCTTAAGCGAATAGCCGATTACAAAGTCGTATTTCACCGGTCATTTAATTATTTGAACTTTTTTGTGCTTTTCATACTTTTAGTACACATTTCATTTCTCATACGCTGTATTTGACAACACTATATTTGCTATCCGGTTTTTGCCGGGTATATACACGTATTCATTTGAGTTCTTTTACTAGTTGTCATTTCTGCGTTAGAGATTTTTACGATCATACATCGAATCTTAATCTAGAATAACAGAATGCGATTTTTCAAACAGTAGACAATCAAACATTACAATTCATACATAGCGACTCATATTATTCTAGCGTTTGTCCAATACTTACTCATATTTCTTTTGTTCATAATTAATTTAGCAAACATTTTTCTTTTCCTCTTGGAACAAACAAAAAAAAACAGCGAATTCCAGTTTTCTTTCTTTCTGTTTTTCTTAATTTACTTCCCTACATCTACACGTTTTCTACTGATTTTCATATGTGTTCTGCTTGCGTCGTTTTATTTTCAGTGTCATCTTCTTCCTTCTTGTTTAGCATGGGGGAATAAAAAGAATACCGTAAAAAGGAACATTTTAAAAGTAGTTAAGAAAAGAGATGAACACTGATACTTTGTTATTGCGACATAGAGGCAATTGTTGTTAATATTAATAATAGTAGTAGTAGTACCACACAGGTGCAATTGTAAAATGAATATAGATAATTTAGATGATTCTGATTGTTTAGATTGCTATTTCGGTAGGTTATATTTTCTTGAGTAACGACAGGACACGAGTCAGGCTATTATTATAAACATAAATCAACCTTCTTTTTTAATTGTCTGCACCTTCGCCCACTTGCTGATTCGCGTTCGCATTTTTTTTTGCAATCTTCTATATAAGATACGACATTATTATGATGTTTACTTTTTAGTCGATGTTTAGTACAATTACCTTCCTCTGCAGGAGATTAGACAGAAATTCAAGTCGTCATTTCTGGATAAGGGCGCCTATAAACAAACCTAAAGAGGTATTTTATCCATAAATTTCATAAAACAAATTAATATAACCTACATCATTTTTTTAACGAAAGTACACTTGGAATATTAGTCAGAGCATTTTTTTTGTTTTACATATCCATGTGTGATCTATTTGCGTTAAAACAATTAATACTTAATAGAAGTTATCAGCCTTTTTCGTTCGCATAAATATCGATTATGAGCAAAGTAGCAATCTTTCTTCACGTTACTAACTGACTAAACCAATATGGCTACTTTGCTTAAGCTCGGTATTTATGGGGACTTACAAGGCGTATAACTTCTATTAAATATTAGTTTTTAACGCAAATATGTCACAAATCACTAGGGAAAGCAAAATTACTGGGTTCTTTAAATAATTCCACAACTGTATTTCCTTAAAAGTAATTTATGCCGGTAATAGTAATGATAAACCAGAGTAGTAGTAGTACTAGTAGTAGTAGTATTTGTGGTAGTATATAGTATATTTGCTACACGGACTGGTGTTATTATTGTTATAAGTAGTTAGTAGTAGTAGTAGTAATTTATTTTCTTTCGCCGCAAAGTTTTCCAGGGTGTTCCAACATAATCAACTAAATAGCACCTCTTTTACGGGAGTGGGGCGGAGATATGTAGCTGAGGGTCCTCATCTACAATAATAACGAGACTTATTTATCTGTCGTTCAATCGGTCCCCCATCATCCCTTTCACTTATCATGGCCGCCAGCAACTAAATCTTTCCATTTTATACAGTTATTGACGTCATACATTACAGTGTTCATTAATGGAAATGCGTATTTAACTTTTACATTAAACACATCCGAAACACACACATCTCAGAAGTGTGTTTTGTTTTTACTTTTCTAGTTGCTGTTTACATTAAAATCATGGGGGATGTGTTCGCTCCGGACAACCACAAGCAGTAAATAATGCAATGGTTTTAAAATTGGTCGCATGGACTTTTTTTGCTTTAATCTGCTTTCTCGGGCAACGCCGGGACACGGGTCAGCTGGTATAGAATAATATTTTTTAATTTAATCTTGTTACAAAATTAATTACGGTAATACCTAAGCCTATTTTGAACTTGATTAAAATAGTATGTGGTTTGGCTAATAGGATAATTAATTATACGCTCAAATAATAATAAACAGGAAAGTGATGAGCAGCTTATAAGGATAGACTAATAGCAGTGAATATGAATGTCTAACAACCACCAAATAAACGCATCTTTTATGAATAACTAAGATCACCAATTGCTTAATATGCGTCGTATATGTGCATAAGTAATATAGCATATCGGTGTAATTACTCTCACTTTAAATCAAGATCAATAGAATTAATTAAGCAATAAGGTGAGTGAACGGTAAGAAGAGAAATTAAATGGATATTGTATTTAATATTTTATTTAATAATATAACACTTTTTATAGCCAACGTAAAATAATAATATATAATTTTAAGCTAACTTTATAAATGTGTGATGATAGAAAATACTTTAGCATAGCCTAAGGATATAGCGTGAACGTTAATTATTTAGACAATAAATGAATTGGTCGTTATCCACAAGCACGAAGACATTCGAAAACAAACAAACAAACAAACTGAGTAATATCTGTTTGGTGTACGTACCTGTCACGGGATGAAAATATCCTATACCAATATTCACGTTAATTAATGAAGTATTTTTCATTTTATAAATAAAAATTAAATTTTACACGTAAACGAATGAATGTACGAGCTCTGAAAACGCATTTGCTCCAACACCATCTTTTTTGCGAAATTATTTTCCAAAGTATCAAAGTAAAAATGAAAAACAAGAAAAGAAAAAAAATATTTTCTGATTTTTATTTTATTTTATTAATTTTTAATAAATATTGCATTAAAACATGCTTTTATAGGATCTTCGCCTCATTTATTATTAAATTCATTTAAAAAAGATATTTAAAAGAAAAAAATATGAACTCACGAATGTTAATACAAGTCTCGAAGGCATGCGCGTTTACTTATATTTTAAAAATGAATAAACCGTTATAACAACAACACATCTTTCTCCATCCATACAAACTACTACAACTAATGGTATTATGTTTACTTCTCACCGCACTCAAGAAGCAAGTTTTCTCTTGCGAAACTATTAGCCGAAAGATAAAGTTAAAAGTAAAAATAAAAAAATAAATCAATATATGTTCTGATTTTTTAAAATTTTATTAATTATTAATAAATATTGAACTGAAACATGCTTTTATAGGCTTTTCGACTCATTTATTTTTTAAATATATATATATATACATATATATATGTATATATACATATATATATATATATATATATATATATATATATATATATATATATATATATATATATAAATAGAGGGAGATAGAGATAGAGATGTTGGAAACTTTCTTTTTTTTTTTTACTTATAAGCCGTTTCAAAGTAAATGCTCGATGATTGTTAAGATAAAACTCCAAATCATATATAAATATAGAATATTAGGCTACATTCCAATTACATTTTATTAATGTTTACTGATCATCTTTTTGAAGCAAAGACTTCGGTTCATTTTTTACGGAACATTTCGGACACGGAATAACATCCGACAATTAGTATGTCAATTCCGGATCTTTCATCTTCGGAACAAAAACGTTCTCCTTCAGAAAAAATACATAGCAAGATAGCAAAAATAAATCACCAAGCAGAAACAACTCACATTGATTATATATATATATATATATATATATATATATATATATATATATATATATATATATATATATACACATATATATATATATGTACACATATATATATATATGTATATATATATATATGTATGTATATATATATATGTATATATATATGTATATATATATATATGTATATATATATATATATATATATATATATATATATATATATACATTCCGAAACCAATTTTAAAAGATTAAAATACTGGAAGCTATTTACATAACAACACAGCGACCTACAATTAATAACTTCACGTATGAAAACAGTAGCAAGATTTTAAAATGCTTAACGAAATGCGATTTTATTCTATGATGTAACTCAGGCGTCGCTGAATTAAAATTGTCAACTTTCCCGTGGCAATTCGAAAACGTTCTCTGCGAGTTTCTTCACATACTTTTAAAAAGTTGTCTTTTTTTGTCAAGCTTTTTTGTAAATTTGCTTTCGACACCTGAGGATGATTCGACGAGAATCGAAAAGGTTCGTGATACCCATGAGCTATTGATTTTTAAAATTTTAATACTAACAAGACCATTTGAAAAATTGAAAAAATAAAAAAATATAATTAAACAAACACATTCTGTTATTTTTAACAATATTTGCACACACACACACACACACACCCATATATATATATATATATATATATAGTAAGTTATGAAAATATATTTATTGCAAATAAGCTACACAGAGGCTTCCGCATTTCATCCCCGTAGGGAATCGTCAGGCTAAAATGCATGGAGTTTGTGTTACCGGGTGTTTTTATATATACACGTGGTGTTTAGTCTAGCTAGTTTACCAATCAGATTATTTGTTATTCTCTTAGCCATTCGTTGGGATTCTCACAAACAAAGTTTCGGTAGATTTTACTTCCTATTTCATATTCTATTGTATCTTTTCTATAGGGTGGCCCATCCCTGTTTCTTTGTTGTGTCGAAATAAGAGGTGAACTTGTTTTAACACGTGATTGCTTGTATTGCTATTTTAGGTTTTAGTTTAGTTTAGTTTTTTTATTTCTATATTTATTAATTAATTTATTTATTTATTTATTATGTATTGTTAACCTAAGGTATATTTTATTCTGTGTAAGCAGTTGTTTGCTATTTCACTTCTACAGTTTAATAGGTTTAATGGGGTCGTTAAAGTATAGGATTTCAAATTTCGCATTCAGTCATAATGTACACGGGTCGTCTAAATTTTTACATGTACTGGCCTGTTGTGTTATTTTCCATTCGATTATTGGTGAGCGTCCGCTTTCTTTGAGCTCCCAGTAATGGTTTCCTAGTTCTGTTTTAATTCAGCGTTCCTTGTTTTTATATGTGCTGCTGTGGTCGTAATATCTGCTGTTAAGATCTAGGGGGGGGGGGTCATACCCACATAGTACTTCTAGTTATTTGGTATTTCTGTGGCAAACATTGTGGCTTGGTAAACAATACTTTTGGTTAGGCATTTATACTGTAGTGAACAAAGTGTACAATTTATGCAGATACATCTTTTCTCTACATTACTAACTTTTTCATTTCTAATTGGGTGATTGCCATAAGGGGTAGAGTTATAACTATTCGTAGTGCTACAATTGTTGTTCTTCTTAATCTTCTTTTTGCTATATTCATCACTTTTTTACGCAACTTGTTATTTTTATCCTTCTCTACTGTTCTATTTTAGTATTTTCTTATTGCGTGTCTTAATTATCATTTGTATGTTTTCGCAGCAGTAGGACAGTTTTAGGTTATTTTTATTGAATATTTTATGCAGGGGATTATTAAAGGAAGTGTTTTTCAATGAGATTTAGGAATTTCTTGCCCAGTTTAGTTTTACTTTTATTCTGTTTCCCTGAGCTTGGTTTATGCTACAAGACCTGCTTTTCATTCTTTTCGCAAGATAAGTGTGCCCTTTATCCATTATAGTAATGTTGTTTACCGTTTTTTTTGTTTTCGTTTTAACATGGTTCACCCCAAACAATCCAGGTCGCCACTGTAGACGTAAGGGGCTACTGAGACAAAAGAAAAGGGGAGAAGGTTGGGGGGGTCAGCCTAAATTGGGATCTGCGCAGCGAGATGTATGTTTACATTAGTTTTAAATTTCTGCATGTCAGTACTGTACGGAAAACAGGGCGCAGGGAGGGAGTTCTAGAGGCCAGCAGCACGAGAAAATATGCTATTTGAGTAGAAGGCTCTCCGGCATCTGGGGACCTCCACAGTGAAAGAATGAGATTCAGCTGATTTTCGAGTTAGTCTAGTGAATTTACGTCGAGGGGGCATCAGAGTAGCCAATTCATCGAAGCATAATCCATTGAAGTATTTGTAAAACAAACATAAGGATACTACATTACGGCGATGGGACAGGGACTGGAGCTTGGTTGACAGTGAGGGAACTATTAGGTTGGCGACTCTTTTCTGGACCTTGTCAAGGAGGGAGAGACTAGCAGACGATGCACCAGCCCAGATGTTGCGGCAATACTCCATGCATGGGCGGATAGTTGCTTTGTAGAGATACAGGATAATGTCAGGTGTGAGGAGTTTACTAGCACGGTAGAGGGAGCCAACCTTCTTTGCGGCAGCCTTGGCAATGTCTTCAATGTATTTGTTCCTATTCATGTTATCTGTGAAGGTTAGGGTGAAGAGTTTGAATGATTATCTCTCAGGTAGGGTGTTATTTGCCATGACAATCGGTGGTTGGAGAGGCTTCTTGTAGTTGTTGAAGGAAAAGAGCTTTGTCTTTGCGGCATCAAAAGTTACCAACCATTAATGAACCCAATCCACTACAGCCTAGAGGTCATTTTCTAAAGATTCAGCCATTGCCTCGGAGATGATCGCGTCTGTTTTGCCGACATGGCGAGAGTAAAGCGTGGTGTCGTCAGCAAATAAATCAATGTCCGACTCTATGTCATCAGGGAGATCGTTTATATAGATAAGAGCAACACATGTCGAAGGAGAGATCCCTGGGGTACACCAGCATTTATGATATGGTGCTTAGATGAACGGCCATCGAGGACAACCTGGAGTTTTCTTTTGTTTAGGAAGGATCTAATTATATTAAGTAGTTGCCCAGTAATACCGTATGAGCGTATTTTCAGAAGCCCTTTATGCCATACCTTGTAAAAGGCCTTGGCTATATCAAGCGCTACTGCCCTAGCTTCACCTGTCTTATCGAGTGTATGATACATGCGTTCAGAGATGACCGTTAGGATGTATGCAGTAGATCGTGCTTGTCTAAATCCATACTGGCGGTCAGATAGAAGTTTAGCATTAACTAAGTGCCGTACTATCGCTAGATTGATTAAGGATTCAAAGATTTTGGCAAAGATCGGCACTAGACTGATTGGGCGGTAGTTCTGAATGTTGATTATATTCCCAGAACTCTTGTAGACTGGTACCAAAGAGGCAATTTTCCAGATATTGGGGAAGCAAGATTCAGCTAGGCATTTATTGTAGAGTTTGGAGAGGACGGGTCAGTTCAGCAGAACATTTCATTATTACTATTACAGGTATTAGATCAGGCCAACAATCTTTAGAGGTTTCAAGGTTTTTTATAATGTCTCTGACCTTGGATGGGGTGATGACCAGGTTATCAAGTGTGACTTCGGTCCGCAAAGGGAATTCGGGGAGGGGTGGTTATCTGAGTCTAAAGTAGAGTTAGAAGCGAAACGCTGGGCAAGTAGTTCAGCCTTATCAGTGGCCGTGCAAACGACATCATTGTGGTTCGATAGTGGGGGAATCGTTGATTGACCATTATTCACTACACTATTGTAGATTTTCCAGAAATCGCGAGTGCCTAGGTTCTGTGATTGGATGCGTTTTTTTGCTAACTCATTATACCGTCTCTTCGCTTCGCCTATCACGGCCTTGCAATTATTTCTTGACTCTATAAATTTGTGCCTATTAGTAGCTGACTTATGGCGGCCGAACTTACGCAATGCCTGTTGCCTCTTAGAAATGGCATCTGCACATTCTGAAGTGAACCATTGAGGAGAGTGGGGCTTGCTAAAGAATTTTCGCATTGGGACATAGGCTTCGATGCCTGATTTAACTCATTCAGTTAATTAGTTTGCACACTGGTTGGCAGGTAGTGAGACTGGTTCCCTCCATGGGGCGTCACTGATGTGATCTCTGATTGACTCGAAATCAGCCTGCTCATAGTATCTTGTTGTTTTGAGGAACGGTTCATCAGCTTTTGGACGACTTTTTAGGGTGATATGTATCATTAGCACAATGTGATCAGCATTCCCAAGTGGGCTATGCGCTCTCGTCACACAAGCCTAAGGCATTGAGGTCAAGTAGAGGTCTAGAAGTGAGGCTTGCTGGTCTACTCGATCGGGGATGCGGGTCGGAAAATCGACAGTCTCAGAGAGGGAGTGAGCTAAGGAGAAATTATACGTAGAGTCGCCAGCTGCATCAGTAAGGCTGGAGAATCCCAACCAGTCGCGGTGGTGGGCATTAAAATCCCCAAATACATGTATCTGGGCATTCGAGTAAATTAAGAGTACTCTATCTATGCTTTCAGAGACAGAGTTTAGCAGAGTACAGTCCTGTGTCGACGGGGAGCGGTATAAGAAATATAAGTAACTGACGCTGTGATGTAAAGTCAATCTTAAGCACATGTAATCTTGGTGATCTGATTCTAACTATGTTCTCTAGTCAGGGGGAGGGTGTTCCGAACATAAACTCCTAGCCCGTGCATATGTTTGTCAGAGTCTTTACGGTAAAGTGGGAGATAGTCAGTCATGTCAAAGTGGTGAGAAAAGATTGAGGATTTAAGGTTAGTTTCACTAAGAGCAAGGATATCCGGGGAGTTTGTCAGGAGAAAGGTTTCTACGTCGTTGATGTTGGTTCTAAGTCTCCGGATATTTGTGAATGCGAGCCTCAAGGGCGGAGGCGAAAGTGTTTTTTGTTGGGTGTCTGGTTTAGGTTTGCTTTTGTTTCTTTGTAATGACATGTTAGGTTTGATTATAGAGTGGGTTGGCTGATGTGGGTACTTGTTTGGTGCCAATAAGCTCACACAACCAGTCCATTAGTCACGACCTGGTCCATGGGGATTGTGGCCTCAGGAAGGCCCATCGGAGATAATTGCAGGGTCCCTTTCCATGCGTGACATGGCACATACAACTACCCACGGTATTATGCAACTGATGATAGAGCAGACGTTCTTGGCGCTACCCAAGAGTTTGGGCTCCTCTCTTTCAGTCGGAAACAGACGCCAGACAAGCTGTCTAACCTGTACCTGTCCGAACAAGAGAGACCCAGACTGGTCATGTAAGACTTAGTAACTAAAAAACATTCCCCAAGTTGCCCAAATAGAGAGAAAGAGAAAGGCGTTCATTGTCCTAGTAAGGAAACAAGGCTAGGCACTGAGTGTTTAGAGGCGTCCCAGCGCTGTTACCTCTGCGCCTGACTAATAGACAAAGAATGAGTGAAAGGGCCGGCGATAGATATAACCTATCTACTCCTTAAGCAATTGTAGGTTTGCAGACCGGATATTTTGTTCGAGATTCCAACTTTAGCAAGGTTGTCGATCAGGACTAAGGAGGCCTCCCTCCCCAATGGTCTACTGTCACATCGTAAGTAGCTGGTAGCAAGGTTTTTTTGTCAGAGATGTCCTTCTCTTAGATGGATGGCCTTACGAGGTCTTACGCTCCGAGAGGGGTAACGATAGCCTGCGCCCGTGTACTAGTCGGGTATTTCCTAGCCCCCGCAAGTAAAAAAAATAAATAAAATAAACACTTCCATATAATATATATATATATATATATATATATATATATATATATATATATATATATATATATATATATATTTATATATATAGAATAAGTTGAATTGAATACTAAAAAGGGGACAGAAAGTTGAAGATAGGTTTCCCTCTTACCTTTATAACCCCAAACCCAAATGACCCCTAGATAACCAAGCCAGAATATTAGCAAGAAGAGAAAAGAAAAAGGAAAAAGACAAGAATAAAGATTTTTTGAACAGTCAAGAAATCAAGTAAACCTGAAAAAAAAAGATTATTTAACTAGAACTCAACATAATGTTAATAACATGAAATTTTCTAGGAAGGAACATTCAAGAATAAAATAATTAAGACACTTAGCTTCTTTTTTTTTCATTGTTAAATTCCACCCATAGCTTAGGTTGAAGAGCTAAATTATAGTTTAGCGTACATCCTTGCATTTGCAGACCCACATAAACCAGAATGTTTCATCCAGGATTACACAGGGAAAGGCAGAATCCCTTGGCCACCCTTCATCTGCGACTTTAGACTCTGCTATTTTTCAGTATTTGGTTCGAAATTTCTGTTGTGCCAGTAATTATAAATTGGAGCGTTTTAGGGTGCTTCATAGAGCGGATT
This sequence comes from Sepiola atlantica, assembly GCA_963556195.1. Lineage (NCBI taxonomy): Eukaryota > Metazoa > Mollusca > Cephalopoda > Sepiida > Sepiolidae > Sepiola > Sepiola atlantica. Next base: position 86,269,599 of record OY744524.1, on the reverse strand, counting down.
CCAAAAATCATTTAAATATTTTGGAAGCTGTCTCCATCGTTCATCAAAGTGTAATATCTGTTCCAATAGATACTGTACCCCATAGACTGGTATTGTCTTGCTCTTCGGGGCTTGATTTCCGCCAGTCTGTGGGTTTTTCCTGTGCAGATCTTGGAGGTCCACCATTCCAGGCTTTGCCTCCCTTCTTTGGGGAGGAGTAAGTTTATTGCTTACTGCCTGAGGCGCCCCTACCGGGGAATGCCGACGGGGCTGCACAGGCAATTTTTAATGGCCAGAGTGCTCACCTTCTCGGGCGCTGACTCATCAAATCCCACTTTCCCGACCTTGTGTCACATCTTACCGCTGTTGGAGGTAGATAAATTACTTGTGTCGGCAGAAGGGGTTTGTGAAAGCGCTAGCTCTCCTTTAGGGAAACTTTAAACCCACCCCCACCCTTTTTTTTTATTCTCACGCTTTGCCGTTTTAATTGTCTATTACATTGAATTCATTTTAATCGTGATTTAGTATTCGCTGGCACTTCAATTCACCCCCTTGCTTGATATATTTGATTAATTAGACTATCGGTTTCTCTTGAAGAGATGATAGTCGAAAGAGCTCTAGAGAGCTTTCCGCAAATCATTTTCAAAAGCATATATATATATATATATATATATATATATATATATATATATATATAGTGTGTCAGGTTGTATATGAAAAGAAATCAAATAAAGTGCTGGATCATATAAGAGAGCTAATATAATTTATTTAGATACTGTATATTACATATTTCAGCAATGTACCGCGGTTTCATTCAAAAGGGCAGATTTAGATATCTTTAGTAAATCTCCGTGCCTAGTAGAATCATCAGCAAGCTGAAATGATTGTAGTCACGTCCCGATATGGAATGGCGTCAAGAATGGCAGAAAACGGTGTATTTCTGAGGGGGTCCCCCGGGTGGATACTAAAAGGGAGGATATATACATCGGAATGACCCAAGGATCTTTTAAACAAAGGCTCTACGCCAACAACAACACTTTCAAATACCCCAAAAAAGAGCACATAACCACACTGGCAACCCACGTATGGGATCTCAAGTAGTCCAACACCCCTACAAAATAGAATGGAGAATTACCGACAACCCTAAATCCTACATCCCACCTCCAGAACCTGCCCTTTGTGCACTACTGAGAAATTCAAAATTATACAAGCTATCAACAACCCTTCCATAAACTGCATGAACATAAAAACCGAGATCTTCAGAATAACCCCCACAGAAGAAAATTCTTGCTAGCCCAATGGTATGATAACAATATTACATAACCCACCAATTATCCCTTTAAACCAAATACGCCTCTAAAAAGATAGTAAAGTATTTTTTAAAAACATACAAAATAACCAATCTCCCCAAGACCTCCCTAAACCTATAACAAAATTCCTATCTTTCTATTTACGTACAGAATACCCACCAGATATATGTTAAACACACCACGGGCACGACTACATAAACCCCGCCTACTCTGATACAACCTAGTCCTAACCACAGATGAACTATTCATCAATGATCCATACTAAAACTAACCCCATCCACAGCGTCTTATACATTTATCAGCAGATACCCCATCTTCACGGGATCCTCCTATCACGGTAAATACATGAAACACCTTTAAACGAAAGAATTTTTGACCCCTAAGAACCCCTTCCCCCGTTTCATACAATCCATATTATAGATTCTCAAATCACCCGCCCATCCCTGTATAAATGAAGATGAGTGTAGATGCGTGTGTATACATCCGTGTGTATGTACAAGCACGTGTGTGCGGGTGCGCGTGTGTATGTATAGGAGCATATTATTAATAAATATAAAATATAAAATAATATTAATAAAATAAATAAAAGATTAAATTAATAACATAACAAATACACAAAAATAAATAATAAAAAATAAAAAATATAAAATTAATAAACCCCCGTACATGTGAGTGAAGATGTGTGTACGTGCGTACATGCGCATATGCATGCAGATGTTGTACGTATACATGCTTGTAGTTCCATGCACGTATGTGTATATAAGTGTATTTGCCGGTGCGCATGGACGGAAGTAAAATAATAAGATAAAGAATTTAATAAATTCTCTGAAATACACTAAATATTAATATTATCAACACCCCATCAATAAAATAGAAGTTACCAACCCCCATCCAGAGACTAAACTTATACCCCTCAAACGGAAATAACAGATAGCATCCATCATTTCGTTTATAACCAATTTTTGTTTTCAACACTACTGGTTATAAACGGGACATATCAACGAAACACCGTTTTCCTCCCATTAAGATCAAGAAAATACGAAAACACCAATTCAATAAACAAAAATAAACAAACACGTTAAGTCCAGAAAAACATTATTGCATCATCTTTTTCAGCACTATATCGAACAATTAATCCGATACATAAATTTATTCCCAAAAACGACAACAAAAAAGCACCCTAATTTCACAAATCCAAGCGGCAAACTTCATAGCCGCCCCTTTCGTATTTTTTCAGACTAGGTAAAACAATAACATTACAAATCCAAAAAAGAACAGATAAATAAATGAATAAATAAAACTTGCTAGGGAATAAAATGAAGGCCTTTCATACACGAACTAACATCGATCTCCCTTAAGTCTTAGTTAATCATTATCCCACACCGGATTTTTTCGGGGACCCCCTCAGAGATACACCGTTTTCTATCATTGTTGACGCCAATCCCTATCGGGACGTGACTACAATCATTTCAGCTTGCCGATGTTTCCACTGGGCACGGAGATTTACTAAAGATGTCTAAATCTGCCCTTTTGGATGAAACCGCGGTACATTGCTGAAATATGTAATATACAGTATCTAAATAAATTATATATATATATATATATATATATATATATATATATATATAAAGAGAGAGAGAGAGAAAGATATATATATATATATATATATATATATATATATATATATATATATATATATATATATATATATTATACCAAATTTATAGAGATAAGTATCTGACAAAGAAACTATGTATGTTGATGTATAGTTGTTATATACTACTGATAAGGATGGCAAATTTCGACATAAATTACAATGTTGGTGAAGTACTAATCTCCCGCGTAAATGTCCCTAGGGAAGTCTGTCCACTCTCAATTGTAGAATTCATCAAACTCTCATCTTTCTCCCTTTGAATTTTTCTCTAAAATTTTGATATTTGATTTGTCCGTGCGATAACTTGGAAATCGTTTGGTTAATTTTCTTGGCGGGAAAACCAATTTATTTGAGAAAATAGATATCTATTGTGGAAATGTTAGTTTTTATCGTGCAGTTTCGGGCGTATTCTTATAGATTCGTGTATGTATTATTCTTCATAAATGGTTCTATGCTAATTGTATATCTACTTTGCCTACCGGCGTTGTCGATTATCGATGTCTGTGTTTATTATAAATGAAACTGACAATTACATCTTTTCATCGAAATACGAGTTCGCTGAGTGCATGGTAAGAATACATTTAACTATGGTTTCGTTTCGTCTGTTTATTTTTTAGCAAAGAAACCCGTTTGGGGTAATTTTGCACAATACAGAGTGCGAACGATCCTTGTAATAATAATAATAATAATAATAATAATAATAATAATAATAATAATAATAATAATAATAATAATAATAATAATAATAATCTCCTCAATATTAAACAAATATGTATATGAGGCCTATTTAAAACGTATCCAACCTTAGGCCAGAAAAATATTTCAAATACGTGACTGGGTTGGAATGCTAATTCACTTCAAAGTAGGCCCTTTTTGCTTGCATACGCGTAGCCCACCGATCCATCCACTTCCGGAAACATCTCTGGAAGTTTTCTTTTCGAATGGTGTTCATCTCCGCCGTCGCGTTCCGCATTATCACTTTTTTCGCACCCTCTCAACAACAGCTGCACTCCGATTAGTTTGGAGCCTGCCAGAATGCTGGTCACTTGCCGCTGATGTGCGGTCATTTTTGAATAAGCTGAACCACTCCTTAATTTGTGTTACACATCGCATCTTTTCTGAACACCTGCTGAATCCTACGCGACGGCGGAGATGAACACCATTCCAAAAGAAGACTTCCAGAGGTGTTTCCGGCAGTGGATGGATCGGTTGGCTAAGTGTGTGCAAGCAAAAGGGTCCTACTTTGAAGGGGATTAGAGTCCCAACACTGGAGCTGCTTCCCAGCAGACTACAACATTATCGTGTTCAAGTCCAATGTAAGCAAGTTCTTGTTAGGCCGTCCTCCTAAATAATCATATTCTTCTAAACTTCCACCAGCATTACCAATCACCACGGTGTTTATCTCACCGTCCACCTGACCCTCAATAACCTTTATCCTCGAGTGGCTTTTTAGGCCTTGATAAGTGGGGACTCCAAAGTGTTCTTGTCTTTCTTGCTTGTTTCATACGTTATAAGCAATAAAGATGGGTAATGGTCATAATGAGACGCCGTTTATTTGATATGTGGATGGAGGCATTGTTTCGTTCTATGGTTAGGCAGATTAACTTGTCCAACTACATAGAACGATTTAATAAAAACATTCAAAACGAGTATATTGTATCGAACTTATAATTAAGTCATGCTCACCATTGATCCGTCGGAGAAACACGTGATGACACCTATGAGCAATAAACAGTGACCACACGCCGGTCAAGTGTGCAATGACAAACTTAATAATATGAATTATTAGATGCGACCAAGCATTTCTATGCGAGGAGCTATCAGTCTGTCGGCCCTCACGTCAGTCTGTCAGGCTTTATTTCGAAATAGCATGCTCATCTCTAAACACACACATAAGATGGGCTCATCTTATTTTAGGGGTGACCCGCTTCTGTCTCTCAGTCAGGTTAGGAATGCTTGACTTTAAAATAGCATTTGTGTTCGTCTATAACGCGTAAGTTTGGAATACCATTTTGTCTATCTGCCCGAATGAATGTTCATTTGTCTGATACGGGTCATTTTGAAATTTCAATTTCGTCGGTCTGTCATGCTTTGGTTCTAAATAGCATTTTAAATGACATTTACGTTGGTCTGTCAAGGTTAAGATGAAATAGAATTTCCGTTCCCCTGCCACATTTATATTAAAAAGAGCATTTACGTTGGTCTGTCAAGGCTAAGACTGAAACAAAATTTGTTTGTCTGCCATGCTTACATTTAAAATAGAATCCTCGTTGGTCTGTCAGGATTAAGACTGAAATATAATTTCCGTTGCCCTGGCACATTTACATGCTAGAGGCAACGTGCAGTATCTGTACTGATACTGCCCTTTATTTTTTATTTTCCAAGTCAGTTAAGGAAGAATCCTTCTAGATTGAGGTATTTTTTATTTTTGTCCAAACTGCCTCTTTTAGGGAGCTGGATTCTCCCCATATTAAAAATAGATCTTGCGTATGTCTCTTTCTATGTGGGGAGGCAAGTAAACAAGGGCACGCGGGCATTTTAAATAGCATTTTCGTTGGTCTGTAAGGTTTAAGTTTGAAATAGTATTTTTGTCGCTGAACGCGTAGTTTGAATGGACTTATCTTAAGAAGAAGAATGCTTTTGTGTCTTTGTAAATTTTCAATGGAAGCGAAGTTCTTTCAGATATAATTACTGGTAAGCAGACTATATTATTTCTATTATCTGGATAAATACTATCGCTGTATTTTAGTCGTATTACTCTTAGTAAGTTGCGCACTGCAATCACGTATCCTGAACCTTAACACAGCGAAACTCGTCGTCAGTTACATTCCGGTGTTAGCCCGGCAAAAGGTTTAATGTCTAAATATTTTCCATGCACCGTTTCTTCCGAAAAGACATAAAGTAATCATTAAACTCGATCTGATGTCTACACTAGGAAACGAGGAGTTACGGACCGATGACATCAGACGTGCTTTCTTAATAAAAGGTTTGCTTTTTCATTGTGTGCTCCGATCGGAAATTCGCCATTTTTCATGCACTATTGAAGCGAGGCTGATGAGCGTAGGCAATCGAATGGAAGCACAGCTAAATGATTTGACAAATTTCAATCAAAGTAGATTACGCTCTTTGAGTCCAATAATTAAACAGTCCAGGTTTTAATTCCACTCTTTGAGAAAATGATGCAAATTTTGGTCGGCGGTTCTAAACTGAATTCTTCCATTACAGATCTTTTTCATTTATTGTCCACCCATTCGTATTTTGCCTTTCGCGCTATTATTTCTATGAGGTTAATTGCATAATCTCGTTAATAATTCCATTTGTTGATTTTACATGAAAGCCGTTGGAAACAAAGTCGATTAAGAAACGATGATAAAATTATAAATGTACATTTTGCTGTTACACTTTATCTGCATATATTAATATTATTAATTCTGTAACAATATGAGTATTCGCTTACATGCATAAATATACAGTATCAGCCTAAGACAATCCTTTATTTCAATAAGTTGTAATAAGTAAACTTATTTAAATATCTATTTATATAAAGTAAGGTATGTATATATATTTTATATATTGTATTATATGATTCATTTTTAAACTAATTAACAGATGATTATGAACTTTGAAACACATTTGCTAAGCGTAGAGGAGGATAATGTGTGCTATATTTAGTGTAATGCTATGTTATGCAAAGAGGTAAAGAGGGGGTGGTAAAACCTTCGTGAGATTCCGATACCTCTGATGTTTTTCGATGTTTTAGAAATAAATTATCAAACATATATAAGATATCAATAAATATTCTCCAAATTTCAGTTTCTTTGGAGTATTAAAAAGTTTTTTAAGGGGCATAATATAGGCCCAAAATTCAAATATTTCAGATTTTCATTAAATTAGATCCATAGTCATTAAATATCAATTAAGCAAGATTCTCTGAATTTCAATTTCTTCTTTAGACTCCTTAAGCTTAATCCGTAAATTTTAGACATTTTTTAGAATCCAAATCGTGTAAAAAGTTTTGCTCAAAATTTGAATAAGGATTCTAGAATAAGGTTTAGTTGCAGTATTTTTTTTATTCTAATCTTCGTAAAAGGACATGAGATAGAACAAAAGTGTTCTGTTCGGGGCATTAAGTTTGCCGGTCTCATTTATATATAAACAACGAGCAGTCGTCTGTTTTTCTGTAGTGTCTTTATATAAAACTCTAAAACTCGAACGTTTAAACCAACAAAATATATTCATGTTAATTCAGCATCATCGAAGAAATAATTCGTCGAAATATTTCATGTAGAACACATAATTAATGTCATCCAATCTGCTTAAAGAATAAGATCCGCAATTCTATATTAGCTTTCGTGTTCCATTTACAGTGAAACATATATTGGTGAGATATACTGACTTGAATGAAATCCGTTCTAGACATTATCAAGTTGGTCACCTGATGTTGTACTTTATTTGAGTCATAAAAAACGTCTGTAATCAGATTAAACACAACTTTTATATCTTTAAATTTTATAAGATCGAAGATTTTTGTTATGTAAAGAATATGAATAATTAAAGAAATTAGCAAAATTAATATGTCGGCATCATTTCAGCATGGTAAAGTTCGCGCCAGACATTTACACTGATACTATTGATAAAGGTATGAACCTTAACCCCCAGATGTTCATAAAATAGCAACTTGCGTGAATTAAAATATTTTATATTATTTATATGGAAGTTGTTCCAGCCAAGGCATCAAACTAATTGATGTAAGAAGTTAACAAAACGAAAGATGATTAATGCAAAGACAGAAGATGTCTATTGGCATTCGTCTTAAAAAGACTAAAACTATAGGTAGGAGGAAAACAGTCAGCAGAAAAGGAGTTCAACAAGGCCGGAGTTCTTGGAAAGAAGCTACCGGAATAGGAAGACATATTGCAATGAGGTACTTGAAAAGCAAATTGCTGAAGATCACTAGACCAACTAGTCAAACGAGCTGAAACAAAAGAAAGCCAAGAAAACATCAGACAATTCTGAAGAACACATGCTGTAATAGTACTTATGGAAAATACTGAGATTAGCAACATTACGCGTGTGTGTGTGTGAGAGAGAGGGGGTGCAAAGAAAAAGAGTGCGGCCAACAAAATTAGAGATACCTTTCTGCACCTTATTAAGAACCCTCAAATGAGACAGAGATTCACCAGCCCAAATATGACAATAATGCTCCATACATTGTCTGATAGTAGATTGGTAGAGATAGAAAATAGCCTCAGGTGTAATTAAGTGTTTGGTGTGATAGAGAGAATCGACTTTACGAGAAACAGAACGCGTAATAGATCTAATTCGTTAACATTAAGAAAGATTTGATGAGAGAGCAAGATAAAGAAGTTTCAGAGTCGATTTCTCCTGAAGAACAGAGCCATCCATGATAATCTCAAGAAGAATAGTCGCCATTAAATAACTAGAAAATATAAAAATTTCTATAAAACAGATAAACCGAACCAATTTCAGGAGATAGTGTAACTAATGGAGTTGTAGGAATAACATTAACTTTTAATCAACATTGGAATTCATCAACCCATTCATTAATCCATTCATTCAGCTTTTATTTGAACCAGAGAAACGTACTAAAGAGTTAGAATAAAGGGGAAGTAAATCCTGACCAATTTCTCATAGACCACGGATACTTAACCTCCGCATATTTGCTTGAAAAGGGGAAATTCTTCATTCTATATTGGCTTTCGTGTTCCGTTTACAATGTAGAATATGTTGGTCAAATGTGGTACTTTCAATGAAATCTGTTCTAGATAAAAAGCAGTTCGGTGTCCAGATGTTTTAATTTATTTTAGTTATAACAAAACCCAGTAATAAGATAACCCTTTTATGGGATAAGCCTTTACAAGAAATCAAATTATGGTAATTATTATTCAGCATACAATTGTTTAAGTTTACACCAATATATTTTTGGTGTGGCTATCCTCAGTGCTAATATATAAAAAAATAATGAAAAACTATGCAAGCAGAGTCTAAATTACAATCAGTACTCATCATCAACATCATATACATTTTTTCAACTGGTATGATGATCTCAGTGTATCCTAGTGGTAACATATACGTATACTTTTCGATATATATATATATATATATATATATATATATATATATATATATAATATCTATTTGCAATTGTGTTCTTAGACTAATTCTGCATTTAAAGCAAAATCGCAAAATGTATGAAATTAGATGTGGGAGGGCGGAGTATTTTCGTGGATATATATATATATATATATATATATATATATATATATTGTTTCATTTCAGTTGGAGTTCTCAGAAATCATATATATGTGTACATGTGTGTGTGTAAATTCAGTGAATATATTGCTTACCTATCGCTGGACTCCTTCCCCAGAAATTTACTTAGTTGTCTTCATCTCCCTTGAGTTGATATGTTGACAGGTATCAATGAACCGTATCTAATATCATAGCTAACATTTTTTGTGCGTAAGGATGCATATCATAACTGTGGCCATTTTTGTAGAATTTTCACGTTATTTTTACCTGTCAAACAAAATAAGAAATCATAATCTTCATTATAGTCAACCACTTTCGTTATTTTATTGCAATTTATATATATATATATATATATATATATATATATATATATATATACATATGTATATATATATTAATTAATTGATTTACAAATTAATTTTTGCGTGCGCAAAAGTTAAACAGACAGACTGTTTCGCTGTATCACAACCCTTTAGTGCGCCTACACTAGCACCAAACCCGAAGCCGGGGATCGAACCTTAAAATATCTAGTTAACAGCTCATGGTACTAGGCTAAGGAAGAAGCGCTCGTAAATGATACCTACAATGTTTATTTATGTAAACATTGACCGCCGCTTTATAGTGCTCGATTTGTTTATTTACAAAGAGCTTTGCATTACGCTAGGAAACAGCAGCCAACATCACTTAACGACAGTGCTCGACCCTAGAAGAGCGCCTTATATATTATTTCATGTTTATACACATATAATATTATAAGGTGATATATTGCGTTTATATTTTCATTATATACTTTAACAGTCAGTAGAGATTAGTAGTAGTCAATCTATCCATATCCCATAACGTCAAGGGATGTCGTCAAAGAGTCAGGCAGATACTCTCTCCGTCGTAATTTTTGAGTGGGCATGATAAAACCTGGTGGAGTCCATATCCTCTCTCAGCCAAATACAACACCTGCCATTCCAAATAGTCACCCATTTAGTACTGGCCAGACTTAATGTCGCTTAACTGTGGTGATCTAACGGAGACCGGTGTGTCAACGTGATTTTGCCGTATATATAGAAGTAGTAGTAGTATGAAAATATATCTATGGCAAGTAAACTACACAGAGGCGTCTATGTTTCATCCCCGCAGAAAATCATCAGGCTATATGCATTTTTTAGTCTGAGGAATTTTCTGCGGGGATGAAACTTAGAGGCTAATGTTTAGTTTACATGCTATAGATATATTTTCTTACTACTATATATATAAAAATTAATGAATTCCATAGTCAAAACTCCCTATTTCAAGTTAATTTTACTTTACCCAATAGACGCACTATCTTTTTATGGATGCTGATGCATATGTGATTTCAGCCACAAAGTTAAATAATTTGCACATTGGTTGTTAAATGAAAAGCATTTTATCCATTAACTATCAATGGTTAATGTTTTAAATTCGATGGGTGTTTTGAGTTCCATCTAACAAATATTTCTGTTTCGCAGCGTTGTTGGATTACCTAGACAAATGTTCCTTTCTTTATGGGGACCGACTTGATTTTTAGAAAATTGCGATCTATTTGTAAATTGCAAGTGAAAATGCAAATTAATTTTTTCCGTTATTTTCGTTTCTTTACGGTCATATTAAAAAGAATCGTATAACAATTGCAAACCCCCGATGTTTATCTCTCTCTCTCTCTCTCTCTCTCTCTCTCTCTATATATATATATATATATATATATATATATATATATATATATATATATATATATATATATATAATCTCGGAAGTTTCTCAACCATTAAAACTATATTAAGAAAAAAAAAAAATTTAGTCCTAAGTCTTTCAGTGGAAAATCACTCATGTAAGTCAATTTATTTTTTACAGTTATTATATTAGTTTGTTTCTAACACTATTTTAAGGGATCAGCAGTTGTTTACCATGAAAAACTGTTTCGGGAATTTATATATATATATATATATATATAATAATAATAAGTTTCTTTATTCTTGTTTTTTGATGAAAAAAAAAAAAAAAAATGACTCAATACTGGTCACCCCTGAAGAAGGAATTTTATTCCGTAATCGATAGGATTAATGTAAGAAAAAAAAAAAAAAAAAATTAATCTTGTATTGCTAATTTGGCTTTTATTTCAATTTTATTAACTTTCCATGCAATACTTAAAACTTGAACGAAAAACACACACATATATATATATGTATATATATATATATATATATATATATATATATATATATATATAGATATATAGATATATATATGTATGTATGAGAAAGATTATATTTGTGTTTACAACAATGTTATGAATGTTTCAAGTATTTCAAGTAGTGATCATGGTGAAGCGATAGCGAGCCGGTAAAGTATATATATATATATATATATATATATATATATATATATTTATATATATATATTTATGGTACATGTATTGTATTAGTTTCTGTAGATGTAAATCCGTTGAAACTACTACAGTGTTTATAAAAAGTGCTCAATAACAAGTAGAGCCGTTCTTTAGTATACATTTTTATTCATACAAATTGTATTGGTTACATATGTGCATACATGTTTCGGTTGTATTCTTCACAGAGAGGTTACTTTTCAGACCAAAGGCACTTCCTTATCTTTCTTTGGTCTAAAGAGGTGGACTCTCTGCAAAGAGTACAACCGAAAAATGTACGCACATATATAAAAAATAATGTTTGTATGAATTAAAAATTATATACAATATATATATAAATATTTGCTATTGTTTATTTATCAATGGACGTATACGTTTGGTCTCTTTTCAATCAAGACCAATCAGCATAGAAGTATAACTATTCACTACCGGTCGCACGATTCGAAACCCTGGATTACAAGTATCGTTCAACCCAAATCCAAAGTCGTTAACCGATCGGCCACTTCTGAGCATCTTATAAACAGTGATAATTTTAACACATTTAATGCGGCGAGACATACAGGCATTCAACTTCTATAAGGGACGTAATGATGTGTGTGTGTGTGTGTGTGTGTGCGTGTGGGTGTGTGTGTGTGTGTGTATTATAGAAAACCTACCCGCCCTCCGGGCAGCAATTAATTGTGATGGGAAGCCGTTAATAAAAAAAAAGATTTACTCAGACAATTACAAAATTTTAACAACAAACTTTGGTAAATGATTAACGCATTCAGTTAAATTACTCCCCTCTAAAAATTAAATTATTTTTGTACAGTAATTCTAAATTATTAGGGCAGTTTACTAATATATTTTAAACACTAATCCTACGTAAACTCACACGCAATCGACTCAAAACAATAATGTACAGAATTCATCAGTACATTACTAAAAATGGTTAACTGTCATAAAACCCTAGAATGGCTCGTAAATAGAGGATTATTTTACGTTAAATTTATTTGCAAAGCCAATTCCCCAGTCTAAATTCCAAAATATTTTTTGTTGTTTCTGTTTCCGCCAGCTTTTTAGGGTATTCACACGTAATCGCCAAAAAAAGTAGAATCTCATCTTATCGGGAGATGAGTGTTCATCTTCAATAATATCCAAACTTTTAATATTTTTATTAATACTATAAAAATAAGCCATTTTATTAGTTAGATAATTTAAAAGTTATTTATTCAATTTTCCCGGGAAGAGCAGACACAACTAAAATCAATTGCTTAAAATTAAAATAAAAAAGAGACGGATATTAAAAAAAAAATGTATAAGATTAAAAAAAAAAAATATGAGTAAATTTGCAGATTAACACCCTTCGATATCCCCCCCCCCCCGGAAAAATGGCATTCTGCTTTTTTTAGGCGATTTCGTGTTAACACCGTGGAAAATGGTGATAAAGTAAAACAAATATTTTAGAATTTAGTAGGGTATCAGCTGTATATATATATATATATATATATATATATATATATATATATATATATATATATATATATATATAACACGTACTATGTTCCCAATTTCTGGGCTATTTTTAGGGAACTTACCAAAAGTGTTTACCACTAACCCTAAGTTCGAGTGGCAAGGTCCTAAAACGACATTTAATGGGCATAAAAAAGTAGCTAACCCCCTCCCCAAAATATAACGCAGTGGATTACCGTCTCCCAAATAAAAACGCAGCGGATTTAGCTCTCATAGAAAATAAGGATTTACTTAACTGCCCTAACTGGGCCCAAAAATGGGGTTCATTTTACATTAAATTTTACATTAAATTTATATACTTCTTTTCTGTTCATCTTTCCGTGACTTTTTTCAGTGTGTTTACACGCGATCGTCTAAAACAGGTAGAATACTTTTTGGGGGGTGGATGGGGTGGGGTAATTTCGCAGAAAATATTTTTTTCGCAATTGGGACAGATCACAGTGTTAATCAAAATAGTGATAAGGTCTTTGTAGACATTAAACAATAAGTTTGTTGTTAAACTTTACAATAAAGGCATTAGCTATACTAATAAAAAAAATTTTTTTAATCTTTCCGGGAAAATGTAAAAACTGAAAAAAGGTCGACTTTCGGTAATGTCGTGTGCGAGCGCTGGTTGAAGGTTTGTTAGTTATTTTTCCGATTTATTTTTTTAAATAACTTTAAGTAATTACTGTTAATATGGATTAAACTATTGCATATATATAACAAACATTCGCAAATGCAATTCCGAATTAATAATTTCAAACATTAATTAATTATGAACGGTTAAAAAATAGTTATGCTAATTAGGCAGTGAAAAGGTTTTTTCTTAATCGTTTATCTGCACTATATATACAGAATATCAAGTCTGTTTTGTGTATTGTTGATTAAACTAACAGTAAACATATAGGAGTGATAAACGAGAAAAACTTTCGCATTTATGTATTTAGTTATATAATGTAAGTTGATATAAACAAAATTAAGAACATTATTTATATCAGTTCGAAGAATTCAAACACAACGATTATTTTGACTACGATCGTTTCAGAGAAAACTTGGAAAATTTATTTTGGGGTTTACCTTTGATGACTCATAATTGTGTTATCATCAGCGGCCTTTACAGCATCATATATATATAAGTACTTAAGAAAAAACTACAAATTTCAGTATTATTAAATAAAACATATATCCTGTCAATATTAGAGACCAAACTTCTTATTAAGCAACCATCTATTACTCCATAAGCAAGTTCAAAGATTATAATAGCAATGAGAGTTCATAAGAAACAGCAAATAAATTTAAAATCCAGAATGAACCAGGAAGAAAAATAAAATACAATCAAAATGAAATACAATAAAATACAATTTAAATTATGAAAATTATAAAAATATCAATTAAAATGTATATATATATATATATATATATATATATATATATATATATATATATATAAATAATTTTAATTTTCATAATTTTATTAATTTACTGTATTTTGTTTCTATTATATATATATATATATATATATATATATATATATATATATATATATATATATTCTAGAGATGAAAGATGAGAATAAGAAATTGTAAAATACAATATTTATTAGAACATCAAAAGTTCAGAGCAAGGAGCTTCATATCATTAACTCATAGATTCTCAAGCATTGTCGGTTTTCCTCTATATTCTGATGAAAAGAGTGTATCTTTGAAAATCAAGGGATTAAGGATATGAAGCTCCTTGCTCTGCACTTTTCATGTTCTAATAAATATTGTATTTTACATTTTTTATTCTCATCTTTTATCTCTAGAATTCATTGCTCAATATATTGAGCTTTATATTATCACGATAGATTATAATTAAACGATATTTCAATTATCTTTAATTTAATTTAACATTTATATATATATATATATATATATATATATATATATATAGTTAATTCTTGGAACGTATGTAAGCTTATTAACTTCGAATATATATATATATATATATATATATATATATATATATATATATATATATAGTTGCATTATATTCTCAGTAGTGTTTTCCTATTTATCTCTAGCCGAATGTACTTACTCATGGCGGTTTATAAGAAACTACAAAAAGACACAATACCAGTACACAATACCAGTAATAAGTGCAAATGAAATCACGCTAGAAGGAGTCTTACGTTAGCTCACTCACTATTTACCGTGATATCGTATGAAAATAAAATACTAAAACCGGTTTCTCATTTTTAATCTAGAACTTTGCAGTACAGAAACGGGTTTATGTGTTATTTAAATATAATATCTAATCTTAATGACCACACATACTTTAAAATACTAATTGAAAAGTCTACTATGATATTATCTGTTACGGATCTATCGGGTCATAATAACGATCATAATGGCGCGACCTTCCTACCCTACGGATGTTTTTGTCCAATGGCAGGGAGTGTCGTTCTTCAATTTACACGCACATTGGAGGCACACTATTACCAAATTACGTGATTGTAACGCCATAAAGCGCGAGAACCTTTCATTTCCAAAGAAGATAATTTTGGCTCCTAAAACGTCGTTATTGTGACCCAATTATTACGTAACAGATATGTCATAGTAGATTTTCCTATTGTTATTGAAAAGTATGTGTCGTCATTAAAATTTGATTATGTATAAAAATAAAAATAATTAGTTATGGTATTATATAATTCTAGACGGTGTCAGTCTTTTATTGGCGCGACCTTCTAACTCTACTGATATTGTTGTCCGACACCATTTAACAATCAGTGTCAAACAAAAACTTCCGTAGAGTTGGTAGATCGCGCGAATAACAGACAGTCTTGTTTCCAAATTTAAAACAACATAGGCAATATATATATATATATATATATATATATATATATATATATATATATATAAATTCTTTGTAGAATGGTAGGAAAAATCCCAGCAGAGTGCTCGATTAATTAAGAATCAAAGTTAAAAATTAAGAGCATAATATTTATTTATTCTGGTACAGAAAAATTAGTACAACATTCGTACCGTCGGTTTCAAGCACGGAAGGTCTTACCCATCCGGCTCTCTTCAAGACAAAAACAACTGCCCCCTGGAGGGAAATTGCAAAATCAATTCAATCATTTATGAAGCAACCGTCACAGACCAGAATACCAGTAATGCAGAAAAATATATTGGGATGACGAAGGGAAATTTCAAACAAAGGCTATATGCACACAGAAACTCCTTCAGATACAAGAACAAGGCTAATACGGCACTCGCGACCCGAATATGGCAGCTTAAAGAAAAAAACACACCCTTCACCATCAAATGGAAAATAATTGAGAGAAAACCATCCTTCTCTCCAGCCATAAACAGATGTCCTCTATGTGACGCTGAAAAATACCACATTTCAAAAGCCATCATCGATCCGAATACAGCCTGTTTAAATGTCCGCGATGAAATATTCAAGGGATGTGCACACAAGAGGCAAGCATTGCTTATAAACTGGTCTGACCGATTCACATAATGTCTAACTACCCCCCCCTCTACTAATATAAACACAATAAAAACGAACAAACACCTCATCAACCTATATCCACTTAAACTTCAAGAGCAAAAACTCCGACCTTCACAAAAATACAAAAATATTTAATTTAATTATCAATCACTAGATTACTCAAAAAATTATATCCACATAAATTCCAAGAGCAAAAACTTCGACTTTCACCAAAATGCAAAAATATTTAATTTTTTATTTTTTTATCTTTTATCAACCACCAGATTAATTTTCAAACCCACTTTAACAAACTCAAATATTTCATATTTCCATCTTAGTTACCTCCCTTAGATCCGAATCCCTTCATTAAAAATCACTCCAATCTAAAGATTCTTACACATCAACGATTTTTAGAACGCATACCTTCAAAAATATAACGGCTAATGATACAAATTCATAATTTGGCTCACGGGAATTTCAGAGAAACCCTTTCTTTATTTTTATTATTTTTGTTTTTAATCTTTAATTTTTTAATTTTTATTATTTTTTTTATTATTATTATTTTTATTTATATATTTTATTTATATATTTTATTCTTTCTATTCTTATTCTTTCTTTCTCTCTCGCTCTTTTTTATTCTCTACAATTTATTCTCTATATATATATATATTTTTTAACCCACTTTTTATACTCTTTTTCTCTTTTTCTTCTTTTTTTATTTTTTTATTTTTTTATTTTTTTATTTTTTTATTTATTTTTTATTTTTTTTTATTTTATTTATTTTTTTATTTATTTATTTTTTTTTTTTAATTATTTTTTTATTCCTTTATTCTTAGTATTAAAATGTTTTTATATATATATATGTTTTTTTATATTTATTTATATATATATATATATATATATATTTTTTCATATATATATTTTTTTATTTTTTACCCCCCTTTTTTATTCCCCTTTTTATTCCCTTTAATCTTGAATTCTCTTTCTTCTCCCGTGTTTTAAATCTCAACGGTCTTATGACACTAAATTCAAATTTAAACAAACACACACAACACACTGAGCAAATAACGCGTCCCAACAAGAGTGTCATGTGACCTCACATTTCCAAAACAGATGACAACAGAAGCTGAAGAGAGCCGGATGGGTAAGACCTTCCGTGCTTGAAACCG
Organism: Sepiola atlantica; assembly: GCA_963556195.1. Taxonomy (NCBI): domain Eukaryota; kingdom Metazoa; phylum Mollusca; class Cephalopoda; order Sepiida; family Sepiolidae; genus Sepiola; species Sepiola atlantica. Next base: position 86,251,851 of record OY744524.1, on the reverse strand, counting down.
ACGGTACGAATGTTGTACTAATTTTTCTGTACCAGAATAAATAAATATATATATATATATATATATATATACATATATATATACATATATATACATATATATATATACATATATATATATATACATATATATATATATACATATATATATATACATATATATATACATATGTATATACATATATATATATACATATATATATACATATATATATATATATATATATATATATATATATACATATCTCTATAAGAGTCATTCATATTCCAATTACTATGAGTTTATTTATTCAAAACATACTAAAAAAAACAGTGCATTCCAGTGTGATATATTTTTACAAGTCATTATTTTTAAAGTGAACTAACAAACATTATTACGTCAATATTAGCTCTGTCCAGTCCAAGTTCATCAGAAAATTCACAAAAATGAAAGTCCTCAATTCGAAAAAAAAGCAAAAAACTAAACCAAGAAGTGGGTCATATTGGGCAAACCTTAAGAGGAAGAACAAGAAGAACACCACTCACACGTGGAAACTCAGTACTTCGCCAATTTGAAATTTCACAGTTCAGTATCAGCACACTAAAATACGCGGGCATTTCTACAATTTTAATTCAGTAATATTCCGTTATTTTAGTAAAAGAAGACTATCATTTATTCATAGAATGGTTGAATTTATTGGAAGAATAGTTAAATTGCCTAAAATTACTTCATTTAAATCACTAATGCCTATTTATCTAATTTGAATACTAAACTAAATGAAAAGCTAATCTCTTTTAAATTCACCAGTCCGGGGTCAAGTAGATCGATCAAGCCACCCATTCGAACAATTTTAAGTTTGTTATATTTCGATATATATATATATATATATATATATATATATATATATATAATGTATTTTATGTAATTGTTCTTTTGGGATAATGGTAGCGTTTGTTGCTTTGCTTACTACTATTTCGATTGTTCACTTCTTAAGTGATACAGATTAATTCAGAAGATTGCATTATTAGTCGCCCTTAACTTTATAAGACCTATTTTTCGTTTATATATATATATATATTTTAATTAGTTTTTTACGTAAATAAAATTAATCCATGGACATGTGTTCTGCCTCTCAGCCGTCATTAGCATGGCTAACTTAGATAAGGATCAAACCTTCCATGAATATATTGGTAGAGTAAGGAAAAACTACCAGCATCTCTTCTACGAAAAAGGAGCCGCGGGGAAGAACTATTCTACCCTTTTACTGCTTACCCGATTTCCCTAACCCTAAGCCGATCCCTAATCTAATCTTAACCCTAACCCTAACTTCTACTACCCTATCCTTCTCCCAACTATTCTTTATTATGTACTAACGAGTCACTAAAGAAAAGGGTTAATTAGTTTGTCAGATGGACGACAAGATTACACCGTGAGAATTGGAAACGATGATTGGAACTGCGCCGCATGTGATTTTTTAAGAGCACGTAACAATTATCGATATACATTATATTTCAAAAGAGATCGAGCAAATTGATCGCCCACCCTCAATAAAAATCGAGAGTTATTTGGTAAAAATGAATTGATTACTGGAATACGTTGCCAGAACATTCAAAGAATATAACCTGTTTTTTTAATGAGTTCCAGCTTATCAAAGCTCGCAAGACACTCGAAGATAAGGGTTAATTCGATTCTCAGATGGCGATGAACAACATATTCGAGAGGATTGGAAACAATGGCTTAAATGGTCCGAATTGGTAAGAACCTTTGCTCATGGAAGTTTCGTTTAGTTTGGGTACACAGAGAAATCAAGGAAAATTATTTACAGTGGTTGTAGCTATTCTCGGTTTGATACAAAACTGTATCCAGTGATGAAATCTAAATTTGGAAGCTTTGTTGGTGTGGAGTTATTCCCCGTAGTTATTATTGCTTTCCTGTTAACTTTGACCCGGAGTGGTACTATCTGTTACGTCCCATATCTATGAATAAAATAGAACCTATGTTTTGCACATTATTTATTTACAAATTATACACTTATATAATAAATGTTGCTAGTCTCTCTACTGAATCGTTATGTTCATGGTAGGTGCTCGACTGAGCTCCTATCCCTGATCATCCACAGAGAAAACTCGGCTGGCTACAACCACAGCAATAAGCTTCTCTTTCTCTCCCCCCCCCCCCCCCTTTCTACCCCTTTCTCTCTCTCTCTCTCTCTCTGTACCAAAGACCAAACTGAACTTCCATGAATACAGTTTCCTTCCTGGAACATCTCATCTGTGGAACAAGATACCACGGGTCTACTTCCCAACCGACTGCAGTATGGTCGTCTTCAAATATACTGTAAACAAATACTTGGAAGGAAAAATTCCTCTTAAGAAATCTTCTACCCATTCCACACAGTGTTTCTGATTCTCTCGTGGCGGCGATCATCGTCCAACTGAGCATCTTTTTAACCCTGATTCTCGAGTGGCCCACTGGCCTTGATAAGCTGTGACACATCAGTACAAAAACACACCAACAAACAAATTAATTTACAAATCAACACCGATGAACAACATCAATAAATGGAAAACACCGTGAACAAATATTTTCAAATATTTAAAATTTAGATTCAGCGTAAACCCGAAAAATCTCCTCAAATAGAACTAAATAAAACAAAAACAACGTTTGTATCGTATCCCCTCACCCTCTCTCTCTATCTATCTATCTCTATATCTATATCTATCTCTCTCTCTATGTCTATCTATCTATAACTCTCTATCTTGTACTCTTATACAGAACGCACCGCGTTTCCGTGACTTCGCGTCGGCAACGTTCGGCCAGGTCTCGGAAGCGCCCGAGAGTCGACAGGGAGAAAACTGGCAAATAATAAATTGAAGACTGACAAACAATGAAGTCAGACGAAGAAAATTAAAGTAAATACATATACAAAAATAAAGAACTAACAAACCATAGCTAAACTACTGTTATTAATTAGATGTGTATTTTCTGTAAAATGCACCATTGTTAATCAAATGTTTTTAAATAAAATGTTTATTTTTTGTGCACCGAAAAGTTTTAGAACATGACTTTTTATATAACAAACAACGAAACCAGTTTTTAACCGATTTATTGTTTGTTTGGTTTATTTTTCAATGTTATTTTTTTCTTTTTAACATTTTCTGAGTAAGGCTTATAGTTTAGGGTTAGTTAGGGTTTAGAGTTAATCTTTCGCTACAAGTGACGGTTGCTGACAGAACTCAATGAGTCCTTCGGGAGATTCAACGCGCTAACACAGATTGTAGAAATTAATTATTTTGACGCACTGCAGATCGTAAAAAATAAATTAATTCAAAAGTTATCTTCTGCTTGCTTGGAACCTGATTGTCTAATGCCTGTTACAAACTGATTGGTTGATCGTTTCGTCAACTCTCGGGCGCTTCCGAGGCCTGCCCGAGCGTTGACGATTTTTTTAATAGAAGTAACTAAAACTAGAAAAACGCTAACGTTTGTATCTTATATCCCCACCCTCTCACTTTCTCTCTCTTTCTTTCTTTCTCCCTCTCTCTCTCTATGTCTCTCTCTCTATCTATCATCAACTTTGACATCTATATTAATACTATGCCACCCTCTTTATTTATCTCTTTTGTTTTGTCTCTCCTGTTCTTTCTCGTTTTCTCTGTCCCTTTCTTTAATATACTCTTCTTTTGCCAGTTCATTTTTCACTTTTCCTCTCTATGTAATTTCCCCTTTTCCCTGTTTCACTTTCTCTGTCTGTCTGTTTGTGTGTATGTCCATATCCAATTATATAAATATATATATATATATAAATATATATATATATTTATAAATAATAATAAAACTACGTATATATATATATATATATATATATATATATATATATATATATATATATATATATAGGTCAGTTTCTTTTATGTTGACCAATTCCTTCTTTTTCGTTCTCATCACTCTGCCGAATCTTTTCTTTCTCTCGCCTCAACTATCTCGATTTTCTATCTATGTTTTTCTCACTTACCTATGAACCCCCGCCTGCCCTTGGACTGGCCCTCACACCGTGTCACCTGAGTCCTTAGCCATTTTACTGTCGATCCAGTTTATTCCCACTGGACTTCATGCGGCTTCAATCGAAATCATGCGTGATGGTCATCTATCAGCCGGACGAGCCATGGCGGAATATTCTTAAATGTCAGCCAAAGGATAAAACTGTCTCGCCAACCGCAACCAACCGACTCATCCAAAAAGCCGGCTTAATTTGACCATCTCTCAAACACGAAAGATTTCCTTTTTTTTCTTCTTTGGTTTTCTTTTTTTTATACATCCGCGCATCTTGTAAAAGGCTACGACCTCACAACAAGCCTTTGCAACCCTACAGCTATCCTGGCAGATGCCCTCGACCGTTTACTCGTAGACGATTCCTTGTCCTTCAAAGAAAGAAAAAAGAAAACTTAAAAAGAACAAATGTGTCGTGTCAATCACCATGATGAATGGTGTCTGGCTTCAGCTGAGCTGTGTCACTGACTGGGAGCTATTTTCGATTTCGCGGAGAAAGAAACACAGTTAAAAAGGAAAAAAAAATAATGACTGGATAAGAAAAGTCAAGCCACTTCAAATATATATATAGTAGCAGGAAGACTCAACGTTGCCTGGGATTGAATGACGAACCTTATGTTCTTTTGCAGATAGTACATAACGCCATGTTCGATTTTTATTCTTATTTTACATTTCATGAACTTTAATTTAAAAAAAGCTACATTGATTGTGTAATATATGCTGCAAGTAAAGTTAGATTAATAGAAGTATATTTCAGTAAATCAATATCGCCGTGAACATCCTCGAGATAAATAAAGATATTCCCACGGAATTAATTAAAATTCCTGTGCACTCTCGTTTCAAGCTCTTGTTAAAATAGCTGTTCTTATTTTCAAATTTCTATAATTTGCATGTTATGAATAAAATAAAATAAAGAAACATGTGATATGTCTGTTTTCTGGATATCCAGCTCGATGCAGACATCCGATAGATAATGTTCTATTCACGTTGATCGAAATATGATTATTACAAGTAACTTTGGTAAAACATTTTATTTATCAAAGGAATTTTATACAAAAATATAAAATACTATTATGTGGCACAAGGCCATACAATTTGGTAAAACATTCGGCGAAGTAGTCCGTGAAAAAAACAAATAGAGACGACGAGGTCTCTCCCTATCTTTATATATATATATATATATATATATATATATATATAAACTGTACATATTTTTAAGTATTCAAGTGTGTTTGAACCACATACGATATAGTTTAGGTTTTTTACCCTCATCAGTGCGGGAGTGATGGTTGCACACGGTCACATGGGATCGAATGCAGTTCGTAAATTTAGTTTAGAAGACCGATGCTAGCGACTTAGCCGACGCAACTGCGAGAAATCGCTACAGATAGCATATATATATATATATATATATATATATATATATATATATATATATATATATATATATATATATATATATATTAAGGGCTATGTATATATATATATAACGTTTTTCTTTATATCCCTAGCGCATACACATATAAACATATTTTTAAAATAGCACCCACTTATACACCTATATAATCTGTATCTGCCCTTATACACACACAGTGACATATACCTTGCTCATACATCTTCAATCAATATACTACTGGGATATAGTTGTATGAATTGAAATTTATAAAAATTTAGATTCGCAAAATTTAGTACACATTATATTAATACGTATGTAAACAGTGATAGAACGTTAAACTTATAAATTGACAAATTAACAAGTTAAAAGTAAAATATAAAGATATAAAAATATTAAAGAATAAGATAAAGTTAAAACTTCTTACATCAAACGATTAAAGATGTAAGAAATTAAAAAATATAGAAAAATAAAATAAAATTAAAATTAAAAAATAAAAGCTAAAAAATATACAGAATATAAAGAATATGTAGAATATGGGTGGGAGTGTGTCGGTTGGGAGGAGAGATGTTTTTACTCGTTGTAAGTAACTAATATTGATTGTTCTGAACTTACTATATATATATTATCTTTGAAGTGCTTGCAATTAAACTTTGGTCTATTTCTAACATTAAGTAATTTTTCTCTGCACTAAATATTATAATCTCAAATTTCTCATTTCGACATAAAAACAGAGTGAGTTCATGGCTAAATATGTTTTAGCTTTTAAAATTATTTCTCATTTAATGGGTGGTTTGTCCCCTATTTATTTCCAGAAGCTTTGCGAAAGTGAAGTGTGGTACTTATATCTGTCATTTTTCAACAAAGATCTATGTCAGTAAAGTTTATTTTCAAAAGTCATAAACATGCTCCCTATATAGAACTTTTACACTTCTTGATTTTCTACTGTATATATTTTGCGCGGTATATCACTGAGTCAGTGAGGTAATTGTTTTTTAAGGGGGAATCATTCAGTCTTTGGTAATTGCAATTATTTGGGGTTATATCGCTATTTATATCAATGTTTTTATCATTGCTATTTAGCATTCTGTTACTTTTTTGAAATGCTCCGTGTTGCTATAGATCAATATTAATGTGTTTTTGTTAAACGTTTTGTGTAATGTACCATCTGGTTGAAAGTGGATGCTGGGTGGTTTGATTGTGGATGTACATGAATGAGGTTAGAATTTCCCTTCATAAATGGTGTATATTTAAATGTGACATCTATGAAACTCCACCTGTTAAATAGTACTAGTAATTTCAACGTTAAGTTCAAGTTTCTTCATTTTCTTATGTATTGTCTTTCTAATTACATTTAGCATTAGTGGAGTCTCTTACTATGAGTAAACTAGCGTCTCTATATAATCCTATATCCCTTACATCTATATCATCATTTCTGGTGATATTGCGCAGTATATATATAATCCCACTAAGTTCTTTACCTACGGAGTCCAGCGATCCCATAGAAACATTGTAAAATGTATATCTGTGTATATAAAACTTCTTTTTTTGTAAGGCACTTACAGAAATCATTTCTTAAGAGAGTCAGCGTTTATATATTTTATGATTTATTGTATGACGTGAAATAAACGCTGCCCTGAAATAGTTGTAAACAACCGTAATACCTTAGTATATGTTCTTTATTTGGAACTTAATTTGAAAATGTGTTTAATCTGCAAACCCCTTCTCTGCCCCCTCTCTCTCTTTTTCTCTCTTTATATATGTAATGCATCACAAAATAGTATAAATAACTCAAAGTGTTCCATCATAGATTATTCAGAGATAATAGTGTTTTTTTTTATATTTGATGCGTCACCTGGGCATATCCGGGTTTAGTCTATCTGGCCATTCTCGATTTAGGAGAACATCTGATTTGGGTTTTTTTCCCTCCAGAAAGCCTTTTCACGAAATCATGTAGCTAAATTAGTATAATTTAAAACGGGCAGCAACATCAGCGAATTCATCCCTTTCCATCACTATTGTTAGGAAATGTATAGCTAGGACGCGCGATGGCGACCGGTGTTTTATGAGGATATATACTCTCTCAATAAATGACCGGTCGGTTCTATAAGTTATTTACTTTCTGACGAGAGAGTATAACTGGTTAGTACAATAAAGAATATAGAAATCTTTTCTTTCAATTTTTCTAGTATGTGACACTGCCCACATTGTTGTGGGCGTATTAACCAGTAGAATTAAAATTATATGGGTTACCTCATGGAAGGTAGGACGTACTCATGTTGATAAATGTATGTTATGCAGGATTTGTAAAAATATATATGTAATTGATTTCATATCATTTAATAAAGGAGGAAAGCATTAATAATTTTGCCTAGTTTTATCGATAATTTTTTAAATTGTTATTGGGTGAGACTATTGCCTATATGGGGTCTAAACGGGTGTCTTTGCATAAGGCTAATCTTTCACGTATAGATTTTCATTATATATTTTATTAGATTTATGGAAATATGAGTTTATTCATATTATGATGTTGCTAGTCTCACTCTTTTCTGTAAATATTATTGTGGCATGTGTACTTCAGAATTGTCTTGTCTATTCGCTGCTTCCTTTGTTTCAGCTCGTTTGATTCTTTGCGATAATTATCTTTCATTCTTGTTAGCTGCTGACATCAAGTGGCCTTACGCGTTGTCTGGAGTGATTTCGATTCAACAATACTTGATATTTTTTATTATTTAAGAAGTAATGGAGTAGCTTTTGTAATATGAAAAAGACGTAACTAACTAGGCATTTATACGGTTATTCATATGTTACTGTAGTTAAATTGTCGATTCTTTTCGTTTCAAGGTGTTTATTTTCTGGGTGAATCTTATATTCCAGCTGGTATATCAGTAGGTATGTATGTTGGTGTTATAGGAGGGAGCTGTCTTTGGATCTTTATATGAAAAAGCTGTGTCAACGTGAATTGCTTAAAAAAGGATGTTTTAGAGTTGTAGTTATGCAGTGGATACCTGCTGGGCGGAGTATGTGTTACATTATGTGTGTATTTCGAAAGATTCTCTTCTATGTTATTTAACAAATAGTTTATCTTTTGATTACATTTTTCTTCGGTGCAAGTTCACTGTTAAGCGTATAGTAGGGCGTAGCATGTGCCTGGAATCGGCTGGTGGAGATATATGCTGACATGGAAAGTATGTTTGGCGTAATTGGCTTAGTGCGTTAGATTAGTGGAGTGGTGATAATTGTTTATTAGTGATCGATGGGGTGCGTGCAATCAATTAATCAGTTTTCTGTTAGTGTCTGTGTGAGACGACGTAAGCCAAATGATACTCTTTATGTTAATTGTTACTACTGTCTGGCCATCTTGCCGCTAGGATTTCTTCATGTGCGGGTACATTTTTAAAACATCTGACTTAATATGTTGATAATTGCCAGGGGTATCCTGACTTTCTCAAAAGTGCACAGCAAGCGTCTCTTGGATATAGGGCTCTAGGATTTATAAGTATACTAGATACACCTTTCGTCAAGAATGGCGGACAAATATGTTTCGCCGCCAGTGTTCGCTCTGATATTTATATGAAATCATAGAATTACGTGTGTAATTTCATTTTTCATATATACATTCTTATTATCATTTCTAATGACCAAAAGAAAAAACACCAAACGTTGATGTTTTACTTACAGTAGAGAATTTCTGTGTGAATTCATTTTAGGCTGCAAGTTGTCTAACTTGTGATTTGATTTCTCGTTTCCCCTATATATATATATATATATATATATATATATATATATATATATATATATATATATATATATTAATTATTAAAAATAATAATAAGCAATTAGAACGCCATACAATGCATTTTAGTTTTATTAACTTTTTTTTCAATTTAATTTTCGAAGATATACTTCTTCATCAGAATTACTGAATTTCAATAAAGATATATAAAAATACCTTTCATTTTTTTAACTTTTAGTTCTCATCTTGTTTTTGGTGTTATCAGTTCGATGTTGGTGAACGAATGAGGGTTTTTTTTTTTTGGACGGCACATGGCGGTTCAAATTGTAATAATATAGTGTAGTCCTTGGTTAGAAAGCATTGTTTGTATGGAAATATTAATTATTAAAAATAATAATAAGCAATTAGAACGCCATACAATGCATTTTAGTTTTATTAACTTTTTTTTCAAAATTCTGATGAAGAAGTATATCCTCGAAAATTAAATAATAAAAAAAAAGTTAATAAAACTAAAATGCAAGTGTTCTTAATGTACCCTATTATTCTGCAATTAAAGTATGTAATCTTCACTACCGGGAAACCCCTTACGATCGATTCATCCGTCTGAATATTAATTATTACCACATCCTCTTAAATGCTTGAAATACAGTTGGGAATAATAAAGCAAGACCTTTTTATGACTGATTCTGATCGGTAAAATCTATATTCTTCTTCGACACATGTGATTTTTAGTGTCTCTATTGATCCAATGATGTAAGCAAAATCACGTTTCTCATAACCAAGATCCATTGACTCGTCGGTACGAGGTATTTATCCGGGCATTTTGGAATCCTTGTATTTAAAGCTCACTGCAGCATCGGCCCGCTGTGATGAAGCTAGTTTGTTCTATGGAGATGTGCTCGAATTCTGCATGGTCTTAATCGTAATTAAAATTATCACTATTGGCAGTGATAGTGGTGAATCCGGAAGCCGTATTGGTACATCTTTCTCTCCGAATGTATTTAGTTGTGCTGGGTTGGCTTTCACCCTCAGTTTGATTTGTCGGTATTCGCAGGCCATCTTGCTAGGAACCCCCTCAGTGCTCTTTACTTGTACAAATGCAAGATTCCTCTTTATCCATGTTCGTTGTATATCGGATTGCGGAGAACTGTTTTTCTTTCTGGCACGTGTTCTTAATGTACCCTATTATTCTGCAATTAAAGCATGCGATCTTCACTACCGGGAAACCCCTTACGATCGATTGATCCGTCTGAATATTATATTATTACCACATCCTCTAAAATGCTCGAAATATTCTGGAGTCTGAAAAGTCTTACCTTTCTGGGACCGTCGTTTGCGGTCCGACGTTTGCACATTGAATAATATGACACGGATATTGTTGCGATGGGGTGTCTACTGTTCTGCTGTTTCTCGACTGTCGAAGTTCTTCTCTATATTTCCAAGGGTCGCAACCATTGCAAATATATTGCTTCTCATTTATTAACAATTTATGTCACCATTTCTTTTTCCATCATGTCATTTTTCCATTATGTTTTACGTAATATCCGACTAGATATTATTGACTTCCTTGCTCACGCATTCTAGCTTATAAAAGCAAAATCAAATGTTTAAAATCTTCATGATCCGTTGTCGTAAATTTATGATGCCAACAACAACGCTAAATTTAATTGCGCAAATATTTTAAACTAATACTTATATTATTAATATAAACTAACTTGCATTATTCATCTGTCAATAACTCACTAGAATTGAATTGACTTCGTAAAAGTTTTCTTCATTCATTTGTCTGCGCATTTGATCACATGCCATTGAATTCTGCTGACTGTTTGAAATGTAAGAGATAATATAGCCAAATAAAACATAAAAAAACATTTACACACGCATACCAAAGCGAAAAGAAAGGAAAACTGTCGCTAAATGTGAAATATAAGAAAGCGTAATTATTTATAGACAACCATTTTCGGTTTTGTCGTTGAACGAAGACTTTTCTGCGTGTAATTGTTTCCCAGATTCAATTGCAAAAATACTGGAGCGCAGCCAATAGTGAATAATAACTCGGCATCACTATTTTGTTCTTGTCACATAGCAAAAACGTCAACGATCTTCTCTATTAATATAAATAGCTGCTCAGGCGAGTTCTCGAAATATTTAAAGATAAAAAGAAAAAAAAATCGACATCAGATCAATATTAATAAATTATAAAACTAAAACTAATTGCTTCATATAACACTAGCAGGACCCGTATCCCGGCGTTTTCCATGTGGAATATAAAATAATTATTTAAATATTAAAATAATATCTGAAAAAAGAATTTCCTAAAAATAAAATAACAGTTTTTCCTGCAAGAAAATGAAGTGCAAAAACCACATTTAATGTTTTAGGATACATTTTTTACGCTCCCATATTGTATCTTATCTTTGAGATGTGACTAAAAGCAGGGTAAAAAGGAAGAAATATTTTTATCTTTTCACTTGCAATTTAAAGAAATCAAGTCAGTCCCTCTAAAGAAAGGAACATTTGAACACAAATGCTAAATATTTGTCGACGAAATCAAATAATATTGAAAAATAGAACTATTTGTTATATTAAAATCAGAACAATCATTGAATTAAAATGAGAAATAATAATACAATTCAATACTAATATGCAAATTAGTTAACCTTGAGACTGATATAGCATATACATAAGCAGTATATTAAACAAATTCTGCGTCTGTTGAGTAGAAGTGAATTAACTTGAAATTGGGCGTTTTGACTTTACCGCTAGTGCAAGTAATGGACCCATTTTTCGCATTTATTCACATGAATATGTTATATATATTAATTAAAATCAAACTAATTGCTATATATTTGATGAACTATGGGATTTTAAAATTACTGTTTTTACTTACGCTATTAGATTTCTTATTTCAATGGTCGATGATTGTATCGAATGACAGTTTGTATAAACGCATGAAAATAAAACCATGGAGGATAGTTATCTACTAAACATGTCTATACTGGTTTTGTCACTAATTTCGGCTTCCACCAGAAACAGAATCGCAGCAAAGACTGAAAAGACTGCATCAAACATGTTTAAAATAGTTCATTCCTTGAGGAAGCCCTTGCTTTGATCACCTCATAGTACTGATTTTTACTCCAGATCTAAGATTCTGAGGTCGCTGTGAAAATGGTTGGACTACTGATAAAGAGAATAGTTAATATACACCCCACCTCCCCATGTTAAGAATGACTTACTAAATTATAAAGTTATGATTCCAGTCCGCTCTGTAAACTGTTTGAATCATCTCCCATTTCAATATACTCTTCTAAGTAAGAGATGAAAATGTAATCTGCCTCAATAATACAGACGCAACAGTAACAGTAACGCATGTTTATGGTAATATAGGAGTGATAAATACTTATATTAATTTAAAGGAAATATTTAGCTGACAATAGTTGTTACAGTAAGAAGAAAGAGAAAACGGCAGGTAAGCAACCGTGGAATTTATAGAGGGTCCTACTCGTATGTATATGTATCATGTATCACGATCCGTATTCGTGACTAAAGATATTGACATTTTTAGCCCTTTTGTAACTCCTTCAGTTTAGCTAACACTGTTTTGTTTTCTAAACGAGTTGTCTGTCGGACGGGAGCTGATAAACAAAAAACACGAAACACAATACACGGTGGAGGAAACACAAACAAAGATTTATAAAACTGAAGAAAGTTTTATTTCAGAAGTTGGACATAAATATTTTATTTTATTTCAGAAGTTCGACAGATACGACTTAAAATAAAGTACTGCTGTCCCATTTGGGGAGGCGCTGCGCAGACCCCCCTTTGCTTTGACAGAGTACACAATCGATTTTGCAATCGATGATTAATTTATTCTTTTCTCTCCATCCCCTTCTCACAGCAGTGCCGTTGCTTGTCGTTTACTTCTCTATTTTTATTTCCAGAAAAGGGGTGCGACTAAATTCTAATCTCTGGTTTCTCTTTCTAAGACATTCACAGCAAGAACTTGTCTTCTACCACAACTGCAAACGACTTTCCTTTCTTCTTATGTGTGACTAACATCAAACGGAATTTCTATGAAGAGAGTCTCTTTCCAATAATCTCTCATTTGTGAAACACATTACTAGGGGACTGGATCCCTGCAGACTACAACATGATCGTTTTCAAATCCAATGTCAACAAATAGTTCCTCATAAGTAATAAAATGTAGTTTATTTTCTTTTTCATTTGTTATCCTCTCACAGTATTCTTCATCATTCAACTGACATTTCATCCATCTAATTAACCTTTACCCTCAAGTGGCTTTTAGCCTAAATAAGTGTTGACTCATTAGTAGTGAATATTACTAGTCGACCAAAAACAACATAGTTAAGTATGATTATGAGAAATGTGACAGAAATAAAGACATTAGTCTAGCGCAACAGTCTGCAGATCTCAACTAGTGATTTATGCTTGTCTGCAGACAATTAATGAGACGCCAATTCTCAAAGTTTTGGAACATGGACTACAATGAACAATTGTACGGTTTGAGGAAAGCTTCACTGCATAATTCTTCAATTGATACTGCAGAGTTTTCTTTCAGTGATGCTACAAAGATCTGTTTACTAAACTTAACTGGACGTACTTGTCCGTTTCTGAATTCTGTAACCAATTTTCTGCACGTTTTTAATTCTGGTACACTTCTCTATAATTTGAGTGGATAGTTCGAGTCCCTTCGGTTACAGAATTCCCCTTGGGATACGATCATGTTCGAAGGGCTTTCTTTTAAAAGACAAATTTTATGAAATTGCTCAAATATAAATACTGTTTAGATCTAATATACATTACCACTTATTTCAAATTACAGAGAATTCCAAATCGGAAGGAATTTGAAACCATATCCTCAGACAGAAACGGCTGGAATTAAGTTATGAACATAATGCTAACTATGTTAATGTATATGTATTTTTGATAATATTGTTGTTCGAAAAACGATCTATCAATTCATCAGAACACTTCCTCTTCTTTGAGTGTCTTTGAAGCATGTGGTCATACGACAGCTTCCCACTTTTTTACACAGTCCTTTGGATTATTGTTGTACTTTGCAAGATCTTTTAAGCTGCATCGGTTTGGTAGTACCGGTAAGACAAGACCGTATTGTATCGTATGGCCCTCCTCTCCACATTCACAGATGGTTGGACCCAATGTGTAGCCCCATCTACTCATAGCAACTTTTGATCGCCCCATTCTTGTTCTTAGGCAGTTTAGAGTCCTTTCAAGTAATACTTATTACCTGCGAATTCTACAAAACACTTTGAAGTTACAAAAACAACGAGTCAAAAACCAATTGTCAGTAGATTATCAGATCACTAAAAAATAATTAACAATACAAAAAATAATATTGTATATTTAACTATCTGTATTGTTGTCATGAGTACAGCACGAGCAAAAATGATTAAAAAAAAAAAAATAAAAAACATATCCTCAGGTCTATGACTACAGATGCCGGATCGCTTCTTGCCTGATGAATATAAGCAATCATGCTTTCAGAAAGGTCTAGACGTCTACATAAAAGTAGGCCGAATCTGTTCTAGATTGGGGAAATAAAGAAAGCATTCTAATCGGATGTCTCTTTCGAATTGTCCTGTGATGCTTCCATACTGTTCCAATGTGTTTAAATTGGTCCCCATTTGGGTATACTGCATATTGTATGAAAAACGTAGTCCTAGTGTTTGTGCAAGCCGAGGACTAGTACCAATCTGCAAATACAACAGTCGCTGCAGGGTAGTTCATTATGATCTGTTCCCACCAGACATTGGCCAACGATGATACATCGAAGTCAACTTTCAGATCAAATTTAACCAAACGTTCTTCGAAAAACAGAACACTTGTTAATAATGTTGATTTATGAATAAGTATCAGGAAACTTACTGCGTTTACCTTTATTTTGATATGGTTGAATTGGACCCTGGAATGATGAAATATTACCGTTACATCCCCTCACGAATGCAAAGTTAAAGAAAAAGTCGGATTTTCATGTGTAGGGGAATACGGCACTAAGGATTGCGACAAAAATGTAAACTGTCTCAGTCTCGATGGATTTCATCTATTGTTCGTCCGAGAGAGGACAAAAGAGATACTACACTTTGATCCTAGCTCGAAGGCCAGGCAACGTGTGATTCTTTAAAATCAAGTTTTCCCGGAAGATGAGATATTGGTGTGCGTATTTTGCTATTGTAGAAAACTAGAGGAGACAGCAAGGAAACATCGTCTCTATATTAAAGGCGTCATTGAATTGGTCAAAGGTCCAGCAGATATTCGCAAATTGCCGGCAGAAAGATGTCGCTGCAAATGGTATTGTTGTCTGCCTTTCTCAATGCTTCAATGAACTTCCCGTTATTGTTTCACCCACAAAATGCTAAGCAATTCTCTTTGCAAATATCTCCGGGCCTTTATATGTATTCATACTCAGCAAATGAAATTTAAATAGGTTTCACATGTAACTTTTCGGCCCTATTACCGTGGCATGAGATAATGAAGTCACAATGCACCGATTCAAAAAGCACCGGCGGGCTTGGTCCAATGGGAGAAACAGACGATTCAAGGTCGCATAGTTCAAAAGGTCCTTCTAAGGAACCAGCTTTCTTCGACGATGTAACATTTTCCTAACTTTATTAGGGTACCCAATGAGTAGTTTAATTCCAGGCTCAACAACAACAACGACCATTCTTTAGAAATATCACGAAATGTATTTCAGTAACAAATACAAAAGTTTTAGTCAAACTTAGTGAATACGTTTGATAGAAAAACTGATAAACTGTAATCGAGACATTTAGTATTGTAAGAAAGAAAGCTATATCGATCGACAACACGTGTTTCAAATGGAAACAATTTAGACAATAAATACAAACGTTGTGTTCAAATGATCAGCTATAGAATGAGAGATGAATATGATTAGATGGCATAATAGGTATGGTAGTCGAACTTTTTCATAGAGCTCACGATAATTGTGCTTCGTGATTGTATTGTCTGCATGATGTCCTCTTCGTAGATTGCAGTTATGTGTTAACTTGCAGGATTGCCGGTTTTTACAACTAACATCGAGAGCAGCAAGGTTCAGCGGTTGCATGCGAAGTCGAGGAAGGTTTGGCCTAGAACACCCAAAGGAATAGCACAGAAACATTGACACTTTCACTCCATGTATTTGCGGTTCCCTACCAACATCATTTTGCCAGAAACATGTAAAATAATTTTTTTTTAATTATTTACCCCCCCCCCCCAGGAGGTTAGGCACAAGGCCAGTTTTATCTTACTCCCACAGAGTAAGATGTGACCCAAGGTCGGGTCGGGAAAGTGGGACTTGATAAGTCAGCGCCCGAGAAGAAGAGCACTCTGGTTAATAAAAATTGCCTGGGCAGCCCCGTCGGCATTCCCCGGTAGTAAGCAATAAACTTACTCCTCCCCAAAGAGGGGAGGCAAAGCCTGGGAGGGGGTGACCTCCTAGAACTGCACAGGACAAAACCACAGACCGGCGTAAATCAAGCCCAACAGGCCAAGACAATACCGGTCTATGGTGTGCAGTATCCATCGGAACAGATACTACACTTTGATCCCGGCCAAAGCATGTAAAGCCAGATGAAACGAATGTGTATGCAGACTCCCCCCAGATTTTATCAGAGCCCTGTTAACAGAGATTCGGACCTAATATCGCTTGATGCAAAACCTGTCCGACATCGGTTGTGCTTCAAAAAAGTCGATGTTCAAAACTGCGTAGCTCTGACACTACCACATTTCCACCGCCGCTACCACGATGAGAAAAGCTTCAATCTTAGGGGACGTATTTTATGTAGTTATCGTATGCATATCTGATTAGTCTAATACATACCGTTTTGAAGTGTGGAATCGGTTATACAAAATTTAAATTCAATCGTATTTTGTGGTCTCTAATAGCATGTAGAATGGAAATATTCACGTATATACACACACCCACATATTGAACAAAGAAAACTATGCTAACATATTAAATATCCAGACTTGAATGCAATCATATAAAGTGTGTCTCTCCGCTGAGAATGATGATTTTTTCACATTTGACAGATAAAAAATAGCAAACATTATGGAAAACCTAAAAAGCATGTACAATTATAGGTGTTATAATAATTTGTATTTAAGTATTTCGAGCGATCCGTTGCTCTTTATCTAAAAAAGTTTTTTTATTGGTAAAATGAATTAGTGAATATAAACATTTTATGAAAAACTGGACAATTACAACTATCTAACCGCTGATTCGTCCTCTTAGCGTAAACGTGGATCCAGGTTAAATCATTCTCCCAGATGGCAATTAAGACCGTTACTTTCTTCTTAGTATAAACGTACGCGCGCCCATATTGTAATTACCGTTAATCCGATGATGATGATGATGATGATGATGATGATGATGACATCTTCAAACCTACAACAGATGATCTTCTGTGTCTGAAAATTAGTGTATCGGTTTCTACTTTAGCCATGGACATGTACCTAAAATCTTTATCGACAATACCTAAAAAATGTCGAAGTTATTAAAAAATGCGATTGCCATTGCTTTACCAATGCTCTTTATTAGACAGGCTTTAAAACTAATTGCTCTTAAAAATGATGAAAGCTCTCTTTATTAGAGGCAAAACCTCCTTTCTTTCTTCTCGATTAACTACGGGGAGACTGCATAGGGATCATGTACTCCAATTTCCTCGCCAACCATGGCCAACATATGAGTTCAGCTTTCTTAATTCCTTAAATAATTGATGGGTTGAGGTCTATACCACTAAACTTTGGTATCAGCTTAAAATCTAACCGATCTGCCATAATGCCACTCAGAATGCTTGTAATCTTCGCATGTCCCACTCTTTCAAAAATGGTGGCTTTCAACTCTTTTTTACATCCGCATTAAAATAGTTGATCAGAGCATTTCCTGCCTTTTGCAAATACAATGAAGATATCGAATCAAAAACGCGATACATATAATTTGGTTAAATTGAGACTTCAAACAAAAAATGAAGAATATTTTAAGTCTACGCTTCGATTAAAAGCTTATTCTAATTGAAAGCAAAACGAAATTATGCCGGTATTATGTAAAACAGGATTTTGGAGTGTGATTGAGTGTTGAAATACGACACTTTTTGTGATGGTAGTCTTTTCATTTTGAAAATAGCGTTTATCATGTTTTATATTTGAACTCTTCGAATACTTCCTTAAACGAACAAGTTATCATTTAAAAAGTATATATATATATATATATATATATATATATATATACATATACATATACATATACATATACATACATACATATATATATATATATATATATATATATATATATATATATATATATATATATATATATATGTAATACATGTATTAGTTTTGTTTGCTAGATGTTCATTCAAGGAAACTCCAGTATTCATTAAAAAAGTGCTAAGTAAGAAGTAGAGCTGTTTTTTGAATATAAGTGTTTTTTCATACAAACATTTTTGGTTACATATGTGCATATGTGCATACATGTTTCAGCTGCGCCCTCGTTCGGGAGCAAGTTTTTTCAGACCTTTAGAAAAAGTGCAATTTCATTTATGTCATAGATTTTAAATGACGTCAGATTTATTTTGCGTCTATAGCACATGACTAGAATGAAAAGAGGAAAACAAACAAAGAGAAACAGAAAAATTCATAAAGATGAAGACGAAACAAGGGGAAAGGGAAAGAGAAAATGAAAGAGAAAATGAAAGAGATAGAAAAAGAGATAGAGGGAGAAATTAGAGTGAAAAAAGAAGGCAAATAAAAGTAATATTAAATAGATAGGACGAAACATATTTGAACTAAAAGAACCAAAGAATGCAAGGAAAAGAAACGAAAAAAGATGGACAACAGAAATATATTAAAACGCAAAAAAGAAAAAGAAAGATATAACCTTTGAAATGAAAAAAAAATAATAAGAAAGAAATAAAGAATGAAGGAAAAAAAATTAAATAGAAATTTGAGAAAAGCATCAAAGAAAGAAAAAAAAAGGCATAATTAAAGAAAGATGTTAGAAAAGGACAACAAAAGAAAATAAAGAATCAACGAGAGAAAGAAAAAGAAAGAGATAGGGAAAGAAGGAAAAATATTAAAAAAGGAGGAATGTAGAAATCGAGATGAATAACAACGAAGGAAAGGAATAAAGAAAAAAGAAAACGAATAAACGAAAATAAATATGAGTGAAAAGAAAAAGAAAAGGAAAAATAGAGAAAATAATTACTTAGAGAAAAGAAAGAAAGAAAATGAAAAGCAATAAAAAAAACGAATGAAATGAGAATTAGGAA
>OY744524.1:86217380-86227380 GCA_963556195.1 Sepiola atlantica | reverse complement strand
CTTGCTTGATTATACCTTTCTTTACTTTTTCGAATATTTTAATATTTTTTAAATTTCAAAATCGAAAATATAATGAATGTTCCATAAGTATCATAAGCATTTGCGATTTTCTGTCGAATCATGTTGAAGTGAGAAAAAACAAGAAAACAAAAAGCCGGAGAAAATAAAAGAATTTTAAAAAACAGCCGAGAGTGCCGTATGTGAAGTCGTTAAATGTCAAACCAACACATCGATGTAGTTCCAGTATCAAGGTTAACAATTTAAAAACCGGAGCGCTAGAAGGAACGTCACAGAATGAATTGCATTTATTTTTAGTGTTTCTGATATTTATGAGGCATTTGTTAATGATTTTGATTTTGACACAACAACAGATTATTAGAAAAATCGAAAAAAAAAATATATAATCTAGTAAGAGTTTTCTGTTATGTTTAACAAGGTTTGCTTTAATGAAGAATTTTGTCTAAATAAACACAATTCAAATATATATATATATATATATATATATATATATATATATATATATATATACACTTTGTGCGCTTTATTCTGCTTTTTTGTGGTTGATGCCTATGTTTACCTGATTAATAACACTAAACGAAGTATTTATTTAGCCCGCGAGGCTGGGGATAAACAAAGAACATTACAAAACGAAACAATATAACTCCTACATAAGTCGAACATGCGCTTCAGAAAGGTGACCGTTTAACGCTGGCGTCATCTTAGACCGCTTGTCTAAGGAGTCAGTACGTCTAGTGAAAGACCAAATTGTACAAAAATAACTCATCTCCCAAACGCTGCTGCAAATCTTTGTTTGCGTTTTAATTGTCAATGTAACCATATATCCTTCCTCATTATACAAGCGAAATATGATACACGGGTTATATTTTTCAATACTGGAAATTATTTCCGACAGTATATTACGTATTATGCTATTTTATATGCTCATTAAACAAATTATTTTTTAGTCCCCGGGGCTGCGAATAAACAAATAATAAAACGAAGTGTAAACATAAAATCGTACAGCATTCGACCCTATTCGTAAGAAGAGACATCGCCTAACGCGGGTGTCGTCTTAAACAGCTTGACTTCAATATAAAAGGTTACACCTGATCATTGTATTTCTCTGGCATGATTAACAAGGAGATATGGTTACAGTCTTGTAAAAACGTAAACAAAGATGTGTCACAAAGCTTGGGATATGAGTTGTTTTGTACAATTTCGCCTTTCTCTAGGCGTAATAGTTCGTTAGTTGAACGCTGTCAGACAATGCCGGCATTGGCGGTTCATCTTTTCAGGTATGGACGCAATATTTGAACAGAACTTATTAGAGAGTATAAACTATACTTATGACGACTAAGTTAAACAGTAACATATGTTTCATTCACGAATGAAATAATAAGGCCATACGCATTGATTAACATTCTAACATTGTTTTTCTAGTTAAGCAGTGTCAACTTCAACTTCAAACCAAGTCCTTGATTTTATTTCTTTTCCTACCTATTCATTTCCTTAAACCGATGAATTTTACTATTTAAAAAAATGTGTTTGCTCTTTACTTCTTAGTGAGTCAAACAAACAAAAGACAACTGCGTCAGAATAGTTCCAGTCGTACTGAGCCATCTCTGCTGTCGCGTGATTCTTTTATAACTATAGTTGTGTTTAATTTAGTTATCTACTTTGCACACTAATATATGAAGAGTTAGATTATTAGCCCTATAGAAGCGTTTATTTTTTATTTAGTTTTTTTTACCCACATTTAAAAAAAAATGTGAGTCTTTTGTTGTTCTTTTTTATTTTAATTTCTTAAATGTTTTAGATGAAGATTGATAATTTATATTATTTTTATCATTTGGACTAGTGGTCTCATGTTGTGATGTTATTCTCGCAACATTTCGGCTGATGTAACCTCCGACAATCTTCAGACGCGTCTTGTCGAACTCGGGAAGATTTAGGACCTGTGGCGTCACGGATTTAAGTGCTAAGTGATAATCAGTTCAAAGTGACAGTATTTTGGATGTTGAAGGTTGAAACTTCAGTAAAAATTACTTAAGAGTTCTACCCAATCATATATGACGGAACGAGAGATAGCTATCTTCGTGGATTAAATAAAGGGTGCCGTTCGGAATTCCGTACTGATTCCCGAGATAGAAATAAATATTCCCAAGTTCGACAAGACGCACCTGAAGAAGGTCTGAGGTTGAATCAGCCGAAACGTTGTGAGAATAACATCCAATATGGGAACAATTGTCCTAATAATCCAAATAATAAAATTAGTTATACCAAAGTAAAGTTTGTTCCACGCTTACAGTTTGTTAATATTTCACTTCGACTATTAAGTATTTTTCTCATCTTAAAACTACTCGGATTGTCTAAAACCTGCATATTCCAGCCCTCCTTATGATGTTCTATTAAACTACCGGTGCCCGCCCACTATCCTTATTTTCTGAAAAATGGTTTTATACTGTACTATATCTGTTTATTTGGTAATTAAATGTGCTTTTGTGATTATATGTTTTAAAATCTAATTATGTTTTCCATTTAATATTTGTTATTATTTCGATTTTCAGTGGTACATATTGTGGCTTGGTAGATTTATACGAGCAATCTGCTCTTTATTTTACAATGTTTCTGATGACTTTGGTGTTCAGAATGTTGAATGGCTATTCCACTCAAACATGACCGATGATGAAGGGTTGTTTTGTGTCAATGTCTCCCTTGCTCATGATATAATGCAGATTGTTGGCAATCATATTCGCGCATTTGATGCTGACGGACATTTTGAAAGTTATCTTTATCTTTTCCTGACAATTTGTACTAGATGGTGCTCATTCACTGGGGTGATCCACCGGGATATATTCACTCAGTTGTCTAAATTAGCGTAAAAACAAAGTGCAATAAACCCTCTGGCATCATTTTCCATCGCACAGTGTATTGATACTCGATAGTTGACTGGGACAGGCTTAGATCTTTCATATCAGAAATTCCTGTATACTCTATTTTTACAAAGAATGTGTCCAGTATTATATCTGATATAACTGATTGATTAATCGTAGGTATTGAGAGAATCATACCCTCTAAGAAATTCTAACAGAAACAAAACAGCCAGTCTTTGTACACCTCTGAATTTGCCGCCGCTATTGTTCACAGAAATAACTAAGCTACCTTTAAGACTGCTTGCAAGCACACCAAAAGGGTTATAAATGTTGCGAAAAAGTCATATGCATAATCCGTTAAATATAGAGTCGCTGAAAATAGACTTGTTTCCCTAGAGTTTAGGGGAATAACAAACAGGGTTCGGAACAGATGTATGATCTCTATTCTTACAATCATCAATGGACCAGAGGTTATTTCCTCAGCAATTGATAAAACCAAACATTTTACAAAAAAAAACTTTGAATCAAATTCTACCTTTTGCGACCAGGGCCTACTCCCGCCTTAATTTCCCCTAGGACGATAAAGACTTTTAGCAGTATTCATATATCTGTCAGGGATGTTGCCAAACTTATCAAGTTCCTAGATGCCAGCAAGACAACTGCCCTCTGACAACATTCCATTAATAGTGCTGAAGGAGCTGTAACCGGAACTAGCTCTTATTCTTAAAAGTTGTCCAATTGTTCCTTAAAAGAGAAATGCTTCTTGGAAAACCTCGTCAGTCTGCTAAGTATATAAAAATACTAGAAATCGGTTTTGTGCATCTCAGTACAGACCAATCAGTCTCTTGTGTATGATGAGTAAGTTATTTGAATCTGTGATAAATCAAGAAGTTGTCAACAAGCTCAGCAAAAACAATCTACTCAGTGACAAGCAATAAAGATTCCGTCCTGCAAAATCTACTGCTAATGTGTTGACTGCATTATCACACAGGATAAGTAAATCTATTGAAGGAGGCTACGTCTCTTGCGTAACAGCTCTGGACATATCAAACACTTTTGATGGGATCTGGAACCAAGGTTTGCTTCGCAATCTTGTTAACTATGTAATGCCCGGAAATGTGTTTTCAACCATCAAATCCTTTCTCCCTAATAGGTTTATAAAATTAGTCGTTTAGGGAAAGAAGTCTGAAGCACATAGTATCAATACCGGCGTACCCCAACTATCTATTCTGGGCTCAACCCCTTTTCTTATCTTTATCAATGATATCCTACATAACATTCTAAGTTCATTCGTTGAAATGTATACAGATTACACAACTATCTATGGCAAAACCTTGAAGAGCATTAATTATCAATATCTCTCTATTTCTCTCTCTTCTGACCTGAAGCACGCAGTGCAATTGGGAACGAGGTGGCTGGTTACTTTCAATACATCTAAAACCAAGCTTCTTTCTTTTCACCATCAACGTTAGAATTCTCACTAATTGAAATGAATAGCTCTCTCTTTAAGGAAGTCCTCTGCTTTGATAAGCTTCTTTATTCCAGAACCTAAATGGAAAACTTAGATCAAATGGGTTGTTAAGGTCGCTGGATAGATGGTTGAACCATTCATCTGTTCCAGAAGATATATCACTCCTGACGCAATTCTCTACTTGCATACGAGTAAAATATGTCCTATGGTGAAATACTGTTGCCACATCTAGAGAGGTGCCGCTCAGAGCACCCTGTCCTGCCTTGACAGAGTACACAAGCGACTTCAAAATCTAGTTATAATTTCCTCTTCTCTTCTCTACAACATCTTTCTTACAGTAGAGAGGTTGCTAGTCTTTATCTACTCTATCGTTATTTTTATCGTAGGTGCTCGACTCAGATCTCATCTATGGTTTCCCATCTGAAACATTTACAACAAAAAACTCGTCTAACTGCAACCATTGTAAATAATTTTTCTAACACCTTCTGTGCACCTAAATTTAAACGGCATTTCCATAAGCAAAGATTATTTCCAATAACTATCTGTCTGTGAAACACAATACCACGGGGCTGCTTTTTATTTGACTACACCATGTTAAGAAATAAAAGTTGAGTCGTCCTCTTAAATAATCTACTTCGGACCAGCCTCACCCATTGTCCTTGAATGGCCTATGGGTCTTGATAAACGTGGATCGTTAGTACACAAAAAAAATAATAGAACTAATAACATGTCTTATATTTATGAATGGTTGATCATTGGTTCACGCACATTGGGTTAGCATTATCTTTTAAATATGTCTCATATGTACTTTTATCTAAGTTGAATGTAATATCTAAAACGTTTGTTATTTATAAGTTTTTTATGCGTCGTGTCTCAGGTTTAATTTCTTTTTATGTCCATATATACGTGAACCGAATACCAAAAACTCCCTATTAATTATAAAACTTATTCATAGCTGAGTAATAACTCTACTAACGAAATGTTATATTTCAATGGTAAGTATCATCTATAATCCAACTCTAAACACAATGGTTATACTTACTTTGAAATTGAATATAAGAAACAATATACTTAAAATAATAATACAACTATTAGAGGAATATCACTTGGTTCAACTCGCCGTATCACCAGATACTAGAAATTAAACTAAGTTAAAAAATCAATAAAACTTATCGATAAACATTTCCCTGTAACTGGTCATCTACATAAAAATTCAAGTGTTTTAGCCGTGATTTAAAACCGTCACCAGTCAAATATATTTCCCATAGGCTATTACGTTCGCTACGAAAGTAAGGGTAATTATATTGATTTTTATTCATTTACATTATCGACTAACTAGACAACTCAATTGCTTTTAGGAAGAGCAATTATTTTCACTAAATGATAACTGTTGCGTCTATTACTAGACAGCTCAACTCAGGAGTAGGGAGCACATGTAATCATCAACAATTTTGATAGATCTTCCGCAGTAAGTGTCGCTAGACATGGCGAGTGCATGAGAGTACGAGATAGACAATAAATTGAAATGATGCATAAAGACACATATGTCACTTTCTTCTGTCATTTGACTTCTTCGTCTGCCGCCCTGTAGTTTCGTTCTTCTGTGGTTTGACATGAACGACGCGATTTGATACGCATTTTCATTAAACAAATACTGATCGAGGCGAAACGACACACGACTTGTGGCACCGCGATGCGATGCGTTGGCATAGGACATTCCACTCTTCGCGACGATCCATATGTCTATTTGTCCAGTCCTTTTGGGTCTAAGAGGTGGTGGTTCAATGACGTGACCCTGTAAATCTCTCTTGACCTGCCACGGAATCTCTCTCGCATTTTACGAGCGATGACAGAGACGGTGGAAAAAAATCTAGTTATATGTTGCAAAAAAGGAAAGAAAATGATGCTATCTTGTAATATTTAATCCTATATGTCATTGTAAGGTTTGATCTAATATCTGTAATATTGTCTTTTTATGATTAGTTTTGGCACCTTTTTGCCACGTCTTTTCTCCTGATCAATTTCCGTTTTTGAGTTACTCACACGTTGCATTTCCGGTTATTTTGGTTTTTCTGTCAACCTGAAAATATATACTTTTTCTCTACTACTACTACTACTACTACTACTACTACTACTACTACTACTACTACTACTACTACTTTTTAATGGACATCGCTCCAGACAAGGCACGAAGCCACTTGATGTAAGGAGCTAAAAAAATACTTCAAGATAAGAAACTAACCAACAATAAGTTGTCAGATGGATAGATTTCGACCAGAAAACAGCAATTCCCCCCCTTTTGTCAGAAACATCGCTCAGAGAATGTGAGGACAAAACAAGGGAAGCGAGAGTTAATAGGTTGTCGAAAGTAACCCTAAAGTCAATGTTCTACTCTCCTAACCCTGGCCCATGCGAGGAATGACGCAGAATCTCCCAGGTATGCCACCTCAAATAACAGCACCCAGCCGGACACTCCACTAGACCAGATGAATTCCTGCAAAACCAAGAGAGCACAAGAAAGATACACCATAACACAGTCAAATCCTACTGCCGCTGCTACTGCTACTGCTGTTACTACTATTATAGATATAATAAGCTTATACTTTCGTGTGTACGTAGCTTACACCTTCCACACCCTTTTTTAAAAATGAGATCGCCCGATCGCCTAAAATAATAATATATGCGTTTGATGATTATTCGATGTCGCTGTGTGTCAATAATTCAGAGTTTTCCAACTTTAAAATGATTTTTTCTAAACTTGAATAAGACGTCATATAAATAGAATGTTGCCTCGCCGTCGAATTAAAAGTGGCATTCGCTTTATTTATTCAAATGCCTTTGGCTTACAATTATCCTGGTCACCAATGCACTCCGAAGTACTGCTATATACAGTTGTGTCGTCTACGTAGATATCAACAAATAATCTCTGAATATCATTTAGAAGATCAGAAAGGAGTTGATATCATATGTTTGAAGCTTCTGCCCATCAACAACTACTTTTACCTTTGTAAATTAATCAGAGACAAAGTATATGCTTGTTGAGAAGATATTGCCAGATATTCCATAGTTAGCACGTATGTGAAGCAAACCTTCATGCAACATCTTATCAAATGCCTTTAGTTTTTCAAGAACTATCGCTGGTCGTATCAGATATTACATACAGCACGTCAGTTGATCTTGCAGGACGAAATCTATATTGCTTCTCACTAAGTAAATTACTTTTCGTTAGTCGTGGTAAGTGATCGCTCACTAGCAAAAACGAGTGGTGTTCATTTAACTTAGACTGACTGATAGTTTCTCCGTATTTTCAGTACCCCCCCCCCCCGCTTCTATCGATCACCAAATCAATTTGCGTTCATTCCAACTAGGATCTAGATTGTGTCTTTTCTCCCCGGTCTTTCCATCCTTTCAGTCTTGATTTACATTTTTAACTTACATTTTAACTTGTTATATATCTACGAAGGTAGTGTCAGTTCTCTTGGTTTATGCTTAGTGTGTTACGTCCATATTTTTAGTTGTTTTAATTCAGTTTTATCGGTATTTACTTAATATTTCGGCTGTTTTTATCAATGCCGTGACTATTATTATTATTATTATTATTATTATTATTATTATTATTATAAGTAGTAATAGCAGTAGTAGCAGTAGTAGCATTAGTAGTAGTAGTAGTAGTAGTAGTAGTAGGAGTAGTAGTAATGCCACATCTAGATTCGACACCAAACACTGGTCTCGCCCTCTTAGACATAGTAAAAAAAGACTCTAATCTAATAGGTCCCACACTGTCTACCATACGCCAGTCCAGTCTCATCGCCGCAATGTTGCATACCTATGCTTGTTTTACAAGTACTTCAATGGAATGTGCTCCGGCGAACTAGCTGCACTTGTGCCTCCTCAACGTAAATATCTCCGACCTACCCAACAAGCAGCAAAATCTCACACCTACATTCTAGGGGTCCGCAGATACCGGAACACGTTCTACTATAATAGATTCTTTAATGCCAACAAGCATCTCGCTGCATAACTCCCCTCTCACGGATGCCCCTATAAAGCTGGCCCCTATTTCACGGTAGCCCCTTACGTCTCAATAGCAATGTGCTTTGTTTGGGTGAATATTAGTAGAAAAAATATTAGTAGTCATAATAATTATTGTTGTTCTCCTGTGACTGACCGTCTCTCGTGAAACCTATCACCTGATTATAGACAAATTCAGCCAACACATATTTCACTGGTGATACCAGATCAGGCTGCCCTGTAACTCCCTGAGACGAAATTCACCTACATTGACGTTTTTTTTTTTTTTTTTTTTTTTTGTAAAACTTAATTATGTTTTACAAAACCAAAAACAAAAACAACAGCCCCTCTCCCTTTCTCCCTCCCCTTTTTAATTTTATTTTTAGAACTTGAAGCATAAATCTTTTACTATAATGACCAGATTCGGCATTAAATAACCCAAAAAGGGTTGATATGCCGTAAAACAAAACTACCAAACAAAACTACCACACATATTTCAATTTTATGAAATCCATTTCTAATCTAAACTTTCAGACGTTTCAGTTTTGACCTTTAACCCCAGCTCGCTCAATGCGTCTTTACAATGTGCGAGTAATGACTAATTTGAAAACATATCTTGGCGATTTTTCTCAAAGAATCTCTTAGTAAATTGAGGGCATGCTAAGCTGACTGAATCAGCATTTCTTTCCTAAAGTTTTGTTTTCTCTAACAAGCAGTAATTTGTAATTAACTTAACAAGTAAACCATCTTTCGTTTAACAATCTATGTATCTATCTCCGTATTTTGATGCATAATTCTCTAATATGTTTTATATATCTGTGAGTATTTAAGAAAAATAGTGAATCTCTTTTGTCAGCGTTACTTCCTTATTGTTTTATATTGTCATCTAATTCACATGATGTATTCGCACACACCGTAAACACGTTTATAAGTAAGAAAAGAACCACCCGTTTTTCTCAACGTTTTACTGACCAATTTTTATTTTATATTTTCGGTGTACAATTACCTATTATTTCTGGTTTTTGGATTTTTTTTTAAATATTTCAAATTTTAGTGGGGGATCAGTTTCCGATATAAATTTAATGTAAACTAATCTCCCTATTTTTTGACCATTTCCCAAAGAAATCTAGACAACCTGGAATCTCTAGCGACATGATAGGTAATTGTACACTGAAAAAAATAAAAAGTAAAATTGGTCCGTAAAAAAGGTGAAAAAAAACTGGGCGCACAAACAACATGCACCATGGTAAAATGTGGGGGATCAGTTTACGTTACATTTATATATGAAACTGATCCCCCTTTTAAAACAAATATTTGAATTTTTTTTTTAAAAAAGCAGGGACTTCTCTAGCAATATGATAGGTAATTGTACACCGAAAAAATAAAAATAAAATTGGTCAGTAAAAAAGTTGAAAAAAAACGGGTGGTGGAAAATTACGAAAAAACGTCCATAGTGGTAGTGAGTGCGACCCAACGGGTCACGATTGCGTCTAGTCGCAGGTCGTTGTTCTCATGAGTTTCTTCTAAAAGAAATATGGCTCCATTTTTGTATCTTGTATATGAAGCTTTATTTCTATTTTTTAAATAATGAAAATTATACATAAAATGGAGAACATTTTAATGTTTCTTTTTAATGCTTTTTCTC
>OY744524.1:86187380-86212380 GCA_963556195.1 Sepiola atlantica | reverse complement strand
AAAAGAAGTCGATTTTGTTTAATGTATTCTGTCGAAGAAGACATTCTACCCAACTAATCTAAACCCTGGCTTTGCGGCACGTGAAATGCGTTTCGTGAACAGGAGCGGTCGTGCAAAGCACTGAACTATTTCACCCTAAATTGCCCCCGCGGGGAAAACTCTTTCGCCATTAAAAATGAATCAATTGTGAATGTGTTTTTGAAAAGTCAGGATCACAAGTCAAGCATAATCAACAGCAGCAACAGCAGCAACAGCAGCAGCAGCAACAGTAGCCATACGATCATAGAAGGGAGAAGGCAAGGTTCGCCTAAAAATCAATATGGCTGAACAACTGCATCCGGTTAAGCAGAATAAATGCAGCATATCCAACAAAAAAGCGGAATTAGAATACTACATAAGGACACTGGAGAATAATTGCCCAATCGTATTCTTACTTCTTTACTGAAGAGCCTATTACATCTTTGTATATACCCGGACATGAAAGTAGTGAATAGCCACTATTATTATCATTAATAATTTAGGTTGCTGTCAGATCGACATAGGCAAGATAATATATATTATTTTCACCCGCTGATGAATTGGACAATCACTCAGTTAATAATGGAAAGTGGAATCCGGAAGTTTGCAGTGATTTAACACTGATTAATTTCACTTTCAGATCAAGCTATAATATGGCTCCTCTGAGATTCCGAGAATCCTAATACTGTTTTGCGATATAAGATAGATATACTGATATTTGAAACACAGTAAATAGCAATTCATACAAAAGATCGATAATATAAAAGATCGATGTTTACAATTTTACTGCCCCCTTTCCGTAATATAATAGAAAGAAGTCGAATTGATGAACTCTTTGAATTAGTGTCTAATACATATGCTTTGAATTTCCTTAAAATTGGATATACGTATTTGAAGTTGTAAGGGGTTTTGTCCCCATGGGACGCTTAGAGGTAGGGACACGCACATAGCGGGTGACATAGAGATTCGCGAATATTTTAATTTGCTTCCCCGGAGAAATTAATACATATGATATAAATTTCACAAAAGAAGATATATGTGAAGCTTTACATGTGCCTAGGCCGCAATGGCTCCCTTAGGTTAAAAGGTATCTAAGAGACTCAGGACCATTTCCATTGTATTTCCCCAAAAATGTTATACATATTTTTTAAACATAAAAATAGGATATATTTGATTTTTTAAAGTGGTCATGTCCAATAGCCTCTTAGGGGTGAACTTAGGGATTCGTGGACACTTATGTTGTCTTCATCCACTAAAAATCCGCACTACCCCTCAAATCCAAAATTAGTTACGCACAAACCGAAATCACCCGCATACAGGAAAAATGCTCTTCTACTTCCGATAAAACAACACACACCGAAGCCTTCCACCAAACCCTATTAACAAACGGTTTCCCCTAACTACCATATCCAGCCTTAACAACACCAGAAGACGTAGACACCACCCTCTCACCAACACTTGCTTCCTTAAACTCCCCTTCTTTAGCGACCGTATCACCTCTGCTATCCGCAAAGCCATACGTAGTGAGAACCTTAACATACAACTTTCTCACACAGGCACTTCTCTCCGACAACACTTATCCAAAAAAAGCCACTACACCCCAGACCCCTGCTCTCTAGCTAGTTGCCCCATCCCCAACTCTGGCCTCTGCCTCTGCACCTATACAGTATACAACCTACAATGCACTAAGTGTCTAAAGTTCTACATCGGTAGTACCGTTAGGCCTCTACACCAACGCATTAAAGAGCATCTAAACACCCACATTTCTTCCTTCCATAAACACTTAATATCATGTGGCAACACACATCGCTCAATTAGTGTCCGCATCCTCAACTCCGTCCGCAATATAGGTCAGCTTCGAATTTCGGAAGATATTCTAATCTCTAAATTTCGGCCAACCTTGAATAACAGATTCGAGTTGTCTTCCCCTTTCATACTCTGATTCTCACATCTTCACACTCCCACCTCCAACTTACTTGCCTTTGTCTCCTCTTTATTTGCCAGCGCCACCCACCACACATTTTTACTTGCCTTTGTCTCCTCGGTATTTGCCAGCGCCGCCCACCCCACATTTTTACACGTTACATATTATAATTGTGGAATGGAATGATATGCACTTTATTTACATGTATTTGGACCTAGTGTTTGTGTATGCATATGTACATGTATGTGAATATGGGTGTATTCTCGTGTGTGTGTATGTGTATGCTCAATAAAATAAAATAATAATAAAAGAAATTAAAGTAAAAAAGATTTAAAAAATTGAAATTGAGATGAATAAAAAAAAATGAAAAAAGAAATTATAGTAATAAAGAATAAATTGAATATACGAATATATCATAATAACAAAGGAAAATTAAGGAAAAAAATAATAAATGTAAAATGAATGAATCTATAAATCAATAAATAGAATAAATTTATATAAATTTAGTTCTAGGAGTAGTATACCCTTTGAATACTCTTAAATTAACTTTAGGAAAGGGAAGAAAAGGAAAAGGAAAGAAATGGGTGAGTGAATGAATGAATAAATAAATATGTATTTAGATATTTACATTTTATGTATGTATATGTGTGTATGTATATTTTTATTTTTTTTATTTTTGTTTTTATTTATTTATTTGTTTATTTGTTTTTATCCCTAGTCCCCCCTTCCTCAACTTCTCTTTTTATTCCCCCCCTTCCCCTGTTCCAACGGTTCCTTCCTACCTCCTTGGCATTGATCCATTCCACAATTCAAATTCCTTCTCAAATTTCAAATCTCATTTATAAATATATTTTCCATAAGTTATCCCCCTTTGATGACGCATATTACAATAATAACAGCCCACACGTAAATTTAAATTTGAATTGGATAAAGAAAAAGAGAAAAAATTAATTAATAAATCATATAAAATAAAATATAATAAAATTATAATAATTAGTATATTAATAAGCAAATGTTTATAATATTTTAACTTTAGTTGTATGATTGCTTAGTGGAAATTTGACATTTTCTGCGTTCCTACTTCCAATTGTCTGCTGCCGTATTTCGATGTTTTGACACCGGTTTTTCCCGTTTTTTCGACCCACTCGGTCTTTTATTGTTGTCTTCTGAAAATGAAAGTTTTTCTTTCGAAAATTTAAGATTATCCTTTGCCGAACTGTTACTTACCTGACAGTATTTACTATTTTGGTATTTAATCAGTTTCGTGAAATTATTAATAAATCGTTTTGAGTTTCACTTTCTCTCTTCGTTTATTTATTTTCACTCTTCCTCCTTACGGCAACTACACCGCATTGCTATAACCTCGGACGACTAATCTGCACTTATATTTACCAGCATTGCTTCAAGCAAACTACAATCTCACCGGTTTTTGAATTCTACCCGCCATTTCTTAACACCAAGGCGAGGACGTCGTACCATCAAAGACGTTTATGAAATTAACAAAGAAATAAGTTTCTTTATTCTTGTTTTTTGATGAAAAAAAAGAAAAAATGACTCAATACTGGTCACCCCTGAAGAAGGAATTTTATTCCGTAATCGATAGGATTAATGTAAGAAAAAAAAATTAATTAATCTTGTATTGCTAATTTGGCTTTTATTTCAATTTCATTAACTTTCCATGCTATACTTTAAACTTGAACGAAAAACACACACATTACTCGACAGCGTGCCAACGCATCCATCGTTCGACACCGGTTTTTAAATTCTACCCGCCATTTCTTAACACCAAGGCGAGGACGTCGTACCATCAAAGACGTTTATCAAATTAACAAAGAAATAAGTTTCTTTATTCTTGTTTTTTGATGAAAAAAAAAAATGACTCAATACTGGTCACCCCTGAAGAAGTATTTTATTCCGTAATCGATAGGATTAATGTAAGAAAAAAAAATTAATCTTGTATTGCTAATTTGGCTTTTATTTCAATTTCATTAACTTTCCATGCAATACTTTGAACTTGAACGAAAAACACACACATTACTCGACAGCGTGCCAACGCATCCATCGTTCGACACCGGTTTTTGAATTCTACCCGCCATTTCTTAACACCAAGGCGAGGACGTCGTACCATCAAAGACGTTTATCAAATTAACAAAGAAATAAGTTTCTTTATTCTTGTTTTTTGATGAAAAAAAAGAAAAAATGACTCAATACTGGTCACCCCTGAAGAAGGAATTTTATTCCGTAATCGATAGGAATAATGTAAGAAAAAAAAAATCAATCTTGTATTGCTAATTTGGCTTTTATTTCAATTTCATTAACTTTCCATGCAATACTTTAAACTTGAACGAAAAACACACACATTACTCGACAGCGTGCCAACGCATCCATCGTTCGACACCGGTTTTTAAATTCTACCCGCCATTTCTTAACACCAAGGCGAGGACGTCGTACCATCAAAGACGTTTATCAAATTAACAAAGAAATAAGTTTCTTTATTCTTGTTTTTTGATGAAAAAAAAAAAAAATGACTCAATACTGGTCACCCCTGAAGAAGGAATTTTATTCCGTAATCGATAGGATTAATGTAAGAAAAAAAAATTAATCTTATATTGCTAATTTGGCTTTTATTTCAATTTCATTATATATATATATATATATATATATATATATATATATATATATATATATATTTGAATTAAGGGTATAGAAATCTTACGATCGGTATGAATAACTATTTCTACACTGCGAATTCATGAAAAGTTGAAAAATGTACGTATGTAGATAAACAAATATTTATAATTATTTGTTGCCCTCCGATCTAGGGTGGACACTGTAGTGAGTAGTATTAACACAACTGTCGTCGTCGCTTTAATGCATGTTCCTTCATTAGTTGAACACTGTTGACGACAGCTGCCTTTAATAGGTTTAAACTCTCGCTGATTTATCAGGTTTTTCATAGTGGCCGAGTGGATTAAGACGTCTAAATTTGAGTTTAAACATGACTCGTGTTTCGGGATTCCGAATCCTGCGACTGATATGAATAAAAATCTTCATACTAATGATTCCCGAAAGGATGAAACGTATATGCATGTACATAAATATATATATATATATATAGTACATATATATTTGTTTCTATAGATGTGAATCTATTGAGAACTCCAGTGGTTATAAAAATTAATATTTCTCTTTCAGTCTGAAGAAATTGACTCTCTATTGACGAGGGCAACTGAAACATATATGCACATATGTAACAATAATGTTTGTATAATAACAATTTATATTATATATATATATATATATATATATATATATATATATATATATATATAGTATTCACCTAAGCACCTTTCGTCCCCTCTGGTCACGGTAAAATGTCGACTAAAATAAAATGAAGACCAGAATATATTTATATAGGTGACGAGATGAACGTCGAAAAAGAGAATGAGGGGGGGGCAAAGTAAGTCTATTTTACAGTGTTTTGTGTGTTTCAGTGTACAACATTTAGTATTTGAAAATATTTTCTTTTACTTATTTCTCTCAATATCACACACTGATTAATCAAAGGTACAGCTAAACGCATATTTAGATACAGATTTATCGCGTAATAAAAGAAAGGCGTCGGGTTAAGTTACATATTTGCTTTTATTCAATTCCTATTAACTTTCAGAAAATTTAAATGTGAGAATATA
This sequence comes from Sepiola atlantica, assembly GCA_963556195.1. Taxonomy (NCBI): domain Eukaryota; kingdom Metazoa; phylum Mollusca; class Cephalopoda; order Sepiida; family Sepiolidae; genus Sepiola; species Sepiola atlantica. The sequence continues at coordinate 86,206,746 of OY744524.1, read as the reverse complement.
AAGTAATATCTTTGAAAATGTGACGTAGATTCGGTTAGAGACATAAATAACCACACATAATCTTTATTTCTTATCTATTTGAATAAGTTTTCTTTCTAGAACGTACACATTAATGTACTTAAATAATAGTATTCGTAAATGTTTGACAGCTCGCTCCGAAGTGAGACGAGGTAAACATAAATCCGACTTTACTACATAGCAACAAAGAACGAGTCATTAATTGATCACATTGTCTCTCTTTAATGAATGTCGTGCGTTTTCACACTTTATTTACGTTTCCTCTATAGCTAGCTCGGTATCTCTCTACATGATCAGAAACACATATATCTATCTATTTGTTTCGATTTTCTTTCTTCATTTCCAGTCTATGATTAATGCACACGCTGGTTATTTCGTCTTCAGAGACTGAACAATTAAATTCAAACAGTCTATTCCCTCTGTGAACTGGAAATGCTATTCGTTACTTAATCTAACGGATAGAGTATCACTTTTATTTACTCTGTGAACTGACAATTAATATTGAATATTAAATCTGCTTTATTAATAAAATTGAAATAAAAAGTTACAATTCATATAAGTATTGATTGTTCCATCGTGTCTTATTTTAAATTTTGCCTTCGTTAATTGTTTTACTGGCAAATCAGATCGAGCGACTTATTTTGCCTTGTTGGTATGACATCACTTCCGCCTGACGATGAATTAATAGGGTTAATATATAATAGTGATAGAGCGTTAACGGTAAGAGATCTGAATACTAAACGAGATAAATTGTGACACAATAACGCACAGATACATATTGAGAAATATAAAGATAGATAGAAAACCACAGCCATGAAAAACCAAGCCAATGATGAGTTTTCTGCGGATATATATTAACAAGAACGAAATACGCTAAAAGCAAAGAAATGTTGGAAAATTGCTTTAATTTCGCCCTCAAACCGTTTGAAGTGAGAGAATCCATTTTGTTATTTTTGAAAGTACATTAGCCCTAATGAAATACACTTTGCTTCCATTTAAACAAACACTGGCAACCAATGTATAGGTTTTTCCGCCATTACTCTCCTCTCCATTCTTACTCCCTCGGGGATCTGTCTGTTTCACTCGAATATTAATTACTCGTCACACTTTATATATATATATATATATATATATATATATATATATATATATATATATATATATATATATATATATACTAACAAATATATACTCCGTATTGTCGAATAATTTTGCTGGGCTGCGAAAATAATATCATGATCAACGAACTACATACATTGACCCCAAAGGAGGGGGATAATGACTGAAAGTATAATATCATAACCAACGACCCGCCCGCCCCCCCCCAAATGTAGGAGTCAATTCCTGGGAGGATCATATTGTAAAATCAGAGTATATAGTACACTTCCCTCCTCAAAAAAAGGAAAAGGTAATCCTGGGGGAATGGTATTGTTATTGACGAACGTATATTATACTTCCTCCCCCTCAAAAAGGAGGTAATGCATAGGAGAAATTATCTTGATGAATGAAAATATACTACAAATAATTAAATAAGCATAAACCGTTTTAATGTTAATATAGTTAGAATAGCTGAAAAAAAACTTTCGCATTTATTCATTTAAATAACATTAAAAACGATGGCAAGTTTCATTCTCCGCGTAAAACACCGAAATGAAAATTGGATGGAAAACTATTATCGTCATCTTTATTAATAAAGAATATTTTTGGGGCTAAGAGCAAAGTGTAGTATCTGTTCTTATGATACTAAACTACAACTATTTTTATCGGTCAATGAAGGAGAAATCCTTCTAGACTGAAGTAATTTTAATTTTTTTCCAATCCAGAGCGCCTCTTTTGGGGGAGCTAGATTTTCCTCACATTAAAAACCGACCTTGTGTCTAACTCTGCCCTCCTGGAGAAGCAAGTAAATAGGAACAATTTGAAATATGCTAGCTAAGGAAGAACGTTAAGTGCATTTCATATTTTTTTTAGTTTAAATGACATAATTATAAACTTTAGCAATCATTCTTCCTTAGCTACTCTCTTTATCAACTTGTTAAGATTCCGACAATATTTTTCCGACCTAATTTTTATTTCAGCGTTTCACGTGTACGCTGAAACTTGGAATAACAAACATTAATCATCCTAAATTGTTGTTTTTATTGTTAACCTATTTCACTCTAAATAATTTACGTGTCTGAAATAGGTATTAACCCCAAAATAAAAGGAGTGTTTTAGAATATTGTTGGTAGAATAGTCTGGAGGAAAAATAATCTTTTTTTCTATTTTAGTCGCTTTAACTGAGCGAAAATAAAAAAATGGAAGAACAAGCTACATATTATCATTTATTTATTTGGGGGAGCGAGAAATTTTGATAACAGGATTAATTCAGAAGTAAAATAAAAATTTAAATGAAACACTTACAATTTAAACGGAAGATTCAATTTTATTGGTTTGTATTTTTAGACTATGTAGACTATGCTGAGCTTTTACTATTTACGCTTTCCGACAATCACTCCCTCCGCTAGCCTGAGAGGATTATATTATGGTAAACGAACATATACTACACTGACTCTCTGACTTAGAGGATGATATGATGACGAACGAAAACTATGCACCCCCCCCCCGAAAAAAAATGAGGAGGTAATTCATGGGAACTTGGTCTTATGAAAACAGAGCCAATATTATAATACCCATCCGCAATAAAAGATAATACAATAAAAGATGATCCTGGGTGAATTTTACCACTGAATAACAGAGGATATAATTCCTGGGGATGCGGTGTTATGACAACAGGCCCGATACTACACTACTCACCCTCATTAAACATATTCCGGTTAAATCTTTTTCTTTTTCATTCATTTAAAAATGTCTAGTCACAAAAAGAGTTTTTATGGTTCCTTGGCTTTTTGGCTAAGAACAACATGTAGTATCTGTTCTCAACATCTCAGCAGTATTTGACGTTTTTGTAAAACCGGAAGTTTCATGTAAACTATCTCTCTTTTAAATGAAATTCTAAGAGTTGTTTAAAACGCTATCTTTGTTTTATAAAATGTGTTTGATTAATTTTATTAATAATTATAATGATTGTCCTATCGATAACACGATTGCATATATAGAATAAAATTTGGCAATACAAATTAGAAATGTATATTAAAAAATATTAATTTATTACAAAGTTAAAAAACAACAACATATATATGTAAATGAGCAATATCGGAATTTGTTTGAGTGAGTTTGGAGATGACTATATATAGAGTATCTCTAGATAATATTGCACTATTATGATTAAATAAGTATCATTAGAATTAAATGAATAGGACGGTAGAACGTTAACCTTGGGTTTACTTTTATTAATAATTACAATAAAAAGATTGGCAATACAAATTAGAAATATATATTACAGGATATTAATTTATGTGAAAGTTAAAAAAAAAATATTGTAATGAGCAATATCGAGATTTGTTTGAGGTAGTTTGAAGATTGCTATATATGCGGTATGCCAATATACTGTTGTATTATTAATTATTTTAAAAGCCTTTAACCGAGCCATTAAAGCCTTGCTATGGTGTAAAGTAAACCAAACCAGACCTAAAATTTAAACTATACTTATATTACATGAAGTTGAATAGATTCTCAAACTTGAGACAATTATGACATTTAAGCCCGTCCAATAGTGCTTAACTCAAAATTTGAACCTTTCTCAACCCATAACTTTAATCATGTAATCTCTATTCAGCTGTTTGTACCAACCTGACATTTGAAGGGGAATGATGTCCCTCGACTGACGTTCTTACTTTTGACTTAAACAATATGTAACAAAAGTAAAGTGGTCGACCGTTGTCAGGGGGGACCCAAATGCTTCCTTTTCATTGGCTACTACGCCGAGATGTAGGGGAGGATGCCACTCCTTTAGAAGATTACCCCACTTACCTTTTATTGTCATCTAATAATGCTGAGTGTTTAACCAAGAGGGGTTAAGTCTTAGTCTATGATATAGCGACCAAACATTTACCGTTATGCAAAATTGATCAATATGTAACAAATATGTCATCTAATAGACGCTAACTCAACATATTCAACATTTTCTAAGCCCAGAACTTGAGTCGTGTTCGCTGCATTGTTACCCATTTTTCAAACAATTTTCACAGCTGCTGACAAGAAAGTGGGATCCCTCTATCGTGCTAGCAAACTACTCACACCTGACAGTATCTTATATCTCTACTACGCCACCATCCGCCCATGCATGGAGTATTTTTGTCACATTTGTGGTTGTGTACCATCTAGTAGTCTCTCTCTATCAGACAAAGTCCCAAAAAGAGTCGCTAATCTAATAGGTCCCTTACTATCCCCCAATCTCCAGCCCATGTCCCATCGTCGCAATGTTGCCCCCTTCTGCTTGTTTTTCAAGTACTTCAATGGAATGTGCTCCCATGAACTTGCTGCTCTGGTGCCACCTCGACGTAAATACACTCGACCAATCCGACAATCAGGTAAATCTCATCCATTCACTGTGGAGGGCCCCAAATGCCGGAGAGTCTTCTACTCCAATATCTTATTTCCCTAAGCTGCAGGCTTTTGGAACACCCTCCCTGCTCCCTGTTTCCCCGGCTGTAACGACATGCAGAAATGTCAAACTAATGTGAACAATCATCTCGCTGCACAGCTCCCAATTGAGGATGACCTCCAAAACTTACACCGTAATTCTCAGTGGACCCTAACGTCTATAGTGGGGCTTGCCTTGTTTGGGGTAGACTAAGTTAAAATAATAATAATAATAATAATAAAAATAACATTGTGTTTTTAATTGTTTTGAAGTATTTTGTGAGAGCTGGTCTCTTGTACATTCCAAATAGGTTTCATTATTTTGAGCCTGTCGTAGGACAGGTATCACAGCTACTATTAAATAAGGCTTATTTACTTGTATGTGGAGCTAAGTTCCTTTCTTATTCTTTCTTTTTTCGTTATTGTTTTTCAGTTTTGCATTTTCCGATGACCGACAGCAATGTTCATCGATTTTCAATCGCACAGAGAGTTCATTGGAACTGAACAAAACCTAAAATAGCAGTCGATAGTCAGTGAGATTTTTTTTCTAATTAAACTTGCAGATATCAGGCGCTGTTTCTGACGGGTTGAGCACTCTTGGGACTACTCACTAAAATAAAGAAGGAGCTTGTGCTTCGCCCCCAAACGTGTTAGACAATTTATGATAACTTATCACCAAAGATATTGATTTTGGAGGGGGAGGAGGGCCAAACTTCAACTTTCAGTTTCAATTAGCATTTTCACTTTACACTTTTGCTTTAATGATATTCAAATGCTTCTCATGGTATAATACATTATATATATCGACGTCGTTATGAGAGAGTATGAATTGAAAGAGAGGGAGAGAGAGAAAAAGAAGGAAAAGAGAAAGAGTTAAAAATTCATAAATTGTTTAGATGTTAATCTAATATATATATATATATATATATATATATATATATATACATAAATATATATATATATATGATAAACATTTGTTATTGTTTATTATCTATGTACGTATACGTTTCGTCCGTATTAAATCGGGACTCATCAGCATGGAGATATGACTATTCACTACCGGTCATGCGATTCGAAACCCCGGACTACAAGCATTTTTCAACTCAATTCCGACGTCTTTAATCGCTCGGCCAATTTTAAATAGCGAATAAACGATGATAATTTTAACAATTTATCGGTGGGCTTAACGTCTAAGCATTCTACTTCTTTTAAGGGAAGGAACGATGCATTATAAAGCAATATAAATATATATATATATATATATATATATATATATATATATATATATATGTATTAAAGAAAACATCGTAAAACATAACCAAATTCTTTTGCTTGATAATAGCTTTCTTATTTCTCGATTTTTCTAATAATCTTTTTGTGTCAAAATAAATAAAAATGAATGGTCAATAGGTATCACGAGCATTTCCCATTCTTCGTCGAATTATCTTCAGGTTACAAATAAAAACAAATAAATAAAAAAACAGGAAAAAATAAGAGAATTAAACAAAAACAGCCGAGAACGCCGCATGTGAAGTCGTTAAACGTTAAAACAACACACCGGTGAGTTCAAGAAAAGCGTTTATTATGTATATTCCGGGCCGCCATAATTAGCATCACATGATTACTCGTGAATCTTCACGGAATTTCGAACGGAACCCTTTATCTAATCCACGGGGGTGGCATGCTCTCGTTCCGTCAGCCATCTTGTAGGTATCGAACGATTCCTTTCTTTACATTAAATGTATGGTGGGAGTTGAAATTAAGATACTGTCAAGTGAAAGTTAACTTTCGATATTTAGATGACACATTCATACTCTGGCCTCTCCAGGAAGATGTTAAAAAGATTACTGCACCATGTGAACTCTCTCTTCTCATCTATACACTGGAAAGGAACATAATAACAAATTATCCTTCGTAGATGTGCTGATAACTCGCACTGATCAGGGGTTCAGGTCATCTGTATACCGAAAGCCAACTTTCACTGGACAATATCTAAATTTCAACTCCCATCATCCATACAATGTAAAGAAAGAAATCGTCTGTTGCCTACCAAAGGCAATATGTAGTAACAGCAATACATATCAAGGAGAGATGGGCAGCTTGAAAGAAACCCTCCACCGAAACAACTATCCATAGAGCATGACATCTGCTCCAAGAAATTTAGACAAAACACCAAAGACCCCTCTCCTCCGAACACTCACCAAAGTGTGTATACAATATATGAAGGTGTTGACGGAACAAAATCAAAGAATATGTAATCCATATGACATCATTACAGTATTCAGGAGTGAGTTAACTCTCTGAAAGCATATTGTGCGAGTCAAACACCCTACGGAAAAAGTCATAACTAAGAACTGTGTGGATGCAAATCCATGTAAGTGTGGAAAAATATACAAAGGTTAGACATGTCGACCATAAAAGTAAAGCGTAAAGAATACCGAAAAGCCGTTATACGTGGAGATATCAAAAGAAGTCGGGTATGGCTGACCACATATGGAGGAAAAATGGAAACCATCTATCCTTATGGAACGAAGTAAAAATTATAGACAGAGAAGAACGCTGAAAGGTAAGAAGATTCAAAGAAGCAGCGCATATTTTGGGCGGCGACAATGACCTACTAAGACGACCTAGTATAGAATTAATAGAATATGGGAACCATTAATTATAAATAATTGATAAAGACACTATAATATATATATATATATATATATATATATATATATATATTTAGTGATGATAATATATAGTAATATATAGTAATTGTAGTAAGAAAATATACATATAGAAAAATATAGTAATATTTAGTAATGAGTAGTAATTTATAGTGATAAATAGTAAGACTGCCCATCTAAAATACAAGACTAGTTTTTTAGGCTCCCAAAATTCATGCTAGACAAAAAGACCTGTGGTGTAACGGATGAAGTACTAAGTAAAATAAAGTTCTAGGTGCAGTCTTCTGAAGGTTGAAGGTTCAATCCTCAGCGCGGACGATACTAGGAATTGCAAATTAATTGAAGTCTTATACCCGGTCGTGACTGACGGAACGAGAGCATGCTACCCCGGGGATTAAATAAAGGGTTCCGTTAAAAAATTCCGTGCAGATTCTCGAGTTCGACAGAAAGATTCCCGAGTTCGAAAAGATACACCTGAAGACGGTCAGAGGTTACATCGGCCGAAACGTTGTGAAAATAACACTCAAGATGAGAATAGTAGTCCGAATAATTAAAATTATACAAATCGTCGTTTCTTTTATTAAAAAATATTCAGAATGTTTCTTGGTTAAAAAGATAACAATTTTTGCAACTTACAATAAATAAAGAAGAGAGATATTTGTTTTGTTTATTTAAAGAATATTAAGCCGACAATGACATTTTTTTTTCAGAAAGAATAAAAATAAAATCATTTTCTTAATATTATTAAAGCTTACATACATTTATTATTTCAAGAGAACTGTTACAATTGACAGTAAAATAGATCGATTAAGAAAAGAACAGTGACATTTCTATGAACCTTTTTTCCGTAAATTAAATCCAGTTAAATACAGGGTGACCAAAAAAAAAACGGGCCCGCGTACACTTTATGTGGTATCTCCTTTATTTATTCACCGATTGCCCGTATTTTACAGGACATGGCAGAATCAACGACCGTGACTACGCCAAAACCTCAGTGGGAGCTGGGACAAAGAATACACTGTGTTAAAGTTTACTACAAGACAGGCTCGTTTAAGAAAACCCAGGACAGTTTCATGCATCAGTTCGAATGTGAAAAGGCTCCATCAAAAGCAGAATTCAGAACTGGGTGGACCACTTCGAGAAGTATGGGACAGTGGAGAACCTCAACGCTGCCAGTGAGAACCTTCCAAGCCACTCGGGACGCCCCAAGAAGCGGACAGCCGAGCTGGTCGAAAGTGTGAGAGAGTCTCTCCAAGAGAGTCCGAAACGCTCTGTGCGTAAGCGAAGTCAGTCCCTCGGTATCTCCCGTGAGACTTGCAGGAGAGTGCTGGTGAACGATATCAGGGCTTACCCATACAGAATACAGACTCTGCAGACCCTTACAGCCTCAGACAAGAAGCAGAGGAGCGCTATGGCAGTCAAGATGCTCGATAAGATCGAGGAGACACCAGGTTTTATTAAACTACTTTGGACCTCAGATGAAGCCCACTTCCATCTTGACGGAAAGGCGAACTCCAAGACAAATGTCTTCTGGGGTCCTCCAGACCCAATGAAGTAGCCACAAATCCGCTGCACTATCCTAAGTGCATGGTGTGGGCTGCAATCTCGGTCAGAGGCATCATCGGACCAATCTTCATCGAAGAATCTGGCGTAGCAGTGACAGTCACCAAGGAGCGGTATGTGGAGGTTCTCAAAACCTTCAAGAGTAAGCTCCAGACCTTTTACCCGTCGCTCATGAGCAAGTTCTGGTTCCAGCATGACGGAGCAAGTTCTCACACCTCAAACCTGTCTCGAGATTGGCTGAAAGAGAACTTCGGAGGCCGAGTGATCAGTCTCAAGACTAATTTTGAGTGGCCACCCCATAGCCCCACCTAAGCCCCCCCCCCAATTTATTTTCCTTTGGGGCTATCTTAAGGACAGAGTGTACGCAGGGAACCCCAGAACCATCACGGAACTCAAGGAAGCCATAAGGGAGGAGATGAGAGCCATTCCCATTTCAGTCTGTAAGAACGTCATGGACAACTTCGTTCTGCGCCTCAAGAAATGCACGGAGCTAAATGGAGGCCATCTAGAACACATGCTGTAGAACGGAGAAAATAAGGCCAAATACCCTAGTGTTTTGATGTGATGTTTTGAATATAATAAACTAGTTATGACCAAAAATTCATTTCATTCGGACGAAACACTAAGAAATTGGGCCTAATTAGAGTTGGGGCCCGTTTTTTTTTGGGGGGGGGGGGGTAAGTAAATATTTTCCAAATCTAAAATTTTACAATGACATTATGATTTTTGCAGAGTGTTTCACATTGTGTGCTTGGGTTTTCCTCTCTCATGGACTTTTTTTATAGATATCACCATTTGATTATTCTGCTGTTTCGGCAAAGTCATTCGATATCTCGTGAAAATAATTATGTAACAAGATCAACTCATAATGTGATATCCTATGGTTTTCCAAGTTCGTTGCATCATTCTGCCACACAGACGAGCTGCTTCGAAAATTCTATAAATATGGTAGCGAATGGTGACAGCTTTATTTTTTGTTGTTGAGCATCAAATTGGTAATCACTTTTTCTGTCAAATCGACGGAACACCTTTTGGGGCTATTACCAGAATCTATTATTACACTTAATAGAACTATTAAACGTTGGTTTCGTATATATTTAATCACAGAAGATACATGCTAAAAAATTCCTCAGGTGTGAGAATGGGTCATATTTGAGAAAACACTTTCATCTGAATTGTTCTAATTAGCCACAATTTGCAATTAACTCATATCTATCACTTTCAACCCCTCTCACTTTATTTGGTTGGCTCCCCACGCTCTTATTCTATGCGGTATCTATCACCTTCGCTTCCGTACCCCTCTGTCTATTAACAGTCGAAGATAATAAAGAAAAAAAAAGAATAACAAGTTTGGAATAGTCCATTATAAACAAAATGGTTGTAATACCAGTTAACCCGCAGCTGTAGATGGACCGAGAAAGAGAGATGGGCGTATAGTGAGCAGAAAGTGACTACTTTTTTATCTTTTCTATTTGTTTTTATATTTAACTGGCTTTGCAAACTCACGTTTTCCCGATTAAAACAATCTAACCCGAACTGAATGGATGACCCAGCGGTTCACATTTTTATAGTAGGATACTGACTATGCACATTGATAACGATTTGAAAACAGAATCACTCAAACGAAACAAAAGTACTTTGTAATTATTGACACAAAAGTTAGCATGACTTCAATATCTCCAGGATTGCACACATACTTTCTGTGGAACGACACTTTTAGGATACTAAAACTTTACCCCAGTATTAGCGTCGCCTCGACGAGTAAAGTCCTACTACTGCCTGATCAAAATTACAATAAGTGAAGAAAAGGGTGTTGTCAGTGAGCAGTGAATACAGTAGAATTTACAAATCAAAAGGCACGGTCTGGTGCAGTAGTGGGATGTGTTACCGGTTAACTTGTTAGCTGTTTAGTTCTTTGCCCATTGCGTTACTTCCGCCGGAAGTTGGGCCGCTAAAAATAGGCTTTCATTCGCTTTAAATATGGCGTGTTCGTGCTGTTATAGTCTGTGCTCTCAATGGAATGAAAGAATGGTCTCTTACTACGATACAAAGAATCACTACTTGGGTGTTAGTGACTATAGAATGTGGAACCATTATTATGAGTTGTTTATTTGCTTACCGATCGAACAAGGGTAAGCGGAAGTGCCCCTACTAAAGCAAAGAATGCTGGGATACATTTTATGAATGTAAGTTGTGGCGAATAACAAAATGGAGTAGGAGTCTCATACAAAAAGCAATTCTCAGTGAAATAAACAAATAAAGAAAGGAAATTACAAAGAAAGAAGAAAGAAAGAAAGAAAGAAAGAAAGGGAATGGGAGAGAAAGAATGAAAAATGTGTATAGTAAAATGGAAGGATAGTTAAAAGGAAATGAAAGAAAGATAGAAAGAAAAAAAGAAAGAAAAAAGAGAATAAGAAAGAAAGAAAAAGGAAACATTGACCGAATAAGAGTTCGGAGTATTAGGAGAAAAAAAGAAGAAGAAAATTAATAAAAATTCAAAGAGTTAAAAGACTGATAAACGAAAGAAAGGATAAAAGAAATGAAGATAACCATAAGAGAATGGAAGAGGTATGCCGTGAAATTGAAATAAAATGAGAATAAATTACAAAGAAATAAAGAAATGATATGAGAAAGAAAAATGTATAGAGTAAAATGAAAGATTAGTTAAAAAAAGGAAGGAAACGGAGAAATAGAACAGAAGAAGAATGAAATAAGAATAAGATAAGATTAAAAGAGTACAATTTGGGAATATTGAAAAAAAGAAAGAAACAAGTAAAAGAATGAATCAGGTAATCAAGACTGAAAGAAACAAGAAAAGAGTGGAAGGAAAATGTAAAAACTGAAAGAGGAATGAAGTCAAATTGAAAGTATAAAATGGAGAAAGACTAGAAAGAAAGAAAGAAAGAAAGAAAAAAAACAAAAAAGAAAGAGAAGTAAAAGAGTAAAATAGAGAGAGAATAGAAACGGAAATAAATAAAGAAAGAAAGATTTAAAACGAATAAATAAAAACGGAAATGGGAAGAAAAGAAAAACAATCGTCTACCTATAACTATTGAGAGTCAAATAAAATGGTGAACTGCTGCTCCATCTGGGGAGGCGTCGCTCAGAGAACTCTCGCTACCAAGACAGAGTTCAAAATCGAGTTCGAAATCTAGTAGGGAGAGACCTCTTTTTTTTACAGCAACAGAAGAGACGTTGCTAGGCTTTTTCTACTTTATCGTTATTTTTATGAAAGATGCTCAGCTTAGCTTCAATCTCTGGTTCCCCATTGTGTGACATTCACAGAAAGAACTCAGTTTTTACAACTGAAAAAAATATTTTCTTTCTACCTCTGCATACCTAGCACCAGCCGGATTTATCACGAATAGATCTTCTTCGAAAGGCCGTCTCGTTTGTGAGACTCATTACCGTGGGAATGCTTACCAGAAGATTACAACATTGTAGTCTTTAAATCCAACGTGAACAGAATCTTTATAACAATAATAAATCATAAATCTCGCTTATCTAAACGCATTGCTGCAGTTTCAAGTAAAGTGTAAAAACATATCATTATTGCACTGACAGTGTGATTTAAATGTCAAATTCTTATTCAAAATAGAAGAAGGATAGATTTTACTATATTGATCATGTGTATGCGATCGATACTTAAGGTTGACTAATTTGCATATCCTTTTGTAAAAGGTCGTCTCATTAATTCACTTTGTTATTTGACCCTCCCTCCACTTTTATTCTATGCGTCGTCTATTAGTCTTGCTTCCGTCACTCTTTCTATCTCTTTTGATCTCTTTCTCCTTCTCTTTCTCCCTTTTTAATTGATAGTCGAAGGTAATAAATGGGGGAAATAATAACAATGTTCGAATATAATTACGTAAGAGGAGATGACGACAGATTTTTGTTGACATTGAGCTTGAAAGCGACTATGTTGTGGTATGCAGAGAAACAGCCCCATTGTAACGTGTTCTGTAGATAGGAAGCTCTTGAAATAAAACTGTTTAAACGCAACGTTTGGTCAAAAAATAGAGGAAAATAAGAAAAGATATATGCAGTGGTAGTAGAAGACGAGTTCTTACTGTGAATGTTTTACAAGGGTGAACAAAAAATTAGATCTCAGTCGAGCACCTTTCATCGAAATAATTAAAGAGTAGAGAAAAACTACCAACTTTTTTCTGTAGGAAACGGACTGTATAGCAGAGAATATATCATCTTCGACTTGATTGTGAAATCGATTTTGTAATTTTATCGAAGCAGAAAAAAGTGATCTGAATGATACCCTTTCATATGAGGCAGCACCACTTCATCTTGAGCCCTATCCGACTCTTATACTGGTAAAGGACTGTATCAGGACTCAGGTACTTTCTGGGGTGATACAATGCTTCATTTCCCAGCGACTTTACCAACAGTTTCATGTAAGTTTTGCATTCAGGTAAAACAATACTGTAAACCAACACATTCTGTTTACTACAATTTAATTAACACATGTGATGTAAACCTTATAAAGAACAAAAGAGTTCCAGTCTAAGGACGTGTAAAATTAATTTCATCAACAGACTAGATTTGCACCAGTTTTATGTCTTCTTCGGAAGATTAAAATCAATATAAAATAATACTAAACCTTATGCCTAGAATCATTCTTCCAATTTTGATCAAAATCTATTACATGTCTTTGATTCTGGAAAATGTCGAAAATGTCGAAAATTTATTGCTTATAATTAAGGGATCTTAAAATATAAATTGAAATCCACAAAATCTTGCTTAATTGGTGTATAATGAATCCAGATATAAATTTCATGCAGTTTTGAACAAAATTCAAATAAGAACTTGTGCTTATATTATGCTCCCTAAAAAACCCTTTACCATACTCAAAATCAACTGAAATTTGGGAAATATTTAGTAATTGATGTCTAACACCTATTGTAAAAATTTAACAAAAATCAGAGACCTATGAATTTTTACAAACGGTTTCCAACCCCTTTTTGTGCCTTTTCTAAAAAAAATAAAACTAACACCTCACCTTACGAAAAGCAGATGTGTTCAAATATTACTAATGATCAGTTAATAAGTTTCTGAGTTTATCCTGTACAATGAAATATATATCTACATCTACACATACCTAACTTTATATACATGAACACCTTAATATTAAAGTAAAAAAATAACGGTCATGTAAATAACTGTTGCCTAGAATCCATATTCTAAAATTCATAAAGATCCGTTCATTAGTTTAGGCGATTATCCTGTACACACACATATATATATATATATATATATATATATATATATATATATATATATATGTGTGTGTGTGTGTGTGTGTGTGTGTGTGTGTGTGTGTGTGTGTCTTAAAGTTTACCAAAACATTTCGTTCACGAAATCATTCATCACCACAAAAGAGGTTTTTTCTCTTTTCCTTTTTTCTTCTGTTTTCTTCTTAAATGACCTCAATTAGGGCAACACCACATTGGGTAGTGTCAGTTGTGGAAACTCTTGTTCCAGGTACATAATTCCCCAGATGATCTGCCAAGCAAGGACCTGCTTCGTAGAGAAACACGTGTAGGGAAAAACTCTTTAATTTTGATAAATCTGATAAATAAATAAACTTTGAAAGGAAAAAAGTATTTTGTGGTGATGAATGATTTCGTGAACTAAATGTTTTGGTAAACTTTAAAAAAACACATATAAATGCTCTGTACATTGTAATCGAGTAGCATCGAGCTTATTTTTATTGACCTTATCCCGGTCTTCACTGAATAAAATATCTTCTAAGTGAGAAATCTCTCTCTCTCTCTCTCTCTATATATATATATATATATATATATATATGTATATATATATGTGTGTGTTTAACTTCAGATGTAGTGTATAAATGTAACGTCATATAAGAAAACAGAATTAGCAAATACATAGGGGCGACGGAATTTACTTTACAGAGCAGGTTTAGAAATCATATGCACTCTTTCAAAGAACCTAGTACAAATCCAAAGAAGGTACCTACAACTTTAGCTAAAGATGTACAGGAACTAAATAGTAAAAATATACAATACAGCCTTAAATAGTCTATATTAAGTAGAGCAGGGAAATACAAACCTAATAAATTTGAGAAATATAACCTCTTTATTCTTGAATCCTACAATATAAATATGTCTAAGGAAAATGTATTAAATAAAATACAGGAAGTTGTTCAGAACAATCTACAAAGAACCGCATATGCCCTATCCCGTTACAGACCGATAGAGACACCTGTGCCAGTAATCTTTTCATCAGCATAAATATGAAAATATCTAAAGTATCGGAATATTATAATAATATGTAGCCAATAGAAGCGGTAAACCTAATAGTAAGTGACGAAATAGTAACACCTTACTATAAAACATTTTAATATAGAACACATCACATATATATAAATAACCGAAACGACATAGCTTAAATCTAGCCTATAGATAAGTAAATGGTTAGGGAACCAGATCATCGGAACATCAGCGGATATTTTTTTAAGATTTTAACTGTACTAATTAGTGAAGTAGTGAAGTAATGGTGACTAAAATATAAAGTAATTTAAGGAAGAATTAAGAACCAATAAAACAATTGTCATTCAAAATATAATGTCAAATAAATGCTAAATATAGTGGAAAAAATAAAAATAAAATGAAAAAATATTAATTTAAAAAATGCGTTAACTCTATTATAAATATAGACATACAGTTAATGTAGAGAGGTAATATGGGTATTGATGTTAGAATTTATTTAACTCACAACATGAGTTAAGTATAAAACGTAATAACAATTAATATTAGGTATACATGCCCTTAAAAGTACTTTTGAAGTCTCATAATACTTTATAATGAGGTAATTAGCAACATGTAATGAAAAATATATATAAAATAGCTCCTTTCGGAGGTTTGATTCATGTCTAAGTAATTATAAACTATTTTCGCTGTAGGTGACAAATTTCCTCTTAGTTTCACATTGAATATAAACTTACTACTTAAGTAAAGAAATCTGGGCAATTAGTCTTATCTTAGTTTGAATTTAAACAGTTTATAAATAAATACTGATCATCTACCAATAAACAAAGTATAACAATCGTATTAATGCTTCAATGGATAGCTGAATATATATATATATATATATATATATATATATATATATATATATATATATATGTAAATATATACACATCTCTAACTTTTTTCACCCCAAATGCTACGCAATTATACCCGATGTAGAAAATATGCATAAATAGAACTGTGTGTAATAGTTTGGTTTGATTGTTTTGTTTTACGGAATATCAACCCGTTTCGAGTTAATTAATGGCAAATCCGTTCATTTTGGTGGCAAACGTTTTTATGCTCAAAATTCTTTATATGTTTATTCCTGGTGTTGTGCTTAGTTGTTTTGTTTTACGGAATATCTACTCCTTCCGGTTTTGGTTATGCTGCATCCGGTCGTTTTGGTAAACGGTTTGATTAAACGAAAGGGAGATGGGAATGGAAGGGAAATTGAAGAACGTGACTGAGTTTTTTAAAGAGAAAAAAAGAACAATAAATCATCAATATGTGGTACATTTTGGGTCAGGAAGCCGATATCTTCAGACAGCCTGATCTGGTAGCACCAGTTATACAAAACCAATCATCAAATAAGAAAACAGAATAAAAACGAATAGTTAATTAATGAGAGTTACTTTTTTTAAAGCAGTATGTAAATTAGTAATCCTTTTTGAAGTCGATCGACTCTGTATATTAGCAAGTCGTGTTCACTTTTTAAATTAAAAAGTGGGCTTTTAATATCAATGTCGGTGCGACAAATAACTCAACTTTCTATGTATAGAGGAAATACACACACGTACACACGCACAGACACACACACACACATATATATATATATATATATTAGAGTTATTGGGTACATAGTTTCTATTATACTAAACTCGATGTCGTTTTAATTCTAAATAAAGCTTATGATTCTTTAGAGGAGTTTTGCAACTTGCAGCTCAGCATGTGTATCAAAGAGTTTCCACTTGACTTCGACGTGAACTCTTTAATGGTTTCTCGGGTCGATCCACCTTTCAAACGCACTACCATCTGGCCTCTTCTAAATTGTTTTGCCAGATTATTTCAGTAGAGACATGAAGCATCGAAAGAATTATGGCTGCGTGCTAATTGGATTAAACTAACAAATGCGCTCCTCTTTCAGCTGATGAAAGGCCTTTACACCGATTCCCATGCTAAATGTCCTGACACCCTGTTCAGCACAAAACTCTACTGAATCCCAACAAACGCTCGTCCCGGTTGATTGCAACCGAACTGCACAAAGACAAAACCATATGAAACGTATATATATATATATATATATATATATATATATATATATATATATATAATAGAGAATGGTAGTTTGCTTGAAGCATTGCTGGGTATAATAGTAGTATGTTTTAAAAAGGATGATGGCAATGCAAAGTGTCGGATATGTTGTAAGCTGGAAGGAACAAAAATAATAAATCGAAATGAGACTTACTATTTATTTTTTCTTAAAATCTTACATAACAGCAATGGTGGTGCTAGCTGTTTGTGTGTTGTCCGGATGATTAACAAAAATGTATTAAATATTTCGGGAAAAAAAGAAACTTCCTTTTGTCAAAAATAATAAACACCAAAGGAAAACTATGTCTGTGTAGAGAATCTACGAAAATATATATAGAGAATTGATAACAGCGATTTTGTTTTTCATTTATCACTCCTATTTTATAACCAAAACGTTTACTGTTTTTTATATCAATAATACAATGTAAATTCTTGATATTCTTTATATATAGTACGATTAAGAGAGAACCTTTTGACTGCCTAATTAGCATAACTATGTTTTAAACCGTTCATTAATTAATGTTTGGTATTATTAATTTGGAATTGTATTATCTTATATTTGCTATTTATATACAATAGGTTCGTCTATATGAACAGTAATTAATTAAAGTTATTAATAAACAAATCGAATAATAACAAAAGCACCTTAAGTTTAAAACTACATGCGCTCGCTGACGATCTTACCGAAGGTCGAGGCAGAAGCGAGAAGAGAAAGGGGGGCGGAGAGTGTGGCTGTCTCACTCTCAGCCTCTTTTCTCTCGCTCTCTTTTTGCAGTTTTTATATTTTTCCTGAAAAATAAAATAAATAATTTATAATTTTTTATGTTTACAAAGACGTTTTCATTATTTTCATTGACAAATAAATAAATAAAAAAACATAGTAGCGGTGATCTGTCCAGATTAAGAAAGAAAATAGATTCGTATTTTGATATAATTGTAGATTAACATCCTCGGCTTAACTACCCCCAAACAAATTATCATACCCTTTTTAGGCGATCACTTGTAAACACCCTACAAAGCTTGACAGATAGAAGAAAAGAAAACAAAAACAATTAAGTTAGAATTTAAAGTGGGGAACATCTTTGTATATAAATTCAATGTAATAGCATTCCCAACTTTCGGGACTATTGTCGGGCAGTTAACTAAATTATTTTTAGTTATGACAGTTAAATCATCTGCATTTGTAGGGGGTGCTACCTTTTACAGGAGTTTACGTGTCGTTTTATGACCTTTCCACTCAAACTTAGGGTCAGTAGTAACAAAATTGTTGAGTTCTCTAAGAGGATAGAATTGGCCGGAAATTGGGGAACATTTTACGTTAAATATATATACAACTGATCCTCCACTCTAAATTCTAAAATATTTGCTTTTCTTTGTTTGTTTTCCACGGTGTTAACACGTAATCGACTAAATAAGCAAGGAGGTGAGTATTAAATGAGGGTGTACATCTGCAAATTTACTCATATTTGATTTGTTTTTAATCTTATATATTTTTTTAACTATACGTTCCTTTTTTATTTTAATTTTAAGCAAGTGATGTTAGTTGTGTTTACCTTTCCCGTGAAAATTTAATAAATAACTTTTAAAGTATTCAACTTATTAAATACCTTATTTTTATAGAATAAATAAAAATATTGAAAGTTTTGATATCATTGTAGATTAATGCCCCCCCTCTCTTGATAAAATTAGATTCTACTTTTTCAGGCGATTACGAGTGAATAACCTGAAAACATGGCGGAAAGAGACACAACAACAACATATTTAAGAATTTAGAGTAGGGATCAGTTACGCATACAAATAAAATGTAAAATAATCCTCTATTTTCGGATTTTATGGCAGTTAACCATTTTTTGCCATAGGGGATGCATTCTGTGCGTTACTCTTTTTAGAGTGGACCTTTCGGGGGCGATTGCATGTGGCGTTACGACCTTACCAGTCGAACTTAGAGTTAGTGTTAAAAAATATATTAGTTAACTGTCCAAATAATTTAGAATTACCCTAAAAAGAAAAATATCATTGCTTAACCCCCTTAAACATTACCAGCTGTAATTTAGCTGAGGGATTTAATCTAAAAATTTATCAATCTTTGTTGATAAAATTATGGAATCCCTTGAGTACAAAACATTTTTTAATTAACGCCCACTCCCTCTCAATTAATTAATGCCCGGAGGGCGGATACGTTTTGCAAGTATATATATATATATATATATATATATATATATATATATATAT
>OY744524.1:86174880-86182380 GCA_963556195.1 Sepiola atlantica | reverse complement strand
GAGGAATAAAAACATTTTGCGTGACTCTCTCTCAAGATCTGATTTCCGAGTGTATTCCCTTTTCATTAGACGAAGTTTATCGTCAGAACAGGTACACTACGTTGAGCGATCACGGTTGGATAGAGATGTATGATAAACCCACGGTAAAACCAACCAGCGAGGAAGGAGACGAGGAAAATTGTGAGGTAAGTTTTTGTATAAAATGCAATTGTTTTTTTGTTTTTTTGCTTGCATGAATTTTGTGAGTTGTTTTAATTGAAATAAAAAGTAGTTGTTTTTGTTGCTGGCATAAATTTTTTTGTAAATTTGATGAAAAGTTGTGTACTGTATATTTGTGTGGAGAGGGTTCCATATTCCATTTTGTTTTTTTTCTAATCAATTTTGTGTTTTAAGAGACTAGCCAAAGAAGATAACATTTTAAACGAAGTTTGAAAAAAAAAACAACAGTTAATTAAGTGGGTTTTAGGTTTGGGTCAGCCACGCGATATGTTATGGTGCGTAGGGTATTATGTATTCGGGTTTTTGGCGCCAGTGAGAGTCGGCCTAAGGTCAGGTTGTGGAGACCCTTAGACAGGGTTATTTTTTCTTGGAAACATCCTTGTGTACAACGTATATACAGGTTTAGGAAGCTAGGAGGGATTTCCGTGGTTCGCTTGCGTGGTCTATTCGAAGAATAGCTACGAGTGTTTGGCGAGACAGTAAAATCCCACACACGTTAACATTGCGAACAGAGAGGGAGCGACAGAGGTTTGGTCATTCTGTGAGACCACGAAAGGCGGTGTGGTCAGTTATGAATTTTTTTTGTGTGTGACCCAGGTTTATCCGCAACTACGTAAATAGATATTGTGTGAATGTTGGAAAATGTTTAAGCTGTAGAAATGTGGTCCCATCTTTTGATTTTGGATGTTAGCCGACATGTGCGCGGAGAACATCCCTCACGTCTTGCCGCATAGATAGGATCACGGGAAGGGTGTGGTGGAAACTCAGTCGGGGCAGATAGAACCATGGAGGAGGTCGATTTAAAAGTAGGTACCGAGTATAATTAACCTTGGTTTAGCTGAAAATAGAGTGGACCTAGTTTGGTAACTCGATGTGACCCGGCAGTGTTGGATGTGAAATTTCACCTTGCTACCGTACCGTATAGTTAGAAATCATCGGATGGGATCCGCTACGTTATAAGAAGGGCTGGGAGCTAGAAACACAGGTGATGGTTCTCGGACATTTACCCCGGGAGTACTGAAGTGTTCAAGATGTATGGTCCAGATGTAGCTAATAATATAGAGACGGTACTACATGTAAATCTCGTGGACTGGCCATGTCAGATGATGTGTTAATAAGAGGGGTTTCTGTTTTTTGCGAGAATACGCGTGAGTTAGGTTTATTTCGAATCGGTCGTATGTCGATGATTTAATTAAATTTTATGAGTATCAGGTGGGTGCTCAGGGGTACATACGAACAATTCAGAGCAATGTGGTCACGCAGTGGTGAGGCAGGGGAACACTGAGCGTGTATTATCATGTAGTTTGAAGTTGCGCAGTGAGACATGGGCGAGGATCGCCTGATTATTGTTTATGACATGGGATGGCGATTGAGCCGATATCGATCGTAAGATGATTTTTTTACATCCCAGAATCAGTATCATGTGGTGCCGAAAGAAATTCCGGCTGGATTGAAAGTATGGTAGCTTAGTGGTGTTTAGTTCCTGATTTTAACCAGTCCCGGGGATAGATTTAAAAAAATAAAACTCCTGGATTGTTTTCTTCTGATAAGGGAGGAAGGCATGTGTGATTATGAAGGGGGCCCTATAATTTGAAAAACGCTTAAGTTAGCTAGTATAAATTTTAACCTAAGTGGAATCCGCGAATGAAGTGCAGGTTGAGATGACATGTGTTGTGGTAAGGGTAGATTTGGTTCTCATCAGTGACTCATTTTGCCAAATCTTGTCGACAAGATTTGGCCGACATGAAAGGGCGCGGGTTGAAAAGTCAAACATAAAGCGATATTGAGGAAGTTGTGTGAGTGGTTGACACGAGACCAGGGGTCACTTGTTTTTTGGTCGAGACGCAAGTTTTTAGACTGGTCTGTTGCGGAAGCTGGTGCCACTCGGACAGTCAATTATATCTTACTTAAATATCAGTCCGCGATTGAAGAG
Source organism: Sepiola atlantica (assembly GCA_963556195.1). NCBI lineage: Eukaryota > Metazoa > Mollusca > Cephalopoda > Sepiida > Sepiolidae > Sepiola > Sepiola atlantica. Next base: position 86,180,228 of record OY744524.1, on the reverse strand, counting down.
CGAAGTGTGCAGATGGCTGTTGCCTAGGCAGTTTGCAGATGGATCCCCAGCGATGCGGATCGTATGCGATATGGGCTGAAGCGTAATCGGGGGTCCCGAATGAGACCTGAATAAGTGAGCCGACCTGCGTCCTTCATCATGAATGATTGAGTCAGAGTGATTGAGAAATAGCCGCAAGTCGAGTGTGAATGGAAAAAAGACAGGTGAACCCTCTCTCAGATTTAATAGGAAAAAATAAAATCAATTCACGTAACTCTCTCTCGGGATGTGATCTCCGAGTTTATTCCCTTTGCATGAAAACACAGCTTATCCGCAGAACAGATACACCACCTTGAGCTGTCACGGTCAGATAGAGATGTATGATAAACCCACGGCACAACCGACCAGCGAGGAAGGAGATTAGGAGAATTTTAAGGTAACTGTTTGTATAACATGTACGAGCAAATGGCGTGAACAGTTTCCGGGGTCCTAATTTGAAATATTCCTAAAACCGTTATGAAATATGAGAAGTTATATATATATATAAAATAACAGATTGATAACATTATGAGTTTGATGGTGTTTAGTTTAAAGGCTTAAGAACTATTGTTAAGCATTTAGGTAAAACTTTCGAGAACAATTATGCTTTGTTTGGTAATTAAAGGAGTTCTAAATGATTATCAGAAGCTTTGCAACGTTTCGAATGACTTTCGTATTTCAAGAAACGTAATAACGTTTTGACTTATTTCGTATTTCAAATAAACGTTTGGCACAAGGCTTTCTGTTCGGACTATGAAAAAAAAGTGTAACGTATCGTTATTTGGTAACACTAATATGATACATAAGAAGGACTATGTAACGCACACACCAACATATATATATATATATATATATATATATATATATATATTATTTTTTATCTTTATTTTTTTTATTTTGATTCTTAACGGTTCCAACCACGTGACTTTCCAAATTTAAAACTTAAATTTCTTTACTTTTTTCTCCATTTCATTCTTTCCAAATATGATCTACGGTTAAGATCGGATTCTAACTCTGCCTGATGAGATCTCAGTTTATATAAGCTGTTGATCGATAACATCGACATGCCAGTGTCGCAGATTTTGTACATGTCTGTGTAAATAAAATAATCATATATAAAAGCTCTATTTTATATTGATCACTTTTTATAAACCCGGTTAAAATTCTTTGGATTACTACCCTGTGGATGTTTTACCTGGATTATATATATATATATATATATATATATATATATATATATATATAAGTGTGTGTGTGTGTATATATATAGAGAGAGGTAGGAAGAGAAAGGAAAGAATTATGAGAAACAAAAATAAGGATATGAGAGTTAAAAAGAAAACAAAATGAAAAATATAAATAAATAAACGACAAACGAAACGAAAATACGAAAACTTAAAATAATCGCAAAATTGAAGGTTAATAATCGAAAAATAGAAAAAAAAGGGAGAAATATGACATAAAAATAAGGAGACAAAATAATCTTTACTCTTTATCTGGCATATTACCATAGTTGGTAGAGTTGTTGGCTTCCTAGCTGGTATCCCCCTGCCACCCTAACCTATTTCAGTCAATAGAAATCACGTGGATTTCTCTCCAGCCAATCCATGAAGATTAAGCAACGTCACAGCTGGAGACATCTAGGCGTCTGGCAAAAAGCAACTGACCGATGGCGGCTCACATTCAGATCCGTATTTAGAATCCGAAAATAATAGCTTTTCTGTTTTTCCTTGACCGATTCGCGGTCCTAACCTTAAACAGAAAATAACTGTAAGTAAAACAATGTAACAACTGATATTGCTAACTTTTTTGAAATAATAAAGTTGAATGTTTACATATATGATGGTTATTTAGTATTTCGATAAAAAAGGTAAATTAAGGCGGGCCAACATTACATCTGCAAATCGTTTAAAAATCAGATAAACATTAACGGATTCTGGTATCCTCTACTCGATAATAAAGACCAATATGTATTTAATCGTAATTAACATAGTTCACCACAAACAAGGCAAGCCACCACTGTAGACGTAATGGGCTACTGAGAAAACAAAGGGTGAAGGTTTTTGGGTGGGGCAACCTAATTTAAGAGCTACGCAGCGAGATGTATGTTTACATTAGTTTTAAATATCTGCATGTCAGTAACGTCAGGAAAGCAGGGAGCAGGGAGGGAGTTCCAGAGTCCAGAAGCACGAGGAAAGAAGCTTTTGAAGTAGAAAGCTCTTCGGTATCTGGGAACCTTCACAGTGTATGGATGGGATTTGGCAGATTGTCGGGTTGGTCTAGTGAATTTACATCGTGGGGGTACCAGAGCAGCAACCTCATCAGAGCACAATCCATTGAAGTACTTGTAAAACAGGCACAAGGAAGCAACATTGCGGCGATGGGACAGGGGCTGGAACTTGGTGGATAGTGAAGGACCTATCAAGTTGACGACTCTTTTTTGGACCTTGTCTAAGAGGGAGAGACTAGCGGATGATGCCCCAGCCCAGATGTGGCAACAATACTCCATGCATGGGCGAATGGTGGCTTTGTAGAGATATAAGATAATGTCAGTTTACTGGCACAGTAGATGGAGCCCATTTTTTAGCAGCAACCCTGGCAATGTTTTCAATGTATTTATTCCAATTCATGTTATCTGTGAAGTTTAGGCCGATGAGTTAGAATGATGAACTCTCAGGCAGGGTGCTATTTGCCATGACAATCGGTGGTTGAAGAGGTGTGTTGTAGTTATTGAAGGAAAGTAGCTTTGTTTTTGCGGCATTAAAAGTTACCATCCACTTTTGACCCCATTCCACTACAGACTGGAGGTAATTTTCTAAGGATTTAGCCATTGCCTCAGATATGTGCGCGTCGGTTTTGCGCACATGACGAGAGTAGAGCGTGGTGTCGTCAGTATAAATTCCTATCCTAGTCGCAATAGCATCAGGAACAAAAGTGGTCCAAGAATAGATTCCTGGGATACACCAGCATTTATGTCATGTTGCTTAGAAAGATGGCCATCGAGTACAACCTGAATCTTTCGTTTTGTTAGGAAGGATTTAATTATATAAAATATTTGTCCAGCAATACCATATGAGTGTAGTTTAATTAGAAGCCCTTCATGCCAAGCCTTGTCAAAGGTCTCTGATATATGGAGCGCTACCGCCCTAGCTTCACCTGCCTTTTCCAGTGTATGGTATATGTGTCAGAGATGATCGTTAGGATATCTACAGTAGATCGTGCTTGTCTAAATACGTATTGATGAACAGAAAGAAGTTTAGCATTAACGAGGTGTCTGACTATAGCTAGATTGATCAATGATTCAAAGATTTTAGATAAGGTCGGGAGTAGACTGATGGGGCTGTAGTTTACAGGATCAGTTCTATCTCCAGAATTCCTGAAGACTGGTACCACAGAGGCAATTTTCCAACTACCAGGGAAACAAGATTAAGTAAGGCATTTGTTGTATAGTTTTGAAAGAACAGGGATCAGCAGAGCATTTCTTTATTACTATTACTGGTATAAGATAAGGGCTACAGACTTATATATATTTATACACTTATATATATATATATATATATATATTTATGTCTCTCTCTATATATATTTATCTATTTATATGTATATATATTTGTATATATTTATATATATTTAAATATTCATATATATATATATATATTTGTATATATTTATATATATTTATCTGTTCATATATATATATATATCTATATAAATATATTTTTCTATATTTATATATTCATATATATATTTATATATTTACATATATATATATGTTTATCTCTCTCTATATATATCTATATATATATATTTACATATATATTTTATCTCTCTCTTTATATATATATATATATATATATATATATATTTATACATTTACATATATATTATCTATTTATATATATATAGATTTATATATGTTTATATATATTTATCTATTCATACATATATATATATATGTATTTATCTATATATATCTATATATACATATATATATATTTATATTTATCTATTTATATATATATTATATATACATATATTTATATATATATTTATATTTATCTATTTATATATATATATATATCTATTTATATTTACATACATATATATGTATGTATATCTATCCTTCTCTTTCTCTCTCTCTCTCTCTCTCTCTCTCTCTCTATATATATATATATATATATATATATATATATATATATATATATATATATATATATATATATATATATACATCTTTATCTCTATATAAGCCGAATACCTGTCCAGGAAATGCAAAATTAATTTCTTGAACAGAACAATTTTGCATCACTTTTATGTCTCCTTACAGATATTAAAATCAAGATATAATGATATTAAATCTTATGTATAGAATCTTTATTTCAATTTCGATCAACACGATTTTTATTTAGAAATAAGGCTGTGATTCAAGTCATAAGATAAAAAAGGTCTAAGAAGAAATGGCTATTCACAGAATATTGGTGTTGAATGGCTATGGATCAAATCAAATATGAATCTGAATTTTCAAATGGGAGGTTGTGCCCATATTAAACAAAATCTTTCAAATACTCTTAAGAAACTGAAATTCGGGGAATATTTTTAATTGATCTCTAATTTATAACTATTGTCAAAATTTCACAAAAATCGAAGGCATTTTAATTTTTACGAACGGATTCCATCCCGCTTTTTCTCCTTCTAAAAATGGCCGATTACATGCTAACATGATGTTTTAAAGTGCCACAAAAGGAATAAAACATTTAACATAGACACCAAACAATCTTGTGATGCTAGCAAAAACGTAACAAGATTAAAGAAACAACTAACAAATCTAGATTTCATACAGGCTATTTTGTTCCATGAACTTAGTGGGGTCACACATACTTTCTCAATGTGTGGCAGTGTCCATTATGTGTTGTCTTCAATTACTATATGATTTTTTTACGCTAATAGGTCACCATATATCAAGGCCTAGAGGTCACCCAAAGAGAAGAGTTGATGAGATTGTCAGTTTGAATATCAACAACACTATGAGAGGATTGAAAAGCACGGCATACTTTGATAAGTGAAGAGGGCGGCACAACAAGTATTTTTTTAAATATTAGACTTGAAATCAACCATGTTGTAGTCAGTTAGGAAGCAGCCCCGTCATATCGTTTTTTACAAATATGAAGTTCTTGAAAAGAAGTTTGTTCATGGAAGTTCAGTTTGGTTTTAGATACGCAGAGAGAGACAGGACATGCCTATGTAGTTGTTAAAGTGGGATGAGTTCTTGCTGTGACTGTTTAACAAGGGGAGGAGCAAGAGATCGAACTTGGTCTAGCGGCTTTTCTCTTTTA
>OY744524.1:86147380-86164880 GCA_963556195.1 Sepiola atlantica | reverse complement strand
AGCATTCGAAGCCCAAATAAGATCCTCTTGACATGGTTATACACTGGCTTATAGGGGAAATGGTACACCTCAAATAACAGCACTTAGCTGGATACTCCACTAGACGAGATGAATTATAGTCCTGGAATTCGGTAAGACAAAGAGACAACAAGAAAGTTATACTATAACATAGTTAACTGGTCAATTGGTGAAAGGACAATTAAGGACATTAACTACTAACTCGACGTTTAACAGGTAAAGGAGAACTAATGCAATATTCGAATATCTATATATCTCATATAGATATCAAGTGTTTGCCTCAGGAAGGGTCCCTTTTGATTTCTGAGAACTTCGAGTCAACATGGAACAAAACGTGACAAATATATATATATATATATATATATATATATATATATATATATATATATATATATGTGTGTGTGTGTGTGTGTGTGTGTGTTGTATGAAAATAATCAGGCTACCTGAAAATTCATGTAGAGATATATATTAAATGTGTGTTTAAAGAATGAATGTTTTCACATGTAAGAAATAAAATAAAGCTTTTTGGAAAGCATGGAAACATGCAATACAATGTTTCGCTGAAATGTTGTGGTAGATATTATATTAGCAAAGACTAAGCAGATTCTTAGATTATAAGTCATCTGGTCTGAAAACCTCAATTTGGAATTATCAAAGAGTGTCGGGAAGAGCGAGAAAACACGTTGGGGTTGATCGATCAGGACCATAGAAAAGGACATATCCATTCAATAGCAGATTAGTTTACCCATAGTAGTTGACACAGGTCACCCGAGCTATCTACGATCTGCCACTCTCTATCTCCAGGAAATAAACGCTTTTGAGGTTGAAAACCCTGAAGCTTTTGAGTAGATTATGTATGGATACCATGTCGTCCGGCTAGCGACATGTTTTATGAATTGGTAATCAGAAAGATGCTTATTAAGTGACTCAAAAGTGCATTGAAGTTAAAAGAGAAAAAGAAAGATAAAGAGTTGGATATCTGAAGAGCAAAGAATTATCCAAACAATGTTTTCACCCTTATGGTTATCGTACGACGATGCGATGTAGTATTTTTGTAAAATGTCCAATACTTTTTACATAATTCTAGCAAACAATACAAGGCAAGAATAATCCAGAATAAAAGAATAATCCAGAATAAAAGAATAATCCAGAATAAAAGCGATTTGAAGAAACTTGGTCGGTGCTTGAACTCTATACTCGATTCTAAGATGAGACAACATAGCGCAACATAATTACGGAGATTGTTATCGGAATAGATAACAAATATACTGTGAAATGTTACTGCTAACAGGATAAGTGATTCAGCCTGTCACGGGTCCTTTTAAAATAGTTAAAGAAACGACAAACACAATGAAAGGAATAGGACATTAAATAACGTAACAATCAATATTTATTTCCGAGAAGAAAGCTGTCAGAAAGTGTTGAAACTTTGCGTGTTTTGGGGTAGGCATTTGACGTGAGTGTTCAATGGAAAGAGAGTAAGTCAGAAGACGATTCACAAGTAATTATTGCCTTGGGTCGTAAATGTTATGAGTGATGTGCGCAAATGTTTATATCGTAATGTATATAGGACCGTAGAAAGTGGACCTTGGGTTTACTTTCGGCAGCCTCGTGAGTCTCGCCTCATGTATTTTGTCTTTTAGTCGCCACATTTCATGAGCGATGTTTCTGACAAAGGGGAATAACAGCTGTTTTATGGGTCGGAATATATCAATCTAACACTTATCGTAAGCTAGTTTTTTTTACCTTGAAGTGGGAATTTTTTTTAGCTCTTTACATCAAGTGGATTCATGCTTTGTCTGGAGCGATTTATATATTTTTTTAGTTCATTACTATAGCAGTTCAGCCGAAGCTGCTGATGATGATTATGTTACACGGTGTTTCTTGGCACAAAAATGTAAATCAAGTTTCATAGCTTTGTGTGACAGTGCAGCACTTCATCATACCCTCAATTTTAAAGGGGAGACCAACTCAAGTAGCTAAGTGTGACAGAAACCCTTTTTGTCAACATAATCCACAAAAGGCAATAATATGCAAAGTTCAGCACGTTTTTTTTGGGGGGGGGGGACATACAACTGTTTACCTCATTCCGTAAAAGTAATATGTGTATAATTTGGATGTAGACTTATTTTCTCTTCAATTGCTTGTTGTAGCTGAATGAATAAAAATAAGTTAAAAAGAGGGAAAGGTGGTCACTGTTAATAAAAACAAAGTGCTCGACACTAAAACTTTATCACGTGGTATACTTTTCACGAGTGACGCCGTATTCAATGCAACAATGTCTCTGTTGCTAGATTTGCATCACATATTAGACATTTCTCTAACGACACCGTTTTTAATACTGAACTCGAGAACAATGTGCTCGCCGCTGGAACTTCGTTGTGTGATATATTTTCCTCCAACAACACTGTTTACAAACCCGATCTCCATCTCTCAATAACTACAACGCAAGTAATACTCTTTATCAGACTCGTATTTTATGAATTTAAAAGCATGCAGATCACACGTTGTCAATACTCATAACTTCTATCGTTTCTGTATGCACTTATTCTTTTTTCACGTCGAGGTTATGCATGTCAGACAGAGACGAGCCCCTTTATGTCAGCGATAAGGAAAGTCAAAACTGTTTCCACCACTCGATTCTGCCTCAATACGTCCGCCACAGTTGCGTTGTCTTCTCTGAAAACGCTGGTTTTAGTTTGTCAATTGAAATTGTTGTAAAGAGGTTGTTTTCATGTATAGTAAAATGATTAACTGCACAGTCTATCACTTAAAACGTCCATTATATTTTGGGAATAGGGTCATTTGGTTGTGTCGTCTCGGACAAAGACGAAGTTGCAAGTAGTAATTCTACCAGAATAAACGTTTCCACTGGTATTGGTACCACGTGAAGCGTTATATCGAATTCTTGTAATCTTATTCCATAGGTCCAAAACAAAATGCATTGATGAGTTAGCATAGTCGTTTATATTTCAGTACTCTGCAGGTAATGCCAAACGTACACTATACACTAGATCAGCAGGTGCATAATGGATGTCTTTTTAAATTATGTTTTATATACGAAAGAACTATTAGAAGATTATCGATCCAGTTCGATTCGTTCCAAGACATAGCCAGAACAGCTTTCAAGTGTGTATGCAATCTTTCTTGTGTACCATTGGCACACGGTTGATAAGCTGTGGTTTTGATCTGCTAAATTTCAAGTAATTTCATGTAGTTACTCATTTAGAATTCATCTAAACTGGGGTCCTCTATCTACAGTGACGATATTATGTACACCAGAATAAGCTATCCACTCTCGTAGAATAACGTTGACTACTGTTTCAGTTGAAGTATCCTTTAAATGTGTCGCTACCGGCTGTAATGAAAATCTATCTATGATAGATAGGATATAATACTAACCTGGGCAATCGGTAGAGGCCAAACAATATTTAAATGTATGAATTGAAAAAAAGGAGTCCGGATTTATTTTTAAAAGAAGTAATTTGCTATACGTTGTATTTTATTTATCTGCCAAATGTTTCACCCCATAATTCAATATAAACTTTAATTCCGGGTCAAGCAATTTTTGGAGGGGAACAAGTTTAAGGAATGCAGGCTTGTCCGAATATGATAGTGTATGCACGTGTAGGAAATATCATTTTTGTGAGGTGTATACGGTTTGCGATTTGTCGTAGAAGTGTGGCAATCATAAAATGTATCAGTAAAATGTAAAGGATATTCTTTCAGTGCAAGGGAAGTATTTGAAATAAATGTATTTAAGAGTAAAGCCGGGTTACTGCTCCTCAACAATTACCTCATACCTCTGGGTGGAATCAGTAGTGAATACAGAGATAACATCCAAGGTTCGATCCTCCTGATATGTGTATTTATCAGAGTTATTTTCATAATATAGATTAAAGGTTTATGATCAGTATACACAGTGAAACTAGGACCATCTAATGTATATGTAACATGTTAGATACCTAAATAAATAGCTAAAAGTAATTGCGAGAAAGTACTGTATCTCATCTGTGTGGGACCAAGTTTAATAGAAAATAAATACAAAGATTTCGCAAGTTGCCAATCACTTGTTCCAAAACTGCGCCAACGGCATTCTCTAAGTCCGTAGTTAATCTAATCGCACCTATTTAACTTCTATCTGTATGAGATAGTTTTGTAAAGTTGGCTAAAGCTGATTTAGCCGTGTTAAATACTTGTAAGGCTTCATGTATCTAGATGATTTCCTGATTCTTTTTAGTTACCATATGCGTCAACAGTTGTAAGGTTGCTGACGACCTTGGCATAAAACGTCTATAATAATTCATCAGGCCGGCGTGACTGCCTGACAGACTAAGGTATATTGACATCTTTGATAGTTTTTACTTAATCAGGTAACGGTAAGATTATGTTGCAATCGATGAAGTGCCGTAAATATTATATTAGTGTGACACTAAAAATGCAGTTCTCTATATTCGCTTTTCAATATAACTGTAATAGCCATTGAAATACTTGATGTCTCTTTCTCTCTGTCTCTTTCTACACACACACACACGCACACATATAGGGGAGGATTTGAATGCTTACTAGACACCACCCTCGAGTGTCTTCGGTCTCTCTGTACAGGGGTTTGTCAGAGACTCTAACATGAGGATACTTTTTACTTGAAGTAAACCCTGACACAATATTCAAATAAAATGGTGTGCTGTCTCCTCAAGCCATTCAGCACGTCTCCCTAATTGCGGAGGGCAGCTTCGAATAAACAATTAGAAGCCGTTGACAATGAGTAAATGAATAATAAGAAATATGAATAAAAACAAAAATAAATACTGGCAGGCCGGCACCCCGGCACCCAGGATAAAAAGGGCCCATCAACTCGTTCATACACCAGGCTGGAAGATGTAAGCAATGGTGTAAACCTTAACCCTGCCTCTGGAAATTGTGCTCCAGCATATACAGAGGACAACCAAGGTCAGCCATCAGGCCTTGAGACAAAAGGTCCTGGCCCCCTATCGCCATCAAATGCAGCAACAAAAACAAGAAAAATCAGAGGCTTAAAAGCCCAACCATAGACTGTTGCACAAAAGAAGGTGCTATTGTTTTGCTAACACAACTCAAAGGTTGAAAAGTGGAGCAAAACATCCAATGATATTCTAGCTGATAACATCCAAGAATCTACCCTCCCTGAATATATATATATATATATATATATATATATATATATATATTATTATTATTATTATTATTTCCGGTATCCACATAAAATGTTATAAGGAGATATATTTTTTATGTATCAATTTTCAGTATTTACTTCAACAGTGCTCGATACGTGAGTAGAGCTAGGTAGTAAGTTATGAAAATATATGTATGGCAATTAAGCCACACAGAGGCTTTCTCGTTTCATCCTCGGAGGGAATCATGAGGCTAAACGATTCCCTCTGGGGATGAAACGCGGAAGTTTCTGTGTAGCTTAATTGCCATAAATATATTTTCAGAACTTACTATATATATATATATATATATATATATATATATAAATATATATATATATATATATATATATATATATATATATATATATATATATATATATATATATATATATATGCATGAAAATATATGATTATGCCTATATTTTATATATATAGTCCAAACTATTCATGGTGAAAGCTCGGTGATATAAAAATTTAACAGCAGAGCATATATAAATAAATAATATTACGCTAAATTCCAGTGACTAATTATTTTTCATTTATTGCTATTTTTTTTTTAATCCAAAAACTTTGGTGCATTTTGACGGACCGTTTCAAACAAAATGAACAATTATAAATGTAAATGTCAATGAAAAATCTTACGCCAATCCTGCTGTTGAGAAACCCAAATTTCGTTTTTTTTTTTCAACAAAAATAAAACATATTGTAATGTAATGCGGCAAATAGAAATAATCACAAAACAGGCAACTTCCACGAAAAAAAAAACATAGATATTTCCGCCTTATTCAGGCAGCCATTTTTTTTCGAAGTTTTTCTTATCTAGAAAAGAATGAAAAAAATAATAAAAACTTGATCACTGAAATTTAAAGTAATATATATATATATATATATATATATATATATATTGGTTGTGTTTACGAAGCGTTATTCAATTCCAGTTTACCGGTAACCGGTTGGTGTAACCTGGTAATATGAGTTTGTTTCAGCACTTAATAATATTTTACTTTATATATAATCTGGCAATCCTCCCTTTGATTCTAATTTTTCCTAGTCTTTTTCCCAGCTTTTTTTTTTTAGATGTTTACAATGTTGACACCCATACAAATGTGTTCTTAGCAAATCTTTTAAATGCAAAAGTTAGTCTAGAATGGTAAAATTCATCAATATAGGTATGTCTATGTAACACAAAGAACCAAACTAGTAATCAAAACTTTAGTGACATTAAAATAAACTTAAAGAAAAAAATGATTAAAATTCGTTTTTTTAGCACTAATGGTATACTGTATTTCTCAATATCACTTGTTAGAAAAAATGCTTTTAATAAATGTTAATCTCTGTAAATATTTATTTTATTTACTTCCTCTACAGGAGGCTAGACACAGCGTCAGGGTTTTGATGAAAGTGTTTCTGTGGAACGAACTGTATTCGAACCCTGCACACGCAGGTCCTCATTCCGCTTGGCTAACCACTTAGTCACCGTGCATATATCTTGATTCGCCTTTTCCAGTTTTCTATCCGATAATTTAAATTCAGATTTTAAAATTTATTTGTACTGATTTATTAAAAAAAAAAAACGGATTCATTATTTTGGAATATTTTGAATGAGTGGAAAAAACTTTCTTGGTTTTAAAATGCTGAAACGTTTACATGCTACATTTAACGTTAATGTATGTATTTTTTAACTATATATTAACAAACTATTAATAGTTTAATTAAAACTATCAGTTAGCTATGTGGTTATGAATTGGTAATCATTGAGAATAAGCATAGCGTTATCTTTTACGGCACGGACCCACGGAATAATAGTAATGTGTTTAGCTCAAATGCCTTCAACCTCCTTATCTCTCTCACTCTTGCTTTGTGTATCTATTAATCTCTCTATCTCTCTGTATCTGTATTTCTCCCTGTATCCCTCTTTCTTTTTTCTCTCTCTTCCACCTACCTTCCTCTTCTTTCTCTCTTTTTTCTTTCTCTATCTACCACTGCCGAACCAAGTCAATTGTGTATGTAAGAGAGAGATAGAGATAGAGAAAGAATGGGGAAGAGAGAAAAAGAGAGAGACATTCAGCGAGCAAATGTAAGAGATAAGCGATAATCCAAGTACATAGTTTACCACAGTTACTCTCCCCCTTCTCTCTCTCTCTCTCTCTCTCTCTCTCTCTCTCTCTCTGTATATGCTTCTCTCTATCTGTATCTGTATCTATCTTTGTATCTCTCTGTTCCGTCTCTGTCCCTTCTTTCTCTCTCTTTCTTCGCTCTTTCTACCACTGCCGAACCAAACTACTTGTGTGTGTGAAAGAGAGAGAGGGAGATAGAGAGGGGGTGAGTGAATGTAAAAGAGAGAAACAATACATCAAGTCTAAGTCCATAGTTTAGTAGTTAGTCCCCTCTCTCTCCCAAAACAGAGAGATAGAGACAGAAGTCTATCTTAAAACCATATTTACGCCGGGTATATGGCTCCAATTCACTTGTCTCACAACGAAGGCAGTGTTAGACGCAAAACTCAGTTTTAATATGGCGAAAATACAGCTCCTTAGTTAGGGGCAATCTGAATCGGTGGAAAAATGAAAACTGCTCCAGTCTAGAATATTACCTTCTCCGAGGGAAGACAGAAAAGATTAAGTGTAATATCAGAACAGATACTACACGTAGCTCTTAGCCAAAAGGCCGCCGGTCATATGGTTGATTTGGCACTTTTGTCAACCTTACAACTGATCAATTCCTTGCAACTTCAAAAAGCCATCTCGTCTTAACGTCAGATCCCCCCCCCCCGTCAAACACACCCAACTTGCGCACTCTATTTTCGTTTGTGCGGTAATTACACATCGTCCGGACCGGTCAGTCAAGCCGGTGATGGGCATGGTAAAGATCGTCCAGGGAAACGCCTCGAGGGTGAGAACAAGTTTTTACCGTTCGTTTCACAGTCGGTTAGTAAAACCGTCCTGACACTTTTTCCTCTCGTTTAATTCGCAAACAGTAAAGGCTAAAAAGGTCAGCCCACACAATACAGACGACTGCTAAAGGTGCACGCACACAAAAACAGGCGTGCACTGCGGACCTGACATGACCTTTTTCGCAATCTGTAATAGGTCACTTCATAACTGGTCTGGTCCCGGTCAAACCACGTGCTGGACACTGGAGATGCCAACTTTCAGTCCGCTTGCTCACATGCGTTCGATTTGATAAGGTCAATGACGTAACTTGCGGCAAAATCTTTCCATCCGCCTAGGTGCAAAGACCTTCGACGACCAACAATAACGCATATCCTAAAGACACGTCTATACGATCTACACGTTTAGCGATGAAAATTATATTTCAAACTAACCTATCGACGTACAGACATAGCTCCTTATAGAGATTCGTGGTCGCATCTAAAAATGATTTTTTTAAACTGCCATCTATGAAATCGTTAATAAAATTCGCAATCCTTTCTCTAATCAAACCGTATTTGGTGAAGATATACTTAAGTCTATGCCTGACTTGTCCACCATTTCTCAGTTATTATTGATCGTCATTTTTGGTTTTATCACCGTTAAACGATGTGCGGGGATACTTTGGTGATCGTCTTATCAGTACGATTTCTGATCCTTAATGAGTTTCACATTTACCGGGCCATGAACCCCCAGATTTTTATCTGTAGGTTTATCTCTAAGATAATGTCTATCTAAATAACCTTCAGACTGTTTTTTGAACTGAAGGGGGGGTATCATAGCTAAAACCAAATCAGTGCCAAGAGAGGAGTAGGTCAAAAATGTTGTTTTTCTTGAATCGTTTAATTATTATTCTTAGATGCAAGTCCACAATGCCTTCATCTCAAATGTAGTTTTATTTATTCGTTTTCGTCTTCACTTAATTTATCGATTTTTTTTCTCATTCGTTTTCAAATTCGAAATATTTTATTTTTACTTTCCTGCGTTTCCCACCCTTTGGTTACCTTAACTCATTTAAATTTCCACCCTGTCAAAAAAGTTATTATTTAATTTTTGTTTCGATAATTTGAAACTAGGTTTCAGTTTTGCAAACGAAGATCACCGTTGTTGACCCCGGAGATGAATTAAAAGATGCTGACTGAATAATATTTAAATGTCTAGCCAAACATAGACCATTGTGTTTAGCAGTGAGATTTTTATCAGACTAATTGGATTACCCATTCCAAGACGGGTTCATAGTACTGAAACACCTTCGGATTCTTTGGCAACCAAACGCGTCAAAAGAATTACATTGACAATTCTGCACGTCGTATCAAGCTGGGCTTATAATTGAACGGCGCGTGAAACAAAAGATGTTGGACATGCATGGCTGAATCTTAGTGAAAAAGTAAGACATATATTGAAATTTATTTTACTAAATAAACGATTGTAAATGTTATCATTAATTAGTGATTTTATTTTATTTTTGGGGGGGGGGGTCTCCCAGTATAAAAGCTTGGACGCATCTAAAATATTACGCCTATAGTAAATTTAATGTTATTTTTAAGTTAGGCGTAAAAGACTAACGGACAGACAGATCCTCATATAGAGATGCGTGGGCACACCTAAAAATAGCATTTTAAACTTCAGTGTGACAGACCAATGGACCGACCAACTTACATTGGTTCCTATGATGTCTATTTAAACAATTGATACGCTGATGATTTTCAAAGTAATCTGCGAAATAAAATATATAGAAACATTTAATATTGACAATGCAAAAAGGGAAGTGAAATCGCTCCTGATAGATTTCAAGTTTGGATCTTAAGTCAGATATGTTTATTTACTCCTCGCGGAGTTAGGCACAAGGCCAGTTTTATCTTACTCCCACAAGTAAGATGTGACCCAAGATCGGGTCGAGCAAGTGGGGTTAAAAGCCAGCGCTCGAGAGGTGAGCACTCTGGCCATTTAAAAATTGCCTGGGCAGCCCCGTCGGCATTCCCCGGTAGGGGCGCCTCAGACAGTAAGCAATAAACTTACTCCTCCCCAAAGAGGGGAGGCGAAGCCTGGGAGGGTGGACCTCCTAGAACTGCACAGAACAGACGTGCAGTATCCATCGGAACAGATACTACACTTTGATCTTAGCCAAAAGGCCAAGAACATGGTGACGTCAATCAAAGTACGAAAATAGCAACCGTGACCTTTGACCTTGCGAAAGTCTATCTGAGCGAAAAACATTCTGACAAATACTAGAATTAATTTCGGAATTAATTACACTGTACTATTCGCTTTTATAATCAAGTATTACATATTACTTAGCATTAATATGTTTTTAACTTAAAGGTAAGCTCATTTGACGCATGCATAAATTTAATTACGTACAAATGATAAGAGCTGTAATCGTCCTATATATTTGCGGGTGATTGTCTGATTGGTTGATTTTAATCATGTGACGTAGACAAAAATGCTTCATTTGCGGATCAGAAGTTAGAAAAGATATGTACGATATAATCCTGCTAGATGGGTGCATTAGACATTCTTGCGTGTTGAGGAAGATACAACTCAAAGATACGGTAAATGTATCCATAGATACGTTACTCCAATATATGTTGTAATTAACATTCTGTTGGCTGCCTTCTTCTTGTATGAGCATGCCCACGCTCCGTGTTCGAACAAAGAAGCCATTTATTATGGAAATTGGTCACAAATGAAAATGTTTCATATACGAAGCGACCCTAAAAATGTGAGGTCAGACATGGTCAGTTCATACTTGGTATTATAATAATAATTGGGGATATTTCGTCACGCTGGACGGTTGTAGAACAAGCGGCTACTTCTATTGCTAAATCGAACTTAATATCTCCTTCTCTCTCTCTCTTTCTTTCTCTCTCTCTCTCCTTCTTTTTTTTATACTTATAAACGCGTCGGACGCACATACGCCCACATTTATTATATAGAAGATTATCGGTTATTAAGATTAAACGTCTGTTCTCATAAAAATTAAGTTAAAATATGTGATAATTATTTCCTTTATTTTACATTGTTATCAATTATTATTAAGATCAAGCCTTCGTACCTTGACTCATAAAATTTAATCTGCATACGTGATTATTTAAACGATCCGAACACACGTGCGTTCACTTATATATATATATATATATATATATATGGGAAATGAAAAAGGAAAAACCAAAAAGGATGTTTTTTTTATATATTCATCAACGTTTCGTCTTTATTTTAAAGACTTCTTCAGGATGATAATATTAAGAAAATGTCATGCAAGTACATGAAAATATTGGGTTTACATGATGGGTTGATGGGAAGAAGTAGTAGCCACCGCATGACATTTTTCTTAATATCATCATCCAGTGTCAGGTTGTATATGAAAAGAAATCAAATAAAGTGGTCGATCATATAAGAGAGCTAATATAATTTATTTAGATACTGTATATTACATTTTTCAGCAATGTACCGCGGTTTCATCCAAAAGGGCAGATTTAGACATCTTTAGTAAATCTCCGTGCCCAATAGAATCATCGGCAAGCTGAAATGATTGTAGTCACGCCCGACAGACAATGGCGTCAGCAATGACAGAACAACAGTTCATCTCTGAGTCGGAATGACCCAAGGATCTTTTAAACAAAGACTCTACACCCACAACACCACTTTCAAATACTCCCAAAAAGACTACATAATCACACTGGCAACCCACGTATGGGATCTCAAGAAGTCCAACACCCCCTACAAAATAGAATGGAGAATTACCGACAAGCCTAAATCCTACAGCCCCACGTCCAGGGCCTGCGCTTTGTGCACTACTGAGAAATTCAAAATTATACAAGCTATCAACAACCCTTCCATAAACTGCATGAACATAAAAACCGAGTTCTTCAGAAAATGCCCCCACAGAAGAAAATTCCTGCTAGCCCAATGGTCTGATAACAATATTACATAACCCACCAATTATCCCTTGAAACCAAATACCCCTCTAAAAAGATAGTAAAGTATTTCTTAAAAAACATATAAAATAACTAATTTCCCCAAGACCTCCCTAAACCCATAACACAATTCCTATCTTTCTATTTACGTACAAAATACCCCCCAAGATATATGTTAAACACACAACGGGTGCGACTACATAAACCCTGCCTACCCTGATACAACCTAGTCCTAACCCAGATACAATATTCATCAATAAACACCCCACCCTTTCACCACAGATAATCACATCATCCATACTAAAACTAACCACATCCACAGCGGAGTATACATTTATCAACATATACCCCATCTCCACGTGACCCTCCTATCACGGGAATACAGATACACCACAAAGTTTTCTTAACCCCTAAACCCCCCACCCACCCCCGCTTCATACAATCCATATAATAGATTCTCAAATCACCCGCCCACCCCTGTATAAATGAAGATGAATTTACAGGCGTACGTATACGTCCAGATGTGTGTACAAGCATGTGTGCGAGTGCGCGTGTGTATGTATAGGAGCAGAGTATTAATAAATAGAAAATATAAAATAATATTAATAAAATAAATACAAGATTAAATTAAAAACACAAAAAATAAAAAATATTGAATTAATAACCCCGTACATGTGAGCGAAGATGTGTGTACATGCACGCATGTGCAGATTTTGTGTATAGGCGTGCTTGTGGTTCCATGCTCGTGTGTGTATATAGGTTTATTTGCCGGTGTACATGGACATAGGTACGAGTGAAATTACAAGATAAAGAATTTAATGAATTACACTAAATATAAATATAAATATAAATACAAATATAAATATTAATATTATTAACACACCTTTAATAAAGAGACTAAACTTATACCCCTCAAACGGAAATAACAGATAATATCCATCATTCCGTTTATAACCATTCTTTGTTCTTTTTTTGTTCTTTTTCGTTTTTTGTTTGTTTTTGTTTTCAACACTACTGGTTATAAACGGGACATGTCAACGAAACACCGCTTCCCATTAAGATCTAGAAAATACGAAAACACCAATTCAATAAACAAAAATAAACTAACACTTAAGTCCATAAAAACATTATTGCATCATGCTTTACAACACTATATAAAACAATTAACCCGATACATAATTTTATTCCGAAAAACGATAACAAAAGGGCACTATAATTCCACAAACCAAACGGCAAACTATATGGCCGCTCCTTTCGTATTTTTCCAGACCAGATATAACACTAACATTACAAAAAGAACAGAAAATACGAAAACACCAATTCAATAAACAAAAATAAACAAACACGTTAAGTCGGTAAAAACATATTTGAATCATCTCTTTAAGCTCTATATCGAACAATTAATCCGATACATAACTTTATTCCCAAAAACGACAACAAAAAAGCACACTTGTTTCACAGGCTCAAACGGTAAACTATATAGCCACCCTTTTCGTATTTTTTCAGGTATAATAATAACATTACAAAAGAACAGATAAATAAATAAATAAAACTTGCTAACAGATAAATAAATAATAAATACAACTTGCTAGGGAATAAAATGAAGGCCTCCCTTGAACCTTAGTTAATGACTATCCCACAGAGATGCACCGTTTTTCTGTCATTGTTGACGCCATTCCCTGTCGGGCGTGACTACAATCATTTCTGCTTGCCGATGATTCCACTGGGCACGGAGATTTACTAAAGATGTCTAAATCTGCCATTTTGGATGAAACCGCGGTACATTGCTGAAATATGTAATATACAGTATCTAAATAAATTATATATATATATACATATGTATATTAGTAAGTTATTAAAATATATTTATAAGGAGTAAGTGTGGTATCTGTTCTGTGCAAAAGTTTTTCAATAATATTGCGGGGTCTGTGTTCATACGAGACGTCCATAGAATGGAAATATGTTACAAACTCCTACGAGAGGTTGGAGATAAAGATCTCCCCCTATATTTTGAAACTGCATAAAACAGAGTACTTAGATACGGATGTTTCAGATTGACCAATAATAGTACAATCATATCGTGGGATGTCCGTTCGTGCTGGACGTCTATACACACAAGATATTTAAAGCAATATACAAGAGATGAAGGACACAATTGTAGAATTTCCACGGGCCTCACTAGTTTCTACTTTAATAAAATTATGAGATAGCTTTTGTTTCTGTATTTCACGCGTCAACGTAACTTTGTTAATTACACATTGAAGTATTATTTTTATATTAACCATTAATCAGATATCTACTGAACTCAAAAATGATCTTGCGATAAATAAAACGAAATTTAAAAAAATCTGAAATTAAATCCACCAGAAGCTAATTTGGTTTATTCGTAAACAAGTCAGCCATTTTATCCTCCGTTAATAGTTGAAAAATAATGAATGACTTCGTTACCCGAATTTGAAAGCATTTAAATTGTCGAATAGAAAGTTATTTCCGGCTTTCAAATTCTAACCAAATCCTCACGATTGTAAAATTTTCAAAGTTTTCCAATAATTTTAGAAATACATGTTAAAATAACATTAACTTAATGAAATTGTTCATAGTTTTATAATAATCAGATTCAAATAAAAATGTAATAATTAAACAATACCGTATTAATTAAATTTAATCCTATTTAACAAAAAAAAATTAGTTGGTCAAATAATTAGCATAATTTAAAAACACCGCGTGTAGGTAGAGCTTGCATTATATAATATCTTTAAAGAGACCGCATTTGATTGAAGATGTAATCGCGACCGCGTGAGTATTTCTGACATTTGGCAGACATTTCTTCTACGCTTCTTGAATGCAAGCTTTCAGGTGAAAAATGCTCTGAATTTTGACATTTGCTATGAAATATGAGAACAGATTATGCAATACATATTTGTACTATGTATATCCAGACTACTTTGCAATATTATTAACTTTTACCAGAACGTTCAAACTCCGCGTCCTATCATCGACAATCAACCTGAATTGAAATAAATACATAGATAATCCTGCAAAGTCTGCTGCAAAGAAGGTCGGCTTCATCTACCGGGCTAAAAAACTTGTCACACTCGCTGGTATCTTATATCCATATAAAGTAACCATGCGCCAATGCATGGATTATTTTTGTCACATCTAGGCTGGTGCACCAACCACTAGTCTCTTCTTCTAGGACAGGGTGCAAAAAATAATTTCCAACCTAAAATGTTCAGCACTGCCTACAAGCTCCATTCCCTGTCCCATCGGAGTAATGTTGCATCCCTGTTCTGGCTTTACAAGTGCTTCCTCAGAACGTGCTCCGACGAACTTACTTCACCTGTACTCATTCAGCGTAAATATGCCCGACACACGCGACTCGTAGCAAAAGCCCACCCCTTCATTGTAAAGGCCCCAAGATGCTGAAATAATTACTATAAAACAGCTTCCTTCCTCGTATCGCTTGTCTTTGGAATTCCATTCCTATTCCCTATTTTCTCGACTGTACAAACATGCAGAAATATACATGCAAGGTTAACATACATCTTGTTGCACAACTCCACACTTAAGATTGCTCCTATGAATATGCACCGACCTGCAGTAAATCTGGTCGCGGATTAGAAACTCGCTAAAGTTTAGCCACGGCGTATGACGTGGATTATATATATATGTAAAGTATGGAAATATATTTATGGTAATTAAGCTACACAGAAGCGTCCGCATTTCATCCCATGCATGACTTATTCTTATGTGTATTTATTTTTCTTATTGGTAGTGAAAAGTTTCAGATTATTATCAGTAAGTTGTTGTTTAGTCGGCTGGACAAAAGAACGTTAACTTTTTAATACTTTTTGTTTCAAATATGACACATTCCAATAAAATGCCTATTTAATATAATATTCAACGAAAATGTGTCAAACTGCAACTTGTTTCACATCTGCAACGAACCTGTTAGCAACTGTGAGTAGGTATTAGAATGATTTTGAATCAGTACACTCGTTATATAGGTAATAAGTATCTTCGATGATAATTGTTTTTTTCTAACCAATATGAAAATAAAATGGGTGGAACATTTGTTTCTAATGTTATTTTTACGTACTTTTAATTTTGAATAATGAGTTTTAAAAAAGGCTCCAGAACTTCTGACATCGATAAGGACATCGGGTCGACAGTACTGAGTCCAAATCTACTGTTAGTTTTTCTTTTTAGATCAACGGTTCAACCGCAATGTGGGGATTTCTCGCCATATTGTCCTGAGCCTATGTCTCGTGATTGTAGGCTGAATCTACGAACTGCGTTTAAGCCCATGTGACCGCCTGCAACCACCACTCCTGCACTGATGAGGGTAACAAAACCCGAAACGACGTCGTCTGTAGGTAAAAACACTTTTATATTTAAAAATATTTATAGTATATTTATATATATATATATATATATATATATATATATATATATATCATGTGAGTTATATATGTCTAACCAAATACTGTTATTTTTTTCGCTATTCAGTTAAAATGGTTGATTTGCCGTAAAGCAGT
The DNA here is from genome assembly GCA_963556195.1 of Sepiola atlantica. Taxonomy (NCBI): domain Eukaryota; kingdom Metazoa; phylum Mollusca; class Cephalopoda; order Sepiida; family Sepiolidae; genus Sepiola; species Sepiola atlantica. The sequence goes on along the minus strand of OY744524.1, from coordinate 86,148,285 downwards.
CAAAATCTAAACCAAATCCTGCTTAACTACGTTTTTTAGTCTCTAAATAAGAAGAAGGAAACTCAGACAAAAAGTTAGCGGAAAGTTTTAAAAGATCAAAAGCCGTTTCTTCACAAAAAAAACAAACGATAAAGAATAATTAAGCAAAAAAAAAAATGGTTGGAAAATATCCGTCGCCCAAAACAGACTCAAACGTTAGCCACAATTCGTCTTAATCTTAAATATCTTGACCTCATTGAACAAAAAAATGGTCATATCTTGATGGCGTTAGATGAAAATAATTGGTGCCGACTTATCAACTTCCGACTAAAAATGACCGGAGATCTGTTTGAAGAGTCACGTACAAAACGATGGACGACTGCGAATAGACTGTCCGCTTGGTTTCGCATAAACCGAGGCGTCTCGGCGCCCATTAAAGTCAGTGGCGGCTAAACGGTCAGTGTGTCCAATCAGCGTCCGGTCACAATATGAGATTCGCGAGAGAATAAGTGGGGAAGGTGGAAATATGAGAAGACCTTCAGTTGGTTCTTTGAAAAGAGAACACTAGACTGTTCAATGCAATTCATCGCTAACTAATACAGTTCCCTCAGATCTATCATCTAGACACCGGCAAAAACACGGGAATAGCGAACGGACAAAAAAAGGATGAAAAAATATATAGCACAAAAAAATGGACGTAAGAACAGGAATCTCAACCAAGAAACTCAAAGATGAAACATTTAATGTTTCGCCGGATATTTCTATCATAAATTTGAAAAAAATTGTTGAAATATTGATACTATTATTATAATTTTTAAAAACTTTTTTCTGCAAATTTGAAAAAGTTCTGTTGCTCCTAGGTCGTGAGTTCGATTCTCACTAGTAATCTGTGATTTCGACATTTCCTTAATTTTAAAACTACACGC
>OY744524.1:86119880-86142380 GCA_963556195.1 Sepiola atlantica | reverse complement strand
TATACACGTATATACATATATGTATACGTGTATATATATATAGAGAGAGAGACATACATACATGTATATATATATATGTAGGCATAGATACATATTTATGCATATAAATATACATATTTATATATATATATACTTATATATGCACATATACACACATATATACATATATATGTATATTTACATAAATATACATACATATATATATATATATATATATAAGTATGTACGTATATATATATATATATATATATATATATATATATATGGGGGGATAAGGGAGAAAGCGAAGAAAAGAGAGTGAGGGCGAGAGAGCGTATGTGAGGGAGAGAAGGGAAGGTAGGGATTGGGGTTAGAAAAGTTGTAAAAGTTTCCAGTGACATCTCTAAGCGGCGACAAATCGACTTGATTTGATCGCCACTTTCTAGGAGTGTTCTTAGCCTTTGAAGTTGCGTTTTCTTTTAACTAAATTTCTCCATAATTTTCGCGATTATTGAATCGCAAATAGCCGAGAAAATTGACAGCGAAAAGAGCGTCGCTTTATTTTGCATTATTGATATCGCCACAGAGATATGCACTTTTGCCACGACCGCTTCCAAAACGTTGCCGCTAATTTTTAAATAGTTCTAAAGAAAAACGAAGAATTAAATTTTCAGCATTTATTCATTTATTAATACGTTTTTTATTGATGTCTTTCTGTAATGAATGCCAATAGTTGCGTATTTTGAGAGCAGAATGCGAAAGAATTATTTATAACAAGTAGGAAGACCCGGCGTTGCTCGGGATTCAATGAGTTTCACGACTAGGTACTTTTTCACTATGCTCATAACACCATATTACTTTCTTTGTTTTTACTGCAACTTTCTTCCTGTTTCGCCACATAATAAAGTCGGAAGACGCTGAAATGTTGAAAACCTCTGAATTAGTGTCCTATACGTGTGGTTTAACTTTCATTAAAATCGGATATACGTACTTGAAGTTTTAAGGTGGGGGCACATAGATATTTAGCACATAGATGGTGGTTCGGCTCTCTTAGCTTAGGAGAGCACTTATAGATTTGGGACCATTCCTATTATTTTCCCCAGAAAATTTTATACATATGATTTAGATTTCATAAAAATCGGATGTATCTTAATTTTTAAGGGGGTAACACCCTCGTAGCCTCATTAGAATTGCACTTAAAGAATCAGGAACACTTTCATTGTCTTCCCCGGTATAATTGACATAAGAATAGACTTTAAGAGTTTATGTAGATTCTCTAACCTTTCTTTCTATAGGGAACACACAGACGTTATACACATACACACAGACATTGAGTTTTACATATTGAAATTCTCGGACTGCTTTCCGCATCTTTAGTTTATTTATGAAATCATCGCCCTGCCTTTGCCCAGGATTGAACCCAGAAGATGAGAATGTTACAACTCCTGAAATATAAAACCAAAATAAAGTGTTAACTGTAAAATTCTGTGAGCGTTACCGATTTTGAAACAAGGAACAAGGAACCTGAAGAAGGCCGGAGAGTAAAACAGTCGAAACGTTGTGATAACAACAATCAAGATGATGAAATAAGTCCGAAAATATTGTTTATTTTTACTACTGGGTCTCCATGTAAAAAGGCCAAGAGCCATTCGAGGATATGTTTTAATGATACGGAATGATTGTCAGTCGAGAGATGAAGAATACGATGGAAGTACTAACATTAAATATATTAAGTGCGTTTGATTACTCGGTACTTCTTCACATCACGACCCGAGCAAACTTTGATCCCAACCCTAACTCTAACTCTAACTCTAACCCATATCCTGACACTGACCCTTACCCAAAGTTAGCTCCGATCATAATCTGGAGAAGATCTGATCACTAATAGAGCGGTTTATGACAAGAATTTGTTGACATTGGATTTGAAAACAACCTAGTTGTAATTAATACGGAATTAGTTATGCAGGAATGTGTTCCTCATGCGAGAAGCCCTTGCTAAGAATTTCGTCCATGGAAATTATTGTTGGTGCTAGATACTTGAAAGGAGAGCGAAAAGTCATTCTCCGTCGTGATAAGAATACGAGTTCTTGCTGTGAATGTCTTACAAGAAAGACCCATAGATTAGAACTCAGTCCCGCATCCTCCATTGAAATAACGATAGAGCAGAGAGACTAGAAGCGTTATTTCTGTGAGAAAGTGGTTTTAGGAGATGGCAGAGTACTTTCTGCAGCTATAGAATGATCCAACCATTTTACCGGCGCTCTTTGCAACAGACTAGATATGCATCTACCATTTTACATCTGGAGTGAAAGTCAGTCCTAAGAGCTTATCAAAACATAGGGGCTTCTTCATAGAGAGATCCATTCATTTTGACCAATTAGGGATCCGACCACTTATGGTGAATGAAAATAAGCTTTGTTTCGGAAGTGTTAAAAGTAGTAGGCCACTTTTCACCTAGTGCATCACATGTTCCGAAGAAAAATGATGCTTTTCAAGGTGTTGCCATAGACAGTGGTGTCGTCTGTGTAGATGTAAACAAATGATCTCAAGATATAATTATACAGATCATTTATGAAGATAAGGAAGACTGTTTTCCCCAGAACAGATCCTGTAAATATCACTGTATATACAGTTATTACATAGAGGACATAGACCGTATTTATACAGTTACAGTTATTAGACATATGTTGTTATGATAGAATCCTATTCTTTTTCGAATTGTTGTAATTTTTTTAAACCTTTACTAATTCTATGTTGAGCTTTGACGTTATTAAAGAGTATTTTTATAGAATTCCCTGGTTATAATGGAGTTGATGATATATATCATTTGCGGATATTCGGATTGTAATGAATGTAGTGTAGTGTCAGATCAGGTTTGTGGGATGGCTTGTAGATACCGGTATTAAGGTATTTCTTATTATCTAAGATGTTGATTATTTTCTGATCGATATTGATAGTTATTTTCTAAGGGATATTGCTTGAAGAATACATGCAGTTCTTTTTCGTCTTATTGTATGCTCGGTCAGATGCTTCCGAAGTAAACTGAACGCTATCTCTATAAATTACCCTCTTAAATTAGAGAATCATGAATGGATCTTGTTTAGTAGAATGAAACCGACTCGACCAGTAACCCTTGTCGAGTTTGTGGAGCACATTTATATATTAAATATAATAAATATTCGAGTAATATCTGTAAATGTTATATTAACTTGCTCCTGTAGACGTTAATTCAAATGCAACCAACTTAAAATAACTTGATTAATTAAACTCTAAACTCTAATTTACATTAATCGGAATAATTGGTTTCGTTTGGTTTGTTTTACGGCATATCAACCATCTATGTGTGATTTAATGCCGAATAAAGTTGTCAAATATAATTATACAGGTAGGATAACTATTTACAGTCATATAATACATTGTTCTTAGAATACCAGAATATATTGCTCTTAGAATACCAGAATAAATTGCTCTTAGAATATCAGAATTCATTGTTCTTTGACTACTAGAATTCATTGATCTCGGTATACACTCCAAGCAAACCATTACTCACAGAAAAACATTACCTCTTTGAAAACATTACTTTTTGGCATTGGTAATCTTCTTTGTTCTTAACGTGATTGACTCTCAGCCACCGACTTCTAGTATGTATTTGGGGAGAAAATAAAAAGAAGAAATGAAGTTTTAGATTTTTGAAGAATCATATCGTATAATAGGGTAAGAGGCGCACTTATAGATACTAGGACATGACATGACAAGCCGATTGATCGGATCAGGCCTCTCCGACCTCCTGTCTAGCCAAAGTAAGGACTGGAGTGGACGAATTCTAAGCCACCAGGATCACGTCTTAAAAAATCACGGGTCGCCACGCACGGCCAGCATGTGGCCCCGTTTTCGGGGTTGGGTTGGTTACCCTTCTGCATAGGATTGCAGTCGGCGAATTCGTGGCCCCACCGACAAGGCAAACTAAATGAATGAATAAACATAACAAATATAACATTATACTTACTACTTATCTACTATATAGAGTAGACTTGTTTCCCTCTAACTTTGACTACAGTAGTAAAAACTGCATCGCAGGCGAAACTATTACGCTCTGCAAACCACCCGGTTCCCCTTATGTCTTCCTAATAAAGATAAAGTTACGACGAATCTATTCTCTAATTATTACATTTAATCCTGTAAAATTAACACACACAAAAATAACTTACAAAGAGGATGTAGCTCGCCCTTTAGCCGCTCTAATTCTTCTACTAATCAATCCACCTACAACACCGTGTGATTTCTTTACATAGGCAAAATGTTTACTAATCACCGGTAAATGAAAGAATAACAGAATACTATTCATTAATTCCTAATCCAGTCTATTACTACATTACGATACACAGAAATAGTGTAAAAACGAAGATACAGACAAGTATAATCCATTCTGACAACATAGCGACAATAATCAAGGCACCGTGAGGTATATTTCCACTTTTTAAATGATCATTTTAAACTAATGTTTATTTACTCCGTTTAATATACTTATTCTAATGATTTCTTCTTTCATTACAAAAAATACGAAACAGAATGTTTTCTTTCTTCCTTCAATCTACGCATACACTGACTTCTTCATCTTTTAACGATTTTAAAACATTGAACGGGGTAATGTGGGCTTGTTAAAGTAAGACTCATAAAAATAAGCAATACATTATTTTCTACTCAATATGTATTGAGACAAGATGAACATTCAGTCTAATTGGTTGGAGGAATATTAATGCTTTCGTTTTCTTCCGATTTCAGCGAATTTATTTTTGTGGAAATAAAGATTCTTCCGATATAGACGATCACATGTAAACACTCGAAATATTTCGGAAGACTCTATTTAAAGTATAGCTTCACAATCAAACTGTCATAGTTTACCCTCTACAAGATGTTGACACTACTGCAGTTTAGCAATTCGTTTTGTTACATCCTATTTCAGTCACGTAAATTATTCAGAGTCAAGTAGATATCGGCATTATTTTCCAAACATTTTTTCATCGTCAAAAACTGCGTGCAGCATTTTCTACTTCTTTTTAAATGCTACAAAAATTAAATGCTACCAAACGCAATAAAATTCACTTTTATACTGAATTGCATAGTTTTAAACTCCTGAAGTGTTTTAAAATTTTCGTTATTTCAGTAAAACATGACAGTAAAACATCCAAAATGGCCGACCCCTGAGTTGCTACTAATGTTTTATTCATTAAATGCAGTTAAAAATGACTTTCCACTAACCCGAAGTCCGACTAGTGATCCCCCAGACATAGAGTTACTGGTAGGGCAATATGGTTAACATAATATACATGAAAATACAAATATTGTTCCCGCACTTCATTTTAGTGTAGGAAAGGAAATTCCCTCCTCCCCAAAACACACCACCAAATTCAAATACCATAATAATATACGCTTAGTTAACACACACATACATACACCCAGAATAAAACCATATTACCTCTAAATGGCCCGGAAGTGGGGTCTCATTTCAATTTAATAAATATAAGAAACTGATCCTCCATTCCAAAAGCTAAACAAATATTTTTTGTTTAAATTTATCTGCGGCTGATATTTTTAACAGTAAAATCATTTTTTCATATCGCACCCCCCCCCCCCGGGGAACGCCGGGACATGTGTCCTGCTACTCAATAATAAAATAATGATTAATGTATTCGAATTACCATAGTAATAATATATAGAGATTTTATAATATGATATAAAATAACTAAATATGTTATAAGGCGTTACTTATTGCCTGTATAAGTTGATCTTTGATATTACAGTCTAATGTTATATCTATTTTCTGTATTAAAAATACACATTTTTATTCAACTTTCTAACTGGATATATTATTTATAAGTGTCAAAATTCATGTTCAAATGCCATTCTTCACGTGGAGTAGCGCCGGATTATGATATACCGGCTACTCATACGCATTAAAGGGCTTCACATAAAAATCAATTCCCATGGTATTACTGGACGAATATTTAACATAATTAGATCCTTCCTAACCAAAAAAAGATTAAAGTTGTCTTCGATGGCCGTTCATCCAAACAACGACATAAATGCAAGTGTACTCAGGAATCGATCCTAGGACCGGTAGTGTTCCTGATTTTCATAACGACCCCCTGATGACATTGTGGCTGAGGTGGGTATATTTGCTGACGACACCACGCTCTACTTTGGTCACGTGGGGAAAAGTGACGCGCACACATCCGAGGCAATGGCTGCATCCTTAGGAAGTGACCTTCAGTCTGTAGTGGGATGAGATCATAAATCGATGTTAACATTTAATGCTGCTAAGAAAAACTTCCCGTCCTTCATCAACTACCAGAAACCTATTCAACCACCAATTGCCATGCCAACTAACACCTTACCTGAGTGTCCAACGTTCAAACTCCACGGCCTAACATTCAGAAGTAACATGAATTGGAACAAATACATTGAAGACATTGCTAAGGCTACTGAAAACAATGTGAGCTCCCTCTACCGTACTAGAAATCTTCTCACACCTGACAGTATCCTATATCTCCACAAAGCCACCATCCGCTTATGCATGGAGTATTGTTACCACATCTGGCCTCGTGCACCATCCACTAGTCTCTCCCTCTTAGACAAGGTCCAAAAAACAAATATCTAACTTACTAAGTCCTTCACTTCAAGCTCCAGCCATTGTCCAATCGCCGCAATGTTGCAACCTAGTACTTGTTTATAAGTACTTCAATGAAATGTGCTCCGATGAACTTGCTGCTCTGGTGCCCCCTCGACGTAAATACACTCGACCAGCCCGACAATCAGCTGTGAAGGTCCCCAGATGCTGGAGTCCCTTCTACTCTAATAGCTTCTTTTCTATTCTGCTCCCTCCCCACACTCTGTTTACCTGACTGTACCGACATGCAGAAATTTACAACTAATGGCAGCAAGCATCTCGCTGCACAGTTCCCAATTTAGGATGACCCCAAAAACATTCATCCAAATTCTCAGTAGCTACTTACGTCTACAATTGCAGTATACATTGTTTGGGGTGAACTTTGATAAAAAAAAGCCTAGCTCATGCTAATTATTGTATTAGCCAAGCCAATCACATTACACTTAATTTAACATTTTCACATTTAATATTTTAATTATAGTTTTGTTATTAATAAAGATTTTACATTTATTTTATTACTAGACATATAATTATAGCTGTTATGACCTATATATGACTTTATGTAATATTTTCATTATCGTTTTTATATAAGTTTTTTTTTGTTCAACTTTCTAATTGTTCCCATCGTTATTAATGTTGTGAGTTTATTATTACGTTTCGGCCTTATTTCATATTTTTATTATATTTTTTTAAAATAAGATTTTAAAATTTACCTTTCAAACCTGGATGCGACAATGGCCAACTTGCACTTCCTGGCTTATCATTTTTTTTTATAATATTGCCTAATGGCTTGGTTAATAATTGTAGTTTAAAAAGTAGAAAAAATAAAATGTCGCTTACCCCATGGGGGGGGGAGTGTTCCGAAATAGCTTGGGCTTCTATTTTCTAATGAAGTGGCTTTTACATATGCCAACATGACAGCAAGTTGTTTAAACTTCTTAAATCCAATACTCAAATCATGTTTAACAAATCAATCCAACTTTTCACTAACGTAAGCTGTTTGTTTTGGAGTGTGAAAGCACGTGAGTGTAAATAAGGAATTACGACTCTGATTTGTTGAGGATTATTTGCTATTTGGACTTATGAAGTTTGAACTGTTTGGTGACATTGTGCATTATTGTTAGCATATTCTTTAGCCGATAATAATATGATACCCAAATGGGTTTTATGGTACGACATACACACGAGGGGAAAAGTTCGAAGCTGGAATCGATAAATCGATGCGAAAAATACGTAACTGTAGACTAATAATCGAAAATATACAAGCGACGAGGCGGAAGCGTGGAAATTCGATGCATAGGGGACATTCAGAAAGAAAAAGAAAATGAAGTGAGACGGACAATTGAATCTCAAGAAATTGTTGGCATCTATTCGTATCGTTGGTTACCTCCATCTTGCTTTTTTTGTGATTGTAGCTATTGCACTCGGATGGAGAAAACAGAAAAAGGGTCACAAACACAGACAGAGCTGTCAATACGTTACTTCGTGCAAGAAACTCGTTCAACCAACGCCAACGGCGACCATGAAAAATGGGTGAGAAGAAGAGGACTGGACGGGTGATTGGTTTTGAAACTGCCGTCTTCTTCTCTAACGAAACATGCGTCTCCGTGTCCAAGAGGCAATCGAGTGCGAAATCCGCGCTTTCATTGTCGTGGTTGGTTTAGAATAGAAGTCAGTGGAGTGCGCTCTTCTCATTGGCGGACATTTCCCACTCCTTTTTTTAGTGTTGGAAAAGGGGAAATAAAAAGAGGGTGCGTGAATAAAGGCGGAAATAATAAAAAGAAAAATAACCAGGAGGAGACGGAAAAGAAGGAAGAGAAGAAAAAAGAGAAGGGGTGAGGTGAAGTGGACGTAGGAGAAAAGAGGTGGAGGACAAGAAATAGAAGAAGAAGAAGAAGAAGAAGAAGAAGAAGAAGAAGAAGAAGAAAGTTAAAGATGTATTGACATTTTCTTGTTTCCCTCTTTCTTTCCAGCTCAGCATATTTACAACAATGGCCATCTTGCACTTCCTGGCTCATCATTTTTTGTATAATATTGCCTAATGGCTGATGTCATTTAGTGCAGCATTTCTGTCTGACTGGTACACAAAGCGACAAGGGTCCAAAATCTATCGGGAACAAACCACATTTTATTTATCACGTACGCATGTATTACATGTTTATGCATTACGGATTTGAAGTTATATTGTATTAGAGTACCTGCTCTGTAAGAAATTTATTTTTTTAGATAACAATAGCATGTATTTATATTCAAACAATGAAATATTTGCATCAAGATTATCTTCATCACGATGATTGGATATCGATACTTTGAGCGAAAAGAAAAATTATAATTTTTACACGTATATATTTAATCTTTGTTAAATTTTAGAGAGAAAATAGGTACTTGGCTGTCCCCAGCTCACTCGATGATTTTTTAAAAATTGTTCAGTTCGAACGAGACAGGCTAACCTAATTTGATGAAAGGGCTGTTAGCATAAATTACTTGCATATATATATATATATATATATATATATATATATATATATATATATATATATATATATACCTGTAAGGTACTTTATTATAGCGAAGAATAACTAATATATGCTCACACAAGTATTATTATTATTATTAGTAGTAGTAGTTGTAGTAGTAGTATTTTATGAGATTTGAAATGAAGCTCATATAGGAGAATGTTTTTTCTATTTATATATGTAGTAGTAATGATCTCAGTGTTAAGATTGATATAATTAGCAATGCTGTAATCATTATTAGCTTTATTATTAGAGTCGCAATTAATATCATAAATCCTGTTATTATCTCTATTAGTTATGATGTTAGGTGTAATTATACATCTTTACATTACATAAAAGTGCATACACTTATTACCTAGAGGGCATAGGTTCTTACTTTTACATTTACAGTTATTAGATAAAGGTGTTGCTATGTTAGACACCAGTTTATTTAGGTATATCATTTTTTAATTGCATGTAGTTATATTTTGAGTTAGATTAGAGACAACTGAATTCATTTTGTTTGACTTTAAAACTTAATTCTACCTATGTATGACTTGTAATTATTAAGGAATATTTTATAAAATCCCTGGGGATATTTGTTTGAGAATTTGCAAATATCATGTACACTTCTATTATTCTTCTAATATTATATTATATATTAATCTTATTTCACATTGCGATTGTTATCGTTATCCTGTGATTACTTCACTTTACTATTAATAATCCCATTACAAGTTTTTTTTATTAATTGTTCCCAGGTATTTTAACATCATCTATTGTTGAGGCTTTAAGGGCCGAAAAGAACTACGATAATAAAGTATGAGACTGTATCAGGATTGGTCATAGCGACACTGTATATTCATAAAGTCCATGTAGTTACGCAATAGGGTAGATAATCATAACGCTCCCGTTTTAGCCTTGCTCCTTATGAGTCAATATTTTTTTCCTTCATGGATTTATCGCAACGTTATCGGAACGTTAATCGTGTTGCATACAACATCTATTACGTCTTCCTCTGAATGATTCTTTTTGGCAGCATTTCCTTATTGTGTTCTTTGGTGGATTAACATGAGTCCTTTGATCATGTAAATAATGTTTTTATCACCTGTTGTTTTGGAACATGTGAAAACATCTTTACCGAATTTTAAAACGTCCCTTCCTGGCTATATTTTAGTATCCAGGTTTAGAATGTGTTGGCAAAAATATTATAATGTGTCAGGAATAATTATGATGTAAGACTAAATTTTATTTTATCAAATGCTTCCTGACATTCTGTTGTCAAGACGCAGTATTTTTCTTTTTTCAGTAGTATATTATATGTGTGACACGCTGTAGGTAATTTTGCAAACCAAAAATAAATTTGGAGTGAAAAAACATTAGAAGGCACCGGATATTTTGCATCGCTGTAGCTCGCTCTGGTCTTGTCTCCAACTATTTTTGTCTATAATTTGGCCAAAATATTTTATCTATTTTCATAAAAAATGCACTTTTCCTTTTTCAATTTAAATTCATAGTTCTGAATTGTCTTGCACGTGTGATCTGTGTTGTTCGATGTTTTTAGTGTTCATGTCATCTAGTTATGCTGTTGCAATTTCCAGTCCATGACATGCTAAAAAATGGCTGATGCATTTTTAACTCCAAATGGTAATTGCTCAAAGTTATACAACCCTTTATGGATATTTATATATAGCCGATTTTAGCACTCTCGTCCGGAGAAATTTGGAGATAAACATCACTCAAATCTATTCTGGATGCGGAATTATGCGGAAATCTTCTTAGGACTCTGCAGAGTGTAGTTGTAATTATTTAGTACATTGTTTAATCCCGTGAAAAAAAACTTTTTTTTAATGTAGACGATACGTGGAGATGATCCGTTGTGCCACGCTTTAGAAAATACAATAATTTCTATGGGTCTATTTAATTTTGCGGCAATGTTATTCAATGATTTTAATAGAACATTTATTTTCTTTTTTAAAAACTCGTTAAATATTAATTAAGTTTCAATTCAAACATCTCCCACGTACACCAAAGAAAATTCAGGAAACCTTCTTTTAAGTCCTTTTTGCCTTTCTGCTTCGGTATTTCAATTTTTAATTTTTAAACAGAAATATTTCATTGAGATATTCCATAATTGAAATTGTTTCATTTAGTCTGTTCCAAAAAGATTGTTTGCGTTTCACATTACGGATGTTTTTTTTTATTTCAAAGTTTGAAGTTGACATTTTAAATAAGTTCACTGGTCACGTTTTCGTGATTTTATTTTTCATATCATTGTTGGTTAGCTTAGTTTGATCTACGTCTCGAGAGTTATTATTAAAAAACATGATCTTGAGTCAAGTTGTAACTTCATGTGTTTATACGAATTTTCTTTATTTTTATCAGCTTCGTTGCTTTTAGTAATTTTTGAAACCACTTTTCTTCATTTATATTTAACTCTGCAGTGTGTACTCATGTGTTCGACGCGGCCGCAATTGAGACATTTTACAAGAGATCCTGACGTTGAGATTGCAAAGGAAGCCATCAGTGTGTCTGCCTTCACACCGACAAGCCTTATTGGAGAAGACACAGATCTTCTTGTTCTCTTGCTGTTTCATACAGATGTTTTCAAATGTACTGTACTCTATTTCCGCTCTCACAAGATAAAATCCTACGTCTATAATATCAAGGTTCTAAAACAGGTGTTTGCTGAAGCAGTTTACAATGATCTATTTTTTCTGCATGCCTCTACAGGATGTGATTCGGTGTCCAGGGTGTTCGGGATTGGAAAGAAGTTGGGGTTCCAGCGAATCATCACAAGAGAAAAGACAATGAAAGACTGTTGAAATGCATTCACTCGACTAAAGCAAACGCAAAATGTTGTGGAAACAAATGGTTCTGAGGCAATGCTAGCACTGTCCAATGGAGATCAGAAGGACTCACTGTCGTCGATTAGATACAATATGCTCTGCAAGAAAGTTGCAATGGCAAAGATGCTTGCCACGCCAGAACGACTCCCTCAAATCACATATGTATGTAGATTTCATTCTCTGCGGACTTACTACGAGGTTATGGATGGGATGTAGTGATGAAATGGCCCCATCTGAGTGATGATGGACGGTAGAAAAAGACAAACTTGTTCCAGTGATGACAGAAAAAAGTCCTGCTCCAGATGAACTGATTCAGATGATTTACTGCAACTGTTTCGAATGAGCAAATAACCTAAGGTGTACCCGCAGAAGGCATCGACTAGAATGTACCAGTGCATGTGAGCATTGCCAAGATAGCAACTGTGACAATATATATATAATTATTTTAATTTATACAGACATGTACATAATCTGATACACTGGCATAAACTGAGATCGTATCAGGGAAAATAAAAATCTGATCCTTCTCTTAGGTCATATTTTGAAATGAATTAAATAGCAAAGAGGAAAATAAAAGACACTGAAATTCAAAATTTTAGATTAAATTGCAACGTGCTCAGATTTAAAACCGACGAAAATCAAATATAATATAAACTCATGTTGAGGATAAAGAAAAGAAAAAAAGGTAAACTTCCCGTGGCACATTTAAATGGTACGTATACTGTCTGAATATGTGTTAAGAGTTACTTCAGCGTGTCAATATTATGCGCGATGTTAGAGTGAGAAGGAAGACACAGTTAATATATATATATATATATATATATATATATATATATATATATATGTATATGTATATTACATATATATATATATGTATATTAAATATATATATATATATATATATATGTATATTAAATATATATATATATATATATATATATATATATATATGTATATTAAATATATATATATATATATATATATTAAATATATATATATATTAAATATATACATATATATTAAATATATATATATATTAAATATATATATATTAAATATATATATATTAAATATATATATTAAATATATATATATTAAATATATATATATATATTAAATATATATATATATATATTAAATATATATATATATTAAATATATATATATATATATATTAGATATATATATATATATATGTATATATACATATATTAAATATATATATATATTAAATATATATATATATATTAAATATATATATATATATATATTAAATATATATATATATGTATATATATATATATTAAATATATATATATATATGTATATATATATATTAAATATATATATATATATATATATATATATATATATATATATATATATATACAGAGTGTTTCAAAAGTCTTGGGAACATAACGATTTTTAATAACTCAAAAACTATTAGGAGTTGAAAAATGAAATTGGTACCGTTGGAAAGGTTAAAGTTTCCAGTTTTGTGGGGAATCTTCAAAGTTGCTCAATATGAGCACCATTCGTCACACGGCAGACATCTAGTCGATAGTCCATTTCCTGCCAAACGCGTTCCAGCATCTTGACGTCAATGGTTCCCACAACTGCCGTTACTCGAGCCTTTAGTTCGTCAATATCTCTTGGAAGGGGCGGCACATAGACTTGTTGCTTGACAAAGCCCCAAAGGAAAAAGTCACACGGGGTAAGATCTGGAGACCTAGGAGGCCAGGGCATGAGAACGTCATCACCTCGCCCAGATCTCCCAATCCATCTACCAGGCAGCCTTGTGTTAAGAAACTGCCTTACTCTAAGACTCCAGTGTGGTGGTGCACCATCTTGTTGAAAAATGAAGTCATCAGATTCTGCTTGTTCCAACTGAGCCATTAACCAGTCTTCCAGCATGTTGAGATAGGATTCACCAGTGATAGTTTCCTCTTCAAAGAAGAACGGTCCATAGACACCTTTCTTGGAAATTGCACAAAACACGTTCACTTTTGGTGAATCTCGCTCGTGCTCAAGAAGTTCATGAGGATTCTCAGTACCCCATATGCGAGTGTTATGCTTGTTAACTTTGCCATTCAGATGGAAGGTCGCCTCATCGCTAAAAACAAGCCGGTCATCAAAGCCGTTATCTTCCAACTTCTCTTGCATTGCAATGCAAAAGTCACGGCGAAGTGGCTTACTGGTGTCCTTCAACTTTTGGACCAACTTGAGCTTGTAAGGTACCATTTGCAGTCGTTTCCTTAAGACACGCCAGACAGTTGCTGGAGCAAGCTGAAGTTCCCTGCTGGCTCTTCTCACTGATTTACGGGGGCTCCGCTGAAAGGCTGTCCGAACTTGCTCAACTGCATCTTCTGAAGTTGAAGGGCGACCTGTTCGCTTACTTTGGCACAAACACCCATCTTTCACAAATTTAGCATGCCATCTGACAATGGATTTCCTTTCAGGGGCTTCTTTTTTAAATTTCCTGCGAAATGCACGCTGAACACATGTCCACGATTCAGTCTTTGCAAATTGGAGGATGCAAAATGCCTTGTCTTGTTTAGAGAACGCCATTACTGCACCTGGAAAGATAACACGAAAATCATTAGTATGACCATAAACTTGATTAAGCAAGCTTTAAAATGGCACCAGTTTCATTTTTCTACCTTGAATAGTTCATGAGATATACGCATTTGTAATGTTCCCAAGACTTTTGAAACACCCTGTATATTAAATATATATATATATATATATATATATATATTAAATATATATATATATATATATTAAATATATATATGTATATATATATTAAATATATATATATATTAAATATATATATATATATTAAATATATATATATATATATATATATATATATATATATATATATATATATATATATATATTAGAATTAAAGAAAGTCAACTCGTAACTAAGTACGCAACATCTCCATTTGTAGACGTTCTGTTACGTAAATGGATTACAATTATTACATAGAAAAATTCCAGAAAGAGAAACATAAAAAACAAAGAGGATTCAAACCTAGGTCCAGGATTTGAATTAGCGCTGTCTTAACAAATTGACTATTAAGAAACTTAAAGTTTGTTATGTGTATATGTTTGTATATATATATATATATATATATATATATATATATATATATATATATATATATATATATATATATATTAGGGTAGGTCGATTTTACACATTTTTTTAAATATTAAAAAAAGGCACGTACCGAAAGTTGTATATAGACCTATTAAATACTCATGCAAAAAATTAGATCAAAAACTTCAGCGGTTTTTTGAGCGTTTGGTATCAAAGATCGTAGACAAGAATATACTGAAAATTCCTCGTTTTTGCAAGATTTGCTTGAATACTGGTGTGAAAACCAAATAATTTGTGCATTTAAAATCAGCGAATGTCCTTTTATTTCATAAAAATGATATTAATTAAAGAAATCTTCAAATTAAAAATTTGCCCCCCCCCCTCATTTTCAGTATCTGCTTTTGTAAACTACCTTTTAACGTTATGAATTAAACAGTAATATTTGAATACCTAAAAAAATGATTTTTTTCTGTTATAAGTGAAAATATAACAAGCAAAGAAATAAGGAAAAACCTAACACTATTTTAATGGAGCTTAATATTGAGAGTCAAATTGCTCCATATAAGACCCCTTAGACAAAAATGCTGGTCTCAATTTCTGACTCAAAACTTTGGCTGTAATGTGTTGATGCCTTGCTTCAAAACCATATACAGTTTGTGAAGCTTCTGTTATTAACTTAACTGCCCGTTCCACGCCCTGAGAATGCCAAAAATGCAGCATAATTTTAAATCTATTAATTGTGTCCAATGTGTGGCATTAAAATTAATAGGTGGTATTCTTTTTAATCTTTTTCTGGTTGACTCCTCACTCCTGAAAGAACACATTAATTAATTGAATTATTAAAAAATTCCAATCTGTACTGCTTTAATAATTATGGTGAAATTAGATAAAATCTTTAAAAATCATTCTATAAATTGGAATAAATAATTGAGTCAGAAATATATGAATAAATATTACTTACCTAATGGCCAAAATTCTTTTTAAAGCTTCTTCTCTTACTTCAATCTCTTCAGATTTAACCATGGAATATAGAAAGTTTTCAGGCAGTAAACAAAATGTATTACCTTGTATATTTCTAAATGTGATATCTTGGATTTCCTGAGGCTGCTCCTTAATCCTCTGGGTCATATTAAAAATGTGCACTTGCTGATTGTGGAATTTACTATTTCTTTTAATTTCAAACCAAGAAGTGGCATACACATTTACAATAAAATTTACTACATAGTGTAGTTTTGTCGTGTGCCTTTGTTGGTATGCACCACGAGTCCATAAACACATGAGCCTGATGGCCAAAGTTAACCATCTTGCTTGGTTTAAAGGACCAATTTTCCAGGAGGTATATCTAGAGTCAACCTTACCTCTAGAAATACCTACTGTGTATTCATAAAGGAGTCTTTGGTCAGAACTAAGATCATGTATTTCATCAATTTTAAAAATTGACTCTAGAGGATTGCTAATAGTGGAAAATGATATTCGGGGTAAATCATGGCAATCATTTGAGCATAATTTCCCCAGAGGGCCACTGAATGTTGTAGGGCCCTTTGCGCAACCATCTATGTTTTTAAAAAGGGCTCTGAAAGGTAGTTCATTATGATGCAAAGAGCAACCAATTGTGTGAAGATTTTTTTAAAGTTTTTTTTCTAAAATTGCAACCATTCCACCTTCGCAACCTGTGTTGGTATTAGTGTTGTCAACAAGTATAGCCTTGATACTGTTCTCACTGTGGAATTCATGCAAAACATCCACCACTTGATCTGCATGAACAGCACCTGTTGCACCACTATTAGGAAGAACTCTGTGTCAGATATTTACTTTCACATGGTGTTTCTTTTGTAAAAGTTAAATGGTGTTCTGGTCCCTTAGTTTTTTTCATAATTCTCTGTCTATTTTCATCCACAATTTCCTTATACATCAATGTGTCCTTATCCATTCTCCCATCAACTCCAATGCATATAATATTTTAGGTGGGATAAAAAACCCTGGCTGAAATAGTTTTATTTGTCTACCTCCAACAAGGTAAGATGTGACACAAGGTCATGAAAGTGGGATTAGATAAGCCTACGCTATAGAGGTGAGCACTCTGGCCATTAAAAAATTGACTGGGCAGCCCCGTCGGCATTCCCCTGTAGGGGCGTCTCAGACAGTTAGCGATAAACTTACTCCTCCCCAAAGAGGGAAGGCAAAGCCTGGGAGGGTGCAACTCCTAGAATTGCACAGGACGGTCAAGCCCCAATAGACCGGCGTAAATCCAGACCCAAAGGCCCGGACGATACCGATTTATTTGGTGGGGTAAAATCCCCTGGCTGAACTAGATTTTATTTATCTATCTCCAACAAGGTAAGATTGACACAGGAAAGTGGGATGAGAAAGCCAGTGCTCGAGAGGTGAGCACTCTGGCCATTTAAAAATTGCCTGGGCAGCTCCGTCGGCATTCCCCGGTAGGGCCGCCTCAGACAGTAAGCAATAAACTTACTCCTCCCCAAAGAGGGAAGGCAAAACCTGGGAGGTGCACCTCCTAGAACTGCACAGGACGGACAAGCCCCAATAGACGGGCGTGAATCCAGACCCAAAGACCCGGATGATACCGGTTTATTTGGTGGGTTAAAAAACCCTGGCTGAACTAGTTTTTATTTATCTAACTCCCACAAGGTAAGGTGTGACAAAAGGTCGGGGAAGTGGGATTAGATAAGCCAGCGCTCGACAATTCAATATATATTTGTGATAATTACATTTGTAAACACAGAATCAACACGTGAATTCAAATTCGCTCGTTGAATTTTCAACCGGTGAATACCATAAAAAATATCCAATAAATAAAACGCCTATGTAAATAAATAATTATTTATATATAACATTAAATATTATAGTGTTTTATTCCTTTTTAATTTGAATATGTACATTTAATTTCTTAAGAAAAGGAATAATAAACTTTAAAATATTTATTATTAAGTAATGTATTACTTTTTTTTGTTAAAACCCGGGGTTAATTTAAGGCGACACATCTGCCGGTGAAATCTAGGCTGTGAGAAAAAATCTCGATTTATTTGATCTTAAAGTTGCAATGCTCAAATAAATACAAAGTTTTGAAGAAAAATATTTCTTGTGGTAACTTTTGACATTATTTGGCAACTTTCTTCGAGTGCGATAATTTACAGTTTCAAAATCGACCTCCCCTAATATATATATATATATCACTTTTAAAATAATTAACTAATTTTATGAATTTGGGAACAGATCTTCTCGGCGAAACAGTTATTTTAATTACGTTGTATCCAAAACTGCAATTTTTTGTGAAATGTTTGCAATAGGCCTTATACATCAATAAATTAATTAATCCGCAAATTTCAGTTCCTTTGGAATATTTTAAAGGAATGTTAGTGACCATAATAGGAGTAAACCTCAAATTTTAAATTCAAATATTTCAGATTTGCATTAAATTTAATCAATAGTCATAATATACCTATTAAGCAAAATTCACTTCAATTTCTATTAAATTTAAAGACCCCGTAAACTTATGCTTTAAATTTTAAACATCTTCTAGAAGCAAATCGTGTAATAAATCTTGATAAATTTTTTAATAAGGATTCTAAACATAAGGTTTTACCCATCCGGAGATGAGTATTATTCTTATATATATATATATATATATATATATATATATATATATATATATATATATATATATATGAATATATCTATATAACTATATATCAATACATTTATCTATACATCTATATATATATATATATATATATATATATATATATATATATATATATATAAATATGAAGAAGAATGGAAAGGAATTAGAGAAACAAAAGCCAAATGTCCGATTGCTAAAAATCGGATATTTGCTTGCATTCGGGCAGAGTTTTGCCCAGCGTTTTCTGTCCCTTCAACTTTTATTTCTTTTTTTCAAATTTTAAATCTTGGCCATTGCCAACTTATCTATCCCAGCGACTTCCTCTGATGATAAGATTTTTATCTTTGAAAAGCCTGGCTTAAGGAAAATTTAATTTGAATAAATTGCCTTTTTGCGGAATATACCTTGCTCTGAGCAATTGAATTGAATTTTATTTGGCTTTTGCTTCTCTAATTCATTTCCATTCTTCTTCATATCTACCTGCTCTATCCTGGATATTGAGCTGTATACTCTTCACAATAGGTTTTACCTCTCCTAAAAGTTCGCTTTTAGTACACCTCTTTATATATATATGAATATATCTATATAACTATATGTCTATATATCTATCTATACATCTATATATCTATATATATATATAAATATATATGTCTATATATACATATATATATATAAATATACATATATATAAAAATAAATATATATATATATATATATATATATATATACATATATATAAATGTATATATGTCTATATATACATATATATAAATATATATATATATATAAATATAAATATATAAATATATATGTCTATATATACATATATATATATATATAAATATATATATATATAAATATATAAATATATATGTCTATATATACATATATATATAAATATATATAAATATAAATATATATATAAATATATATATAAATATAAATATATATATAAATATATATATAAATATATACATATATATATATATATAAATATATATATAAATATATACATATATATATATAAATATATATATATAAATATATAAATATATATATATATAAATATATATATATATATAAATATAAATATATATATAAATATATATACATATAAATATGAATATATATATGCATATATATATATTTTTTTTCTCCCAACAAAGGGGCTACTGAGAATTAGGGTGTAGATTTCGGGTGTCATCCTAGGTTCGAAGCTGTGTAGTGAGATGTTTGATAAGATTAGTTTTTAACCTTCATATGTCGGTACAATCGGGGAAACTCGGAGGGAGTTCCAGAGGCCGGTAGCACGGGGAAAGAAGCTATTGGGGTAGAAGGCTCTCCAGCATCTGGGGACCTCCACAGTGAATGGATGTTATTTAGCTGATTGTCGAGTTGGTCTAGTGTATTTATGTCGAGAGGGTACTAGAGCAGCTAGTTCATCGACGACAAAGATGGAACATAACTATATATATATAGAGAGAGAGATATATATATATATACATATATATATATATGTATATATACATGATTTTTTACAAAAAACATATTCAAGTATATACTCTTTATAATATCAAAAAATGTTCGAAATTTCAAGCCCAATGCAGTTGTATTAAAAACTTCAGAGCATATATATTTTATGCAAGTATAATATGTATATATATATATATATATATATATATATATATATATATAATTCTTGATTTCGCTTGGAGGAAAGCAATACAATAGTATGCTCGCTTATTTAATTAGAGCGTAATCTTTATTTATTTATAATATTACTGAAGTGCAGATCAACATGGTACTTATGGTTTCAAACTAGTAGTGGCGAACCAAGCCAAAAGAATTGCTGGGTTTTCTTCAGTGTTTATTATGAATCGCTTTACCGCTTTCTTGAGGCATCTTTTAGCCCATACGGTTGCTTATGAACGAAATCAGTTTCATCATGGGAGTAATGTATTGCCTTTTTTAATATTTTAATCATTTTTCTTTGTTGGTAGATAATTGATGTGTTTGTCTCTAGAAGAAATCTAAAAAAAGACTGGAAAATATGATCAGGAATTAAGAGCGTCTGATTGGATCGAAGTCAATCGGTTTATTGATTTCATTCTGGGAGATTGTTCTGTTCCTTTAAACTATTTTTTTTTTAATTTTTATTATTAATTGAATATTTTTGCATAAATTTTCTAATAAATACTATGTATAGATTTTTATTAGAAAAAATTCCAAGAAACTGGAATATATAATGGTTGGGTTTGATCTAACAACTGATTTAAGGATTTAAAGTTTTGTTTTATTTTTTAACTTTTTCTATGACAAAGGGGAGATTACTTCAAAGATGTATAGGTTGTTATCTTCACTTCGAAAAAAAAATTCTTACTAACATTTCGTTTCAATAATGCCAAATTCTGTAAATATCGTATTTTATTTATTCATATAAATTTTATATTTTTCTGATCTAAGAGGAGATGTCACTTTATATCCATGCAATAGGTACTGTATCAATGTCTCTAATTTATGTTTTTATATAAGGTAGTCTATGTAAATATATATATATATCTTAAATTGTTTTAATTTTCTTTTAATTAGATCTCGTGAAAGCGATGGAGCGGTTTATAATTAAAACTCAAGAAAATCTAGAAATGTTTTGTCTGAGTTCCCCAGGTTTTGAACATGTATGACTATTTTGATCCGAACATCTGTAATATTATGGGTGTTCCCTAAGACGAGCCTGTTATTTTTTCCTTGAATTTCTGTAAGATGTGGTGCTAAAGGGGCTGATGAAGTGATGTTTTGGAGTAGCTTTTGTTGTTTTTTTTTAAATTAAAGAATGAAATAAAGTATTTCCAGAATGTTTTGGAAACGATCGTACGCCATAATAGACTTGTTGTTCTAATTCTTTGAGCAATTGGAATGTTATAATTAACTAAATCTCCTTATATATATATATATATATATATATATATATATATATATATATATATATATATATATATATACACATGGATGTATGAAGACAGGTGTGTGCAAGAGAAAAAAGAAATACAAATTAAATAGAGAAATGAATCATAAAGAAACGAGAGATTTAGACAGTTTCGTTCGGATCAACTTCAGAAAAAGTGAAAAATCAAAAATGTTCTCATATAACGGCAATATATATATATATATATATATATATATATATATATATATATATACAGGGTGACGCATGAGTCATGCATTAATTTGAATCACTAACAACTTATTCAAACTAATGCGTGACTATTGCGGGATTGTTTGGCGAGCGCTTAATTAGCAGATTTTCTGATTTTAACTGGCCTTCACGTTCACCGGATTTAACAACCCCTGACTTTTTCTTTGGGGTTATCTTAAGGAAAGGGAATATATGAATAAGCCTACAACGATTCAAGAGCTTAAAAACAATATCAGACATGAAATCCAAGAACTAGAGCCAGTTATTCTAAGGAGTGTAATGGAAAATGCCCTAACTAGAGCCCGTCTTTGTGAGGCCGAAAATGGTGGTCATTTAAAGGATATTGTTTTTAAGAAATACTGCAACAAAATTACAAAGTGAATGTATTATTTATCAGAAAAGCCTAGTTTCAAACTAATGCGCGACTTTTGCGAAACCCTGTATATACATGTATATATATATATATATATATATATATATATATATATATATATATAACACAAAGGTTTATGTTATAGGTTTATAGTTCACGACTAGAGCTAATAATTTAACAAAGTTTTAAATGG
>OY744524.1:85884880-86114880 GCA_963556195.1 Sepiola atlantica | reverse complement strand
TCTTTCTTCTCTTTGTTAAATATTTCTCTCATTTCAGGTCTGTCGTCCTTAGTATGATATATGCATCCCACCAAACATGCAGCATTGCGCATGTTTACAATTACTATTTACTACAAAATTCTGTACAGATCCCCAAGCTCGACAAGACGAACCACAAGAAGGCCGGAGGTTACATCGACCGAAACATTGTGAGAATAATATCCAAGATAAGCAAAGTTGTCTCAATAATAATACCACAGATTCTGAACTGTAATCTTCCGAATCTTGCTCCTACGTACTTTCCTGTCAACGAGAGTAGAATTTGCCTCAGTTTAGAAGGATTTCGTCATCACTAACCAAAGACAGAAAAGATTAAGTGTAGCATCAGAACAGATACTACACTTTACTCCATGGCCAAATCGCCAATGATTGATTGATTCTGCATAGTGTTGCAATTTTATTATATTTTAACGTATTCTAATCTATGCACTATATCTATGTCTTTTTTTTCTGAGAGTTAACAACCCCAAAGAAGAAAACAACGCAATTGGATCAGTGGAGTAGTCTTTTTCGTTTCGTCAGTTCAGAGCTGACCAACCCATTACCCAATTACCAACATAAAACTACTCTTACTTTTGAGAATTTTGTTTAGCACGTGCGATGATAGTGCTTATAAAAATAGCCGCGGGTTAGTGTTAGGGTTAGAGTTTGGGTAAGGTGTGCATAGAAAACAAAAGCGAGAGTGGCGCAAACGGAAAAGAAACGAAACTCATTTTTCGAAAGGTCGTGGGAAAACATTAAAGAGTGAAAGATAGCTCATTAATTTTGGGAAGAGAAAAAATAACGCAGATGGTTCTCGTCTCACGCTGAGGCAAACATTTTGCCCTTCTTGTGAGCGAAACCAATTTTTACCAACGGAAGAATAATAATGCCAAATTTGTTCTTTCTCGGGTGGGTCAGGTGGAGGAAACACATCTTAAGGATGAATAAGTTCCTCTGTGAATAGCGGGCAGATTAATAACGTTTTGTAGTCTTTCTTTCAAGTTCCGAATCGCATATTTTTGAAACGACATTAATTCAAACAAGTTGTTAATGTACGTTCTGATACAAAAATAGATCCCACAGGCATTTAGCAATCGATATACCAACATACATGTTTTACGAATTCGAATTAAAGGCAGCCTCTGTTTTCTACAGTTTCTTTTCAATTAAATGGAAGGTTATTCTGGAGTATTACCTTTACAGCATGAAAAATAAATTTAAAAAATATTAATTATTTCCATGTACAGAGCGTTAGATAAATTTGCTTGTATAACTTCACTTGTTTACACCTTCCATCAAAACTGGTCGAAAAAAAAAATGCTTCGCCAGTGTTCGCATTTCTTCATTTTTTATTGCTGGTTCTTCAACAAGGAGTAAATAAAATTGAGATGTCATGTTGATAGACTTTGTCATTAGTTTTTACTGTCTTATTCCAGTACACATTGTTCACAGACACAGAAAAAAATGGCGGCGATTCGAAATAAAGGTCGTCTATGTTTTCTTCCATTTACTTTTCAATGATACTGCAGATGATTGCCGCGTATCACGAGAAAAAATACATTAAAACAACTATTTATTTCCACGCATCAAGGTGGGAGGAGGTAAATTCGCTACTATAACCTCACTAGTTTATACCCTCCCTCAATATTTACGGAAGCAATTATGCACCAATAGTTTTTGCAGTAATATCCAATATATCAAAATAATAGAATTACGTCAGCAATTTATTATTTCCATATATAAATTATTATTATTATAATTTCTGATGATCTATAAAAGAAAAAAAAACACCAACTTTTTATCTAGAGTGAAAGATTTATTTTCGAATTCCGGTGAAGGTGATTTAACTTGCTATTCGCTTTCTTGCTTCCCTTTTCTACTTGAAATTGTTTCGTACGGAGGCTAATCAAAGGTACGCTTTTGACTCGCAAACTTTGGTGTGACGGAACGGATCAATATCTATTCATGTATGAATAAATACACATTGGTCTGCATTATGATGTGAAGGATTGTAAGCTGGGCACTGACTTTATATATGGTGGAACTTAGATCCTTCATTTAGAATGTAAAATGTCGTTTCCGTTGGATTTGACGTAGAAATTGCAAAGATAATTAAACCGGTTATAAAGTCAATGCGCATGTAACAATGAAGTTATAATAACTAAGTTTCGAATTAAATATTTTTAAAAAGACATGCTAATACAATAATCGATCTTACCGACATCTATCAATAGAACTAACCAAATACATTTATAGGAGCGAATCATAACATAAATTATAAGACTAACTCTAATAATGATTTAGAAAGACAAATTATAAAAGAAAGTAAAAACGAGGCTTTTCTATTTAAAAAAAAACAATTTATGAAAATAAAAAAATACTGGAAGAATACTCACTCCATGGTGGGTAAAATTAGCTACCCGAACAAAACATTTTTGCTCCACTTTTCTGTCCCCCAACGAAGATTAAAATCAACATATATACACACACACACACACATATATATATATATATATATATATATATATATATATATATATATATATATATATATATATATTGATTTTAATTTATCAAACATTATGTCTAGAACCCTTATTCCAGTTCTGATAAAAATTCATTGCGTTATTTTGACTTTACGAAATGTCTTAAATTAAACGATCAAGCTCAAGAGACTTTAAGAGGAAAGTAAAATTCAGGGAATCTTGCTTTATTGGTGTCTAATAACTATGAACCACATTCAATGGGGGATTGTACTAATATGTCACTGAAAACCCTTTAAAATAGTAAAAAAAACCCTGAAATTTGTGAAATATTTACTTATTGATATATAATACATGTTAGTAAAAATTAACACCAATCAGAGGTATCTGAATTTTCAAAGGCTTTTACTTTTAATTATCCACATAGTATAAATCTAAATTAACCTAAATATAGATCACATTACCCACCCTGACTATTCGCAGCTGTTTCTTTTTTT
Source organism: Sepiola atlantica (assembly GCA_963556195.1). Lineage (NCBI taxonomy): Eukaryota > Metazoa > Mollusca > Cephalopoda > Sepiida > Sepiolidae > Sepiola > Sepiola atlantica. The sequence continues at coordinate 86,111,879 of OY744524.1, read as the reverse complement.
GCATTGCATTTTCAGCAATCAGTCGATTCTATCTATTAAAAAGGGAATGGATGATAACGTACGTACTAACATGATATTTTAAATACATAAAACGAAAAAATTGTCAGCTAAATATTTTTTTTAAATATATGTGAAACAAAATAATTATTAGCTAAATATTTTTTAAATATATAAAACAAAATAATTATCAGCTAAATAATTTTAAATATATAAAACGAAACAATTGTCAGCTAAATAATTTTAAATATATAAAACAAAATAATTATCAGCTAAATATTTGTTTTAAATATATAAAACAAAATAATTATCAGCTAAATATTTTTTTTTAAATATATAAAACAAAATAATTATCAGCTAAATAATTTTAAATATATAAAACGAAACAATTGTCAGCTAAATAATTTTAAATATATAAAACGAAACAATTGTCAGCTAAATATTCTTTTAAATATACAAAAAGAATCTAATTCTTTTTCGTTTCTTGTTTTTGCATCGCATTTTTAGAATAGGTCGATTCTATCTATTAAAAAGGGAATGGCTGATAACATACGTACGAACATGATATTTTTGCGCGTAAATATGACAAACCAATATGACATACACTGCTTCCCTAAAGGAAGAGGTAACAACTGGAATGATGGTTCCCTGACAAAAGAACACACTACACCCCCTTCCCCCAAAAGAGGGATAATGTCTGTGATCATAGTGGCATGGCAATAGAAGAGATATTACACTATTTATTTGGATATTAACTATAAATACATTGCAAATTCTTTCATCCAGTCCTAAAACAAGAAAAATAAGGTAATCCCGGTAAGTATGCCCCCATGACTGTAACATTATACTATACTAGCCTCCCCTTCGAATTGAGCATTGAAAGATAGTACATTAGTCCGAAATAGTGTAGTAAACTGAAAATTTACTTAAAATATAGTAATAGTCTTGTTTCGGTTTCAAACCGATAAATACCAAATCTCCCTAAGTAATGCAATTACAAGTTAAATACACTTTTCTAAAGTGAGTCTTTTTTAACGATCTCTTAATCAGGAGCAAAAGCTCGAGAAATAGCAAACAAAAAGCCGAACCACATGTACGTTTAGCACACTGTGTCCAACGGCCTCTGAAATGAACGAGCTTAAGCCGAAACCTTATTCGACGCTATTCAAACGCCATGATTTCGCAAAGTAAAACAAAAACACACACAAAACCACATTCTTAAGTCGATTTGATTTTAAAATAACATATTTTCGATTAATAAGTCACAACAAACTAAATACTCATATATATTTCTTGCGAAAGGTGAATGCGCAGTTTCAATTTTGAAAAGTCAATTGAATTAAAACATCAAATACAGAGAAATGTCGCAGCAGAATAAAAAGTAGTTTTGTTTTGTAAAAAGGAAACCGTATCTTTTCGAATGATATCAACAAAATACTTATACATGTTTAATGTTTTAGTGGCTCAGATCCTCGCTGGGCCTCAGTTGAAATAAATGACCCCTTTCTTAAGGAAAATCTGTGTGTCTGACATTCACTCCAGACCTAAAATAATAATAAAAAAAGTTGCATCAGATATGTTTACTAAGGTCGCTGGAAATATGGTTGGATCATTCTAACACTCCAAAAAGTACCTGACACCTTATGAAATTCTCTTATTATAATAGTCAGATGCGTCCTAAGATGGAGTATTGCTGCCACATATCGAGACGCACTGCGCAGTGTACTCTTTCCTCTATTGTCTGCGTACAAAATCGACTCCGCCAATTTAACGGATTCAGAATAACATTACAATTATGAAGGATCACGGAGTAATCACACGTCGGCCATTTCTAATCTACTAATAATGTATTAAATGGCCACGATAGTAGATTGTTTTTATTCCGCTATCCATGACCTGGTAGAAATGTTAATTTATATTATTCTTCGTTATTATTGACTATAGTAAAGATTGAACCGATAACCCCTCAACAGACAGCAACTTTTTTTTTTACACATTTTTAAGCATTAAGTCATAGGTTCACGTAGATAATTGACGCTGAAAATATCGTCGGATCATTCTACCACCCCCCAAAAAGTACCTGACACCTGAAAAGCACTTACAACTACTGCATTTGGGCGACTATAAGAACAGGTATGGAGCAGAAAAGACATGTCAACGCCTCTGAAGTAAAGACTTCACAATGCATTGATATTTCCTGTTGATGGATATGCAAGTAAAAGACGGACTATACTGGCAGAGAATGAGAGGTAGCTCAATGTCTTAGAAATGAAATGTTTAACAGCTATTCTTAGGGTAACGCTGTGAGATAGACAAAGAAATGTAGATATCAGAAAAGAAAGAGTTTAACATCAACGGACTTATCAATAATGTTGTTCGAAAAAAAATAGATTAACCTGGTTTGGACATGTTTCCCGGCTACCATACTCCAGCTATGCAAAGCAATCATATAAAGATTTCATTGATGAAAGATCTAGAGACAAAAGAATGACCACAAAAGATCGGCCAACAAGATAAGGGTTGAGACTCGCATTCTATATAAGAATCACGTGCGTCCTAAGATGGGTTAGTGTTAGGGTTAGGGTTAGGTTTGCTGCCACATCTGGGGAGGTGCCCTTAGAGTAGTCTACTCTTCCCTGCACTGTCTGCGTACACAATCGATTTCCTCAATTTAACGGATTCAGAATAACATTACAATTATGAAGGATTACGAATTTATCATAATTCGAACATTTCTAATCTACTAATAAAGTATTCAATAGCCACGGTAGTAGATTGGTTTTAATCCGCTACCCATGAAGTGGTAGACGTGTTAATTTAGATTATTCTTCGTTTTTATTGCCTACAGTAAAGATTGAACCTACAACCTCTCAAACGACAGCAACTTAGACATGGTTTGTAAACAACATTTTTAAGCATTAGGCCATAGGTTCACGTGGACAGTTTTGATGTAACGTTTGGAAGCTTTAAAGCTAAACTTGTATAGTTGAATAGTATTACTACTAATTTCTATAGTTTAGTTTGGTTGTTTTTTTTACGGCATATCAACCTTTTCCGGGTTATTTAATGCCGAATCCGGTAAAAAATGTCAGGCTTCAAGTTCTTTATATCTTTAAATATTTATTCATGGGGCATGGTTTTGTTGTTGTGTTTTACGGCATATCCACTCTTTTCCGATTATTTAATGTCGAATCCGGTCATTTTGGTAAAACGTTTTTATGCTTCAAGTTCTTTATAACTTTAATAGAATTAATATTATTTTGTTTAGAATAATCTACTCTTGTGGATTAAATGAAGGCTTCCATTCGAAATTGCGTTACCGGTTCCCGAGTTCGAAATACAGATTCCCAATTTCAGTCCTTTGCATTTTCTCTAGGAGAAAAGTGTAGTATCTGTTTTGATACTACACTTCATATTTTCTGTTCTCGCTGAGTGAAGGATAAATAATTCAAGACTAAGGTAATTTTAATTGGTGTTCGAATCCAGAGTGCCCCCTTTTTGGAGCTGGAGTTTCCTCACATTAAATAGCGACCTTGTATCTAAGTCTGCTTTCGTGCGGAAGCAAGTAAATAGCTACTAAAATACCGTGGGTTACATGGGCCGAAACGTTGAGAATATAACAACAAAACTGATGATAATCCAAGTAAAACGTGAATGTTCGCACGCGCCCCAGTTGTATCAAAGAACCGAAATATTTATTCTAAACCACGAGCTAAGGAGGAAAAGAAGGAAAAAAAATACGAAAAAGATTATGAAAGAAAAACAAGAAATCTTGTGAAATAACGAGAAAGAAGGAAATGAAAAATGATAAAAGACAAAAAAGGCGGGAAAACGATTCCACGTTATGGGTGAATTTGGTAAAATGAGGAAAGAGGAAAAAAACATACCAAAGAAAAGAAAATCTAAATGAAATAAAAGACTCAAATAAAACAAACAAATCGTCTCGGATTATGAATAATGGAGAAGAATTGAAAGCTGGAGAGAAAAAGATGAACGTTGAGGATTAAGGCTTGAATAGTTGATAGGAGGGACATTTTGGCGAGAGGTTTCAAAAGGGTGTGGGATAGGTCGATCTGACCAGAATGAAGGGTTATGGGTTTTAGAGCAAACGGTATGATCCTGCGTGACAAGTGATGGACTAGCGAGAGAAAACGATAAAGAATAGAAAAAAATACCTTGAGCCACTCAGTTCATAGCGGTTTTTGCAAAATAAGGCTAACGTCGTTGGATCCGGCTTGATATGATGGCGAATGTCACGGAGACGGTGGTCAGCGTGCCGATGAAGAGGAGGCTATCAGACAAATATAATTTCAAGAAATTTATCGGGTCACGAATATGGTATAAAAAATGGACCTGAGTTCTAGCTATAATAGAAGCAATAAGACGCGTACGACTGTGTAATGTTGAAATCATTTAGCGCCATAAACGTGGGATTTTAGATTTGTTGCGAAACACAGCAAGCACAATGTGATCACTATATGTGTCGTTGTTTATAACAATGTCTGCAGGAATTGTGTTTATTTACTAGAAGGTTCACCACTTATTAAGGCCAAAAGCCACTCGGGGATAAGGGCTAATGAAATGGACTGATTTTCATTTGAAAGATGAAGAACATTATGAGGTGATCGAGAATAATATTTTCTATGGAAATCGCTCCAGACAAAACATTAGGCCACTTGATGTAAGAAGCTAAAAAGACATTATAAATACTTCTTCAGTGTTAAAACCTAGCAAACGATACGTGTTAGATCGATAGATTCCTACCCAGAAAACAGCAAGTATTCCCCCTTTGTCACAAACATGGCTCATGGAATATCAGGACTAAAAGACAAAATAAGAGAAGCGAGGCTGCCGAAAGTAAACCCAAGGTCTACTTTCTACTCTCCTTAATAAATGAGTTGAGTTCGAATACTTGTGGGGGAAATTCATGGCAGGAATCTGTTTGCATTAGATGTGTAGAAGACTATGTTTTAAACTGTAAGAAGCAGTATCGTAGTAATATCTTCCACAGAGGAGAAGCTCTTACGAGGAAACTCAATTCGTGGAAATTCCGTCTGATACTCGGAAAACAAAGGAAGTAAATAGATTTTTTGTAAGTTGTGAAAGAGCGATCTGAGGTCGGAGCTCAGCCGAGCATACTTCCTGAGATTAACGATAAAGTAGAGAGAGACTAGCAGCGTATCTTCTGTGAGAAAGAGGCTGTAAGGAAGAGAAGAGATCAGCCGCGCGAGATTTCGGAGTCGATTTTGAACTCTGTCTAAACAATGAAGAGCGCTCGGGGCGGCGATTCCCCTAAATATGGCAGAAATACTCATTCTTATGACGGATCTGATTTCACAAGGATTGCTTATTTCCGGAATATAATCAACGAATAACACTAATAAAAAAAGGGAATGTGTGTGCATGCGTGGCCTAATGGATACACTTAGAGACTATAGAATCGCCTACACTGAATTAAAATCCTATCATATATGAATCCATATATTCCACGACTTTTATTGATAAACTAGCAACTTGTGTTCAATTAATTGTACACAAATAATCGGTTAAAGTGATTAGTGTGTTCCAATATTTAATAACCCCATAAAGGTTGATATGGTGTCAATCAGACAAACTAAACCCAACCCGAATCTGCATCCCTTGGTGAGGCTAAAATTATGGAGCCTTCGGAAGTGTAAGTCAACCCGTAGTTGCTATTGCACTCAGGTCCACGCTGACCAGTTGTAGTATATTGTAGAGCCCCATCGAGTGAGTAAATAGAATTTGAATTATACATTATGTATCTACAATATATATATATATATATATATATATATATATATATGTATACCTGCAAAACAAATTAACCTACAACTCGTTGTTACAAAAATGTAGAGGAGGACTGACTGGGCTGTAACTGCACACATTATTTCTATTATTTCTATTATTTGTGAATATTCTTTATTTTACTATGTCTGTTGCACAATCCTCGGAGGAATTTGGATTTTTCCAATGGAAATCGCCGCAGACAAGGTATGAAGCCACTTGATGTAAGGAGCTAACAAGAACGAAAGTTTATTAACGCAAAAATAGGAGATGTCTAATGACTTTAGTCTTGAAAATACCAAGGCTATAAGTAGGAGGGAAACACTCAGCAGGAAGAGAGCCCCACATGCCTGCAGTTCCTTAAAAGACGCTACTCGAATAGGAAGCTTCATTGCAATGGAGTATCAAAATAACGAATTGATGGAGAAAACAATATTAACCGTTGAAGTAATACGAATTCAGAGAAAAGTATCCACGAACTGAAGAATAAACAACAATATGAAAACAAATTCGTCTAATGAATCACTTACACCTCCCGTTCTCACCAGAAAGACCTTACACAATCTAAACGGTCCTTCACTAAACACCCTTGTAGATCCCCCCGCTTTGCTAGGGCATGAGGCATAACGGTTATTGTAAGTCTATGAGCGTCAATTAAAAGTGATAAGAGCTAGTCGGATGTTAGGTTTTTCTCTTTTTCTCACAAAAAAATTCGTTATAAAGTAGGAATAAGGATTTTGTAAAAAGCAGACAGAGAAAGGTGATGTCTTTCTTATAGGACATTTTAATTTTTAGTTGTCTGCTTTAACGTACTTAACAATGAATTTTCATTAGCCTTTTGGCTAGCAACAAAGCGTAGTATCTGTTGCGATTCTACACTTAGTCTATTTTGTCATCGGTTGGTGAATGAGAAATACTTCTAGACTGAAGAAATGTTTATTTTTGCTCCAATCCAGAGTTCCACATTTTTAAGGGGGCTGGATTTTCCCCACATTAAAAACCGACTTTGTGTCTAACTTTGCCCCTGTAGGGGAGGCAAGTAAATAGGAACAATTGTCAGTCCAAGTCCAAATATGTTGCTTCTTATTTCATTTTACTTCAGTCGAAGTTCTCAGAAATCAAAGGGTCCGTTACTGGGGCTAACACTTGATCTCTATATGAGATACTTAGATATTCGAATATTCCATTATACTATATCTCTTGCTGTCTCTTTGTTTTACTAGATTCCAGGATAAAAATTAATCTTGTCTGGTGGAGTATCTAGCTAAGTGATGTACCCTGAGGTAACATTACTTGGAGAATGTGTACAATTCCTCGTATGAGCCAGTGTATAGCTGAGTAAGGGGATCTATTTTAGGCTTCGGATACTATGTTATTTTGAATATTTGGTCAGGGAGTAGTTATAGGGGAAGTGTCCCCACGTCATGTTGTCCTGAAACCCCCTTGTACAGAGAGACCGAAGACACTCGAGGATCGTGTCTAGTAGGTAATTCAAACTCTCTTGTCTCGTAGGTAATTCAAACTGATGCATGTATGTCGGAAAATATGTTTTTATAAATCATTTTTTTTGTATTAAATATCTGAGAGTGTGTACGTTACTGTTTGTATACATATTGCAGACTTTTAATTAACTGTGTTACAGCAAATGTTTAATTTTTTCGGACATTTTGTTTTTTTGTGGATAGTTTTTCTTTTCTTTTATTGTCTTTTTATTTTAGTTGCTTTTCTGTCTTTTCCCTGTTTTTATGTTTTTTCCCCTATTTTTTCGCAGTTTATTGTAGTTTATCGTTTAATAGAGACGTCTAATTTATTTGTCATTGTCATGTTCTGTTTTCCGTAAGAGTTTTTGTTTTCTCGTAGTGCTTTTGAATTTCTTGTTTCATGTGTCTTTTTGTTTTTATTTTACTGTTTCTTCGATAATTTTTCGATTTGTTTTACAGTTCTTTTACACGTTTTTACTCATTTTTTACATCAGTTATTTGTGTTTTCTGTGTTAATTTCTGTTTGTTCTTTTCTATTTAATTTTCAATTTTTTCTACTTATTCGTTGTCTGTTACACTTTGCTTATTTTTCGTAAATTTTAAAATTTGTTTTTCATAATTTCTTTCGTATTTTCCGACCTTCCTTTCCGTATTTTTTAATGTTTTTTTTAGTGTTGTCCATTTAATTGTTCCTGATTTCACCGTGATCATTTTGCATCTCCTTTTCTGTCATCGTAGTATTTGTTTCTGTTTTTAGTTGTCATTTTGTATTAGTTTTTCGCTGTCTGTTTTATTTGTTATTTGTTGTTCATCTTCTCAAAGGATGTTTCCTGTTTTATTTGTAATCGTTTGCTGATTTTTCGTTTATTTCTATAACTTCTTCTATTATTCCGTTGATTTATTTTTTTATTTTGCATTGTTGATTCTGCATTAATTCTATTTCATAATTCTTGTTCTTTTTTGTATTTTTTTTGTTTTACATCGTCTTTTTCTACTTATTTTTCGAGGTATGTTTCTCTTTTGTCGTAGTTATTCGTAACTTTCTTTTTATGTTTTTGTTTTTAGTATTTAATCATTTTATTTATGTTTCTTCCATTTTGTGTTTGTATTTTTCTGGTTTTATTCTTTTTTTTATTTTCTCGTAGTATGTTTCTATTTTCAATTTCTTTCCCGTTGTATTTTCTGTTTTTGCTGTGTATTTTCTGTTTTTTCGTGGTCTTTTATTATTTATTTTGAATCCTCCGGTTCTGTTTTTCATAGTATTTCTACATTTTTCTCATTTAAAAAAATAATTTTGCATAATTCATTTTCATGTTTTACATATGGTCTCAGTTTTTTTCGAGATCGTTATTCTGATCCTTTTATGTTTGCTCTTACTGATTTTCTATTTCAGTTTTCTAATAGTTTTTGTAGTAGTAACTATTTATTTCTCTTCGATTGTCTTGTTCTGTTTTAATACGCTTTATATATGTTTTCATGGCTTTTCTCTTCTTGGCGTGTTTATTTATTTCTTCATCATAATCTGTTTCTGCGTTTGTCGTGGTCTTTTTTAACACGTTTTTGCAGAATTTTTCTGTGTTTTTCATGGTTGTTTTCTATTTTCTTTTCTCATATTTCGCCACTTATTTTACGTTGTTATCCTTTTTTTTTTCGTTTTATTTTCGTAAACTTGTTCCCCTTCTCTGTCGGAATCTTTTATGTAATTTTTCACTGTATTTCTACTGTTATTTTATTTCTTAAATCCTGTCAAGAGAAATAATTGTTCAATCTTCCAAAATGCGACTACACCCCTGCTACTCTCCCGGCGAATGTTATAGATAAACATCTTTTGTTTAGACAACGTTAAACTTTCGTGCTGAAAGGACGCAGTGCGAGTCGTGCGGTTGAGTCGTCTTTTTCTCTCTTTACGATATGCATGCCGCGACAGTCATTCAAAAACGCGTCATGGCTACCGGGATTAAAATCTACCAAACAGAGGAGAGAATCCAGAAAACCTGGTGACACATGGAACACGTTTTAGAGCCGAATGTTTTGACATACGCCGGCTTTTGTCAAGTCGAACCATCTTCTCTTGGGCCTTGTAGTAAGAATATGAATTCTTCAGTTCTTTATTGCTCCGAATGACCTTTCCTTATTTCTACGCACCCTTCCAACCCCCAACCCCATCTTCGTCATCCTTTCCACCACAGCATCCCGGCTATCTTCTTCTTCTTTGTCAGTTCTAAGAATTCTTGTTCTTTCTGAAATATAGCTTGCTCACACAAAGAGTGATGTTTTGTCGTCGGTTCATGTCAAGCTGCTGAAGCACTATGACGTACGAAAAGTTAATTCGGAAAAGAGGTGGAAACATGACGTCAGAGCAAGAAAGGAAGAAAAAGAGCAAGGTGTGATCTTTAAAGGTGGTTGCCAGTCTTCTTTTCTGGTGTAATTTATCTTCGGCTTATTTCCGAACTTAATCACACTTATCCATACCAGTATTTAATTATAGAAATACGACTTTTCAGAATACCATATACTCCTTTGTGGCAGAAGCTTTCGATAATAACAGAGTCACCTCCTGTGTTTTTTGTCACGTTACGATAAAAGCACCGCCTAGCAACGAGGATACAGAAACGAGAAGTCGGTAACGAGTACTCCTAAATGAGACGTCACGAATAATAAGCTTCTAAAACTAAATGTCATCTGAGTTACACAATGACAATCGAATAAAATAAATGTAAAAGTTATGTTTTGAAAGACCCTTTTTAGGGTTCTCGTTTATGGGGTCGATCTTAGGGGTAAACCAGTTTTAGGAAACCACTTTCAGGAAACAGTTTTAGGTAATACTCAAATATGAGAGAGCGAGAGAAATGTTATATGATAAACACAAAAAAAAAATAATGGATTCAAATGCATAAGTCCACAAAAGAGAAAATGTATATATGTTTAGAATGGAAGTCTACATAGATAAGAAAACATCAAATGTTGTTCATAGTTTGAGAGTCATTGCAGACAAGGGTGATTCATTAGCTGAGATATCGGGGATGTCTGAGTCGATAATTTAAGGGCTGTGAATTATCCACGAGTCTGAAATATCGTAAGCAAAACTTCCCCACTCAATTATAAAATGTTATTTTGGCTGAACGTTAATACTAGTCAATGTTTTCATTGTAGAAAGTTAATTGAGAAATGTTAGAATTATTAAAGTATTAAAATTAATAAGTTTATACATGTATTGTCAATCTGCAGACGATAGGGCGAAAGAGTTAATGAAATGTGTACTTGTGTGCGTTAGTGTCAAAATGCGTATGCTTATGATTGACTGTGTGTGCGTGAGTTGAGACATGCATTATTACCTTTCCCAAATCCCGACAGAGGGACAAGGGGAGCTGGAGAAATGTCGATGTTACCTCTGTCGTGAATTTGCGTTCAACATGTTTGTTGAAGGAAATATCTGTCTTTTTATTTATTCGGGGTAGGTTAAAACAGCACATTTCTTTAATTCAGGGAAATGTATCTGATTGGCTTAAAATGATTTCAGTTTTTTTAAAAATTAATTCAGGCGAGTGCATGCGTCGGATCGGTGAAATAGAGAGACCACTAGTGAATCTATTTGTCTATGGAGTGTGGACCTGATTATTTTCTTTTTAATTGTCCGGGTAAACTGCCTGGCTACACTTCACTACATCACTATACCGTGATATTTCTTTAACTAAACCGTCATTTAATTATCTTTCCAAAAATATAAATATTTTTTTACAAGTAATAAATTAAAACAAAAGAAACAACAGATGGGAATGAGAGTAACAACAATGAAATTAAAATGATTACCGGGCAACGCTGGGTGTGAATAGCTAGTTATAAATATTGATTTGCCGCTGGTAAGATAATGGACACATTAACCCGTGAGAAGGAATGACAAAGAATCTGATTGGTTAACTAGATAGATGAAACACAACGTAAAAACACCCGGTACACAAACTCCATGTATTTTAGCCTGACGATTTCCTTCGGAGATAAAACGCGGAAGTATCTTTGTAGCCTAATTATTGCCATAAATTTATTGTCATACTTATATATATATATATATATATATAGAGAGAGAGAGAGAGAGAGATATTTCTCTCTCTCTCTCTGTCTGTCTCTCTCTCTCTATATATATATATACATACATATATATACTTATATATGTATGTATATATATATATACATACATATATATACTTATATATGTATGTATATATATACATACACATATACATACACATATATATACATATATATGTATGTATATATACATAAATATGAATACACATATATATGCATATATATATATGTATATATATATATATATATATATATATATATATAATTTTTCTCTCTTCCTTTCTCACTCTCCATCTTTATATATACATATGACGAGACGTAGACGGCGAAACACGTGTCCGTGGATAATTATATATATATATATATATATATATATATATATATATATATATATATACAAAGAGAGAGAGAGAGAGAGAGAGATACACACACAGAGAGAGAGACACAGAGAGAGACAGAGGGGGAGAGAGAAAGAGAGAGAGAGACGGGGGAGGAAAGCGAAGAAAGGGCATTTCATTTGTTTCTTACAAAAAAGATCTCTTCGGAAGTTTAAATTCAAATGTTAATGACATTTTAATGAAAAGTGAATGACACACTTTTACAGATTCCTCAATTTTTAATAACTTTCGGTTTTTATTTGATCTCTAATTGAAACCTTTCTAAGCATATAACTACATTCGTGTAAGCTTTATTTTCACACGAAATAATGCAAATAAAAACATCTACTGCTATTGTAAAAACAGCAGTAGATTTGTTTATTGGAATTATTTCGCAACCCTTTTACTTATGTATTGTTGTCTGTTAGTGCATGTGTCCGGCTAAAACTCAGAAACTACATAATATACAACTTACAAACCTTACATATTCAATGGAACCCCCAGCTGATTATGGTAATAAATACTATAATATCATTTGGTTTAGGTTCAAATTAATCTATGGATCAAATTAATTCATGGATCAAATGAATTCATGGAGGTAAATCAGATAAAAATAACAATTGTTCATTCTTTGTGATAAATGTTTGAAAAATAACCCTGAAATTAAATAAGAGTCGGCCAGCTGCTGATGTCATTTTTTGTATTTTGTTCTGTCTTTTTTCTATTATATTAAAACATTAGCAAAGTACTGAACCAGGTTTTAAAAGTTTTCTATATGTGATCAAAAGTATAAACGAAGATGGAGGATGCAAAACAACAAAAGGTTTTACTATTAACCGTAGACAAACATTTTTCTTTTCAATATTTTCAAATGCAAAATGCATAAAAAGAAGTTATACTTTTGTTCGCTTTAAACAAGGCATATTGTCACTGAATCGTAAGAGGCTACTCTGATAGAGGTCAGTGTTATAGGAGGCAACCTAAATACGAAGTTGACACCAAGATGCTTGTTCACATTACATTTAAATTTCTGTATGTTGCTACTGTCCAGGAAACGGAGCAGAGAGAAAGTTCAAAATGGAAGCGGTCTGAGGAAAAAAGCTTGGTGAAACTTCGGAAAAGCCTTAATAAGGAAAAACAAATAATAAATAAAAAGAAAGACATACTTGTATTATTTATGTGCTTGTGGCGAAACAAAGACATTGTACACCAAAAATTACGTAAATTGAGCTAGTAGTTTTTTTTATTATATCACACATAATCAAATTTTGTCACTTTTTTCATGCTCGCTTGTCACGTCGCCATCTTTGAAAAACAACGGACATAAGTCAGCCCAGCGTTACAAACCCAGCTTGTCGTGACAACCGAGCATGGACAAAAAGGACATAATTTTATCTTTTGTGATAAAAAAAAACTACTTGATCAATTTACGTAATTTTTGGTGTACGATATCTTTGTTCTGTCACGGTCACATAAATAATCCAGTATGTATTTATTATTTGTTTCTCCTTATTGAGGCTTTTTCAAAGTTGCACCAAAAGTTTTGAGAGTAGAACATCTTCCGGCATTAAAGCATCTCTACAGTGAAGAGGTGGGATTTTGCTTCTATTGTAGAATGGGTTGGATCTATTTACGTTTAAGGGATTTAAGTGTCTTAAATTCATCGGATCAGATTCCGGTGAAATAATTGGATGCAACACTGCTGCGATGCGATATGGGCTGGAGCTTGGCAAAAAGATGACGATGTCAAATAACTCCATTCGAAAATTAAAATATATGTGCGTCTTGATTTTACCAGTTAATCGAAATGTTCAGAATGCTACTTTGTTATCATTTAGTCCATCAATACGGAAATTTCTATTTTCTGACTTTTTGGCAAAACTTTAGTAGACAGGGTAAAATAATTAATATACAGAAAGATTGCTCAACTACAACTGATAGTTGAATTTTACGGAAACCAATAATAGTGTGACCTTGAGAGGGTAAAGGTCACTTGCGTGTTTTTGTCGTTAATAGTTGAATTAAGCGAAGCGAAAGCGAAGCGAAAGCGAAGCCAATGTGGGCGGTAGATTTGGCGACGAAAGGGTGGATATAAAAAAACTGTTTTTTTTTTGCATTCTCTTACGATGTGGTTTACTGTTTCGTTTCTTGATCTAGAGAGTCTGCATTTACGGTTTTATTAGGTTCCGTTTTCCTTATGTGTGACGTTCGTTCTAATCTTGTTATTTTGTCCAGCTGTCAATCGCGATTATGTTTCTTTGTTCAAGTGCCCTTTCCATAGTCGTATCCATGTGGCTTTGTCTGGTATTTTTTTGGTCATTCCTAAAAATCTTCCACAAAACTACTTCTATTCTCATGTTGATGTTCTTAACTTTCTGTGTCCCGTGTCGATGCTCATGTATTGTTCATCTTAGTGATGATTTTGCCGGTGGTAATCAGCATTTTTCTATTTTGTTTCATATATTTCTCAGTCTTTTTATCGTATAGTTCACGCAGTCTTCAATACTTACCGGTTCCATTCCTCTCCCTTCATGTTTACATAGAGTCGATCAGTATCATCTTTCGGTTGCAGTGCATTGTGCATAGTAATTAATTTCCTGGTAATTAATTTCCCGGTAATTAATTTCCCGGTAATTAATTTCCTGGTATTTAATTTCCTGGCCCTTTGTTCCCTAAGGTTTTCTATTGTCCAGTTATGACAATGGAATATCTTACTAGGAATATTACCAGAGTGTTTATTCTTTTTGTAATGTACTTTTAATAGGGCTTTTTCTTCTTCTTCTTCTTCTTCTTCTTCTTCTTCTTCTTCTTCTTCTTCTTCTTCTTCTTCTCGTGTATGCTCTTCTAATCTTCTCTTTCATCTCTGTTGATTTTATTGCGTCCGCTTCCAGAACTCCTAGATATATGTAGTGTGTTCGTCATATCTCGATTTAAAAGTTATATGCCTTCTATTGTTTCGATTTTTCCTTCATCTTATGGACTGCATACTTTACCATTCCCAATAAAATTCCTATATCTTGCCTCAAGATTATGATTGTGTTTATAAGTATTTTTAGTGCAGTTTTTTTTAGTGCAAATAATTTAAGATTATTATTAGTATTTACAAACTAAATGTTTTCACATGGGTTATTATCAATGATTTTTAACTGGCAATAACAAGTGGTGTTCCCTGGGGTCTGAGTGCAAATAGTCTTTCAAGATTCTTCTTCTTATAATTATTATTATTATTATTATTATTATTATTATTATTATTATTATTATTATTGTAATCATCAGTGATTGCACACTGACTATAATCAGTGGTGTTTCCTTGAGTCTGGGTGACAACGAGTCATCCCAAATTTCTAGTACTCTCCACTTGTATTAGTAATAATTGCAAATGATTTAGCGTTATCGCAACAGCCGCTTACCATTGATGTATTCGCTAGCAACAACCATTGACCTTCTCTGTGATTTTCGTGACAATAAGCTCCTACACGGTCACTGTACTCCTTGCCCCTTTTCAGTGAAGGTCTGCTTAGTGGTCTCTCTCCTCAGTCTTTCTTGGTCCTTTACAACTATTGTGTGTGGTATCAGTTGCGGCTGGGGCTATGCATTGTACTTGGAGAAAGGGCAGTTTATAAAATTTCTTCTTTTTTATCTTCTTTTTCTTCTTATCATTATTATTATTAGTAGTAGTATTAGTAGTAGTAGTAGTAGGATGTGTACTCACTAGGAGTTCTCAAACGTCATCGTCGGTGATTGCCCACTGATAATAATCGGTGCTGTTCTCATGAGTCTGAGTTACAACAAGCCTTCACAGATTTCCAGTGCTCTCCACCTCTTTCCGATAACTATTGCAAATAACTTTGCGGTATCGCAACAGCCGTTTAACATTGATTTCTCACTGGCAATAACCATTGGTCTCATGTAAGCTTTGTGTTGCAATAATCTTCCGCAAGGTCCCAGTACTCTCCGCACTCTTCCAGTTGAAGTCTGATTAGTGGTCTCCCTCCTTAGTCTTCCCATCTTCCTTGACACTTCACGATTATTTTGTGTAGTATCAGCCGAGGCTGAGGCAATGACATTTTTAGGGCGGTTGGGAGAATTTATGAAATTTCTTGCAATGTCTATTCCTTGCTTCGTGTGGTGATGTTCTTTCTGTGGTTTCGTTTTCTTCATATTGTAACTTCCATGTTACTGGTTACTGTTCGTAGCTTATGCGAGTTGGTTTCCGCATTCGAGGATTTTCTTTAAGATTGCAGCTGTTTTGATCCTTGCCGTTCTTTGTATCGCATCAGTGATCTCATTGATTCCTATTTCTCCCAGTCTTTTTTCCATTTTTTTCGGGACTGTTCCTAGTACTCCTACGATTATTGTTATTATATCTACTATCTTCAGGCTCCAGCACGCTTTAAATTCTCCGGCAAGTTCTGTATATTTGGTTCGTTTTTCTGTCTTCTTGATCTCCACTCTGTGGTCTGCTGGAACGACAAAATCTACGATTTGGCAGGATATTTCCTCCTTGTTGTCTATTATAAGATCCGGTCTCCTTGCTTGTATGAGGATTTTGTGATTTTCATTTCCCAGTTTGTTCTTTAATTTATGTTTGTACCATTTGAACGCGTATTCAAAATGGAGTCGTTTGCATAGTTCCAAATGTACTGCTTTCCTCACACAGTCGTGTATGTTCTTTTATTCTTTTTAAACTAGTTTGTTGCATTCACTTATTATGTGATTTACTGTTTCGCCTCTTTGTCCACACAATCTACATTTACAGTTTTCCTGGGTTTGATCTATTTTAGATTTAATGTAGTTAGTCCTAATCGCATTATTCTGTGCAGCCGTCAGTAGAGATTCAGTTTCTCTGTTTAAGTGTCCTTTTCGTAACCATGCCCAGGAGTGTTGGTATGGTCTTTCTCTTGTAATTCTTATGACACGTCGATGTAGCTGTTATCGTCCCATTTTTCTTTTCTTGTCTTTTTGTTTCTGGTTTTGGTGCTTTCTGAGTTATTCATTGGAACAGTGTCTCTTGTCGTGGTGATCAGCATTTCTCTGTTCTGTGTTATGTATTTCTCCAGCTCTTTTGTAGTTTTCTATACTTACCAATCATCTTCCTAGTTCGCTTCTTTTCACGTAGAGTTTGTCCGTATAGTCTGTTTAGTGTAGTGCTTTGTGCATCGGCATTCATTTTCTAGTCTTCTGGTCAAGGTCCCTTACCTCTTCTTTAGCCCAGCCTATAGATGATCCAGAGTTTCTTGTCAGTGATACTGCATAGGGTTTTATTCCTTTTATTAGATTTCTGATACATGATGTCGTTTCTAAAGGGTTTCTTGTTCTTCTCAGTTATCCTTTTCCAATCTTCTCTTTCATTTCTGTAGATCTGATGGTGTCTGCTTTCTGCTTTCAAGACTCCCAAATATGTACAGCCATCCTGCTCTCCTGGCGCCTTAATCTCCTCTTGGTTGGGCAATTACAAGCCCTCTATTGTCTCCAGTTTTCTCCTTTTCATCTATAGTATTTCACACTTTTCCATTCGAAATTCTATTTGAATGTTCTGGCTTCAGATTCTGGTTGTATTCATCAGCTGTTCCATTTTCTGTTTGCTTTTTTCAAATAGTTTCAGCTCGTCCATGTACATTAGGTTGTTTATTCTTTGTTCTGTGTCTGTAAACTTGTATCCGACATTACATTTCCTGTGTATGTATTTGAGTGGCATAATGGCTATGATAAATAGTAGTTGTGATAAGGATTCTCCTTAGAAGATGCCTCTCTGTATTTGTATCTTATTCAGGTGGTGTCCCCCTGCTGTCAGTTCTCGTCTTATTGTCCCCATTTCTTTCTTAATGAGATAAATAATCCTGTTCAGTATCTTGTACATTTTAGGCATTCAATTATTCATGCTTGAGGGATTCTGTAGCCAATCCATGCCATCGATATGTTCATTTTTTCTGCTTTTTACATCCGTCAGAATCTTTTGATTTATGTATTCATGCCTACCTCTTTTCCCTTTCCGGCATCTTTTTTCCCTCGGGGAACAGTACACGATTGTTCAAGTAGTGATAGATTTGTTCTCTCAGTTGTGCCGTTAGGATGTTCCACATTGTTGGTAAATAGGTTATTGGTCTGTAGTTGTTTTAGATCGTTACATTTTTTTCGTCTTATTGTATTAGCGTTGTCCTTCCTTTTTTCATTCACTCTGGAAGACGGTATTCTGGATACATGCTCTTAGTTTCTGCATAAATCTTACCTGAAGGGTTATTATTATTATTATTATTATTATTATTATTATTATTATTATTAGTAGTAGTAGTAGTAGTAGTAGTAGTAGTAGTAGTAGTATTGTTGTTGCTCTTATTGTTATTATTATTATTAGTAGTAGTATTATTATTATTATTATTATTATTATTATTATTATTATGAAGTTAAAATAAAACTAAAGTCTTCTCTCTATAAGAAAGGAAATCTTGGATACATTCCTGCGAGGAATGATAAGTTGACCTAGTAAAAACTGATCAGAAGACAAATAAAGAACGCAAGCGTTCGTTAAAATGAAATAAAAACACATTATTAATCGTTCGAAAGGCTAGCATATTACTTGGTGTTCGCAATTATGTTTTTTTACCGGATGGTTCGTAATGTATGTTTATTTACTAAGAGTTAAAAGTATTGTATTCAATTTGAAGTTCGAAATTATAATTGATCGTTCGAAATTATATTAATTCCTGAATGATAACAAGTATTCTTGTTAATTGCTGGTTCGAAAATTTGATGATCGAACTTAAACTATTTACTAAGAGTAAAAAAATAATTAATGCAATTGATTGTTCAAAATTATAATTGCTAGTTCGAAATTATATTATTTACTGGGAGTTAAAAAGTATTCTATTTAATTGATGGTTTGTAAATTATAATGCATGGTTATAAATTGTATTATTTACTGATATTTAAAAAAGTTGGTTGTAAGAAATTAGTATTCATGGTTCGAAATAATGTTTTTTTAACGGAGAATTAACCCATTCTGTTTACTTAATGGATCTAAATTATAATTGAAAGTTAAAAATTAGGTAATTTACTAAGAGTTACAAGTATATTATTAAATTCATGGCTTGTAAATAATGATTGATGTTTGAAAATTGTACTATTTACTAAGCATTATAGTGTTTTATTTAATTTATGGTTAAGCTTTTATTTAATTGTTCGAAATTGTATTATTTAGTTAGAGTTAAAGTATTCTATGTAATTGATGGCTGAAAACTATAATTAATAGTTTAAAATTATATTAACTTAGAGTTATAAAGTATGATATTGAATTTATGCATCTAAATTATTATTGATTGTTCGAAAATATATTATATATGAAGAGTTAAATTATTCTATTTAATTGACGGTTCGAAATTATTGATGGTTCAAAATTATATTATTTACTTAGAGTTAAATAATATTCTATCTAATTGATTGTACGAAATTATATGTTGGTACAAAATCATATTATTTCCTGAAGATAAAAGTATTCTATTAAAAGTTATGTTTCAAAATTGTACTATTTACTCAGCGTTATATATTTTATTTAATTGACGTTTGGAAATTATAATTGATTGTTCGAAAGTGTATCATTTTCTGAGAGTTTAAGCATTCTATGTAATTAATGGTTCGAAATTATGATCGATAGTTCAAAATTATATACACTGTGAGTTAAAAAGTATAATATTTAATTGATGGTTCGAAATTATTATTGATTATTCGAAAATATATAATTTATTGAGAGTTTAATATTCTATTTAATTGACGGTTCAAAATTATATGATTTACTTGAAGTTAAATTATTCTATTTAATTGATGGTTCGAGATTATAATTGATCACTTTAAGTTATATTATTCTTATGAGTTAATTATTCTATTTAATTGATTTCTCGACATTATATTTAATTGTTGTAAACAATGTTATTTACTGGGAGTTAAAACGTTTTGATGGTTCGTAGTTTAGATTGATTATTCGTAATTATATTATCTTCTAAGATTAAAAGTATTCGATGTAAGTGATTGTTCAAAATTATCATTGATGTTTCGAAATAATATTGTTAACTGAAAAGATATAGAGACTATTTAATTAATTGTTCGAAATTATAATTGATGGTTCTAAATTTTATAATTTACTGAGCGTTATGTAATTTATTAAATGTATTGTTCGAAATTATAATTGATGGTGCGAAATTATACAATCTACTGAGAGATAAAATGTTCTATTTAATTAATGTTTCGAAATTATAATTGATGGTACAAAATTACGTTATTTATTGAGAGTTAAAAAGTGTTCTACTTACTGAGAGAAACCGTATTCTTAATTAATTGTAATAAATTATAACTGATTGTTTTACATTATATTATTTACCGAGAGTTAATAAAAGTATTCTGTTTAATGGTTGTTCTGAAATTATATTTCATGGTTAAAAATGATAGTATTTGCTCAGAATATAATGCATGTTAGTTTATTATCCTTCGCAATTATAATTGATAGTTCAAACTTAGAGTTTAAAAGTATTATATTGAATTGATAGTTTGAAATTATTATTGATTGTTCGAAATATCTAATTTATTGAGAGTTAAAATATTATATTTAATTGATGGCTCTAGGATATATTATTAACTGTGAGCTAAATATTTAATTTAATTGATATTTC
Source organism: Sepiola atlantica (assembly GCA_963556195.1). Classification (NCBI taxonomy): domain Eukaryota; kingdom Metazoa; phylum Mollusca; class Cephalopoda; order Sepiida; family Sepiolidae; genus Sepiola; species Sepiola atlantica. Next base: position 86,091,473 of record OY744524.1, on the reverse strand, counting down.
GAAGTTTTATGTACTCGTTTCTAACCTATGTGATATACTGAGAGTAAAAAACTGTTCTATTAAATTGATGATTACAAATTATTATTAATGGTTTGATATATTATTTACTGAGAGCACATAAGTATTTAATGTATGTCTTTATAAGAAATTATAATTGATAGTTCGAAATTATATCATAAACTAAGAGTTAAAAGGAAGTCTATTTAATTGATAGTTTGAAATTATAATTGATGTTTCGAAATTCTATTATTTACTGAGAACTAAAGTATTTCATTTAATTGATGATTATAAATTATGATATTTGCTTTGAAATTATATCATTATGTATTTTATTTCATTTATCATTTGAAAAATAATTTATGTCTCGAAATTATATTATTTACTAAGAGTTCAAGGTATTCTATCTAATGGATGGTAATCAATTATAATTGATTCTGCTAAGTTATACTATTTACTGAGAATAAAATATCTTCTATTAAATTGATTATTTAAAAACAATAATTGATGGTTAAATACAATTATTTAATGAGAGTTAAAATATATTCTATTCAATTGATTATTTTAAATTATTATTTATGGCTCTAAATTATATTATTTTCTGAGAGTGAAAACTATTCTATTTAATTGTTTTATTAAAAATAAAAATTGATTTTAGAAATCATATTATTTACTGAGATTTAAAGTATTTTATTTAATTTATTATTTAGAAAGTATAATTCATGGCTCAAAATAATATTATTTATTTAGAGATAAAAAGTATTCTATTGAATTGATTATTTGAAATGATAATTGCTAGTACGAGAGCTTAAGTATTTTTTATTTAATTAATTATTTAATATTATAATTTGTGACTCGAAATTATATTATTTACTGACAGTAAAAACGTATTCAATTTAATTGTATATTCGAAATTATAATTTATATTTCGAAATTATATTATTTACTGACAGTAAAAAGTATTCAATTCAATGGATGATTCGAAATTATAATTTATATTTCGAAATTATATTATTTACTGACAGTAAAAAAGTATTCAATTTAATTAATGATTCTAAATTATAATTTATATTTCGAAATTATATTATTTACTGACAGTAAAAAAGTATTCAATTTAATTGTATATTCGAAATTATAATTTATATTTCGAAATTATATTATTTACTGACAGTAAAAAAGTATTAAATTCAATTGATGATTCGAAATTATAATTTATATTTCGAAATTATATTATTTACTGACAGTAAAAAGTATTCAATTCAATGGATGATTCGAAATTATAATTTATATTTCGAAATTATATTATTTACAGACAGTAAAAAGTATTCAATTTAATTTATGATTCGAAATTATGATTTATATTTCGAAATTATATTATTTACTAAAAGTTTTAATGTATTCTATTCATTGATTATTTAAAGTAATAATTGATGGGTATTAATTATGTTATTTACTAAGAGTAAAATGTATCCTATTTAATTGATTATTTTAAATCATGATTTGTGGCTCGAAATAATATTATTTACTAAGAGTAAAAAGTATTCTTTTTAATTGATTATTTGAAATAATAATTGATGATTCGAAATCATATCAGTTTCTCTCTCTCTTTCTTCCCCTATCTCTCTCTCTCTCTCTCTCTCTCTCTCGCTCGCTCTCACACACACACTCGATCACAAGTACCATTACACACCAAAGCTCACTATTTATTTGTCTTTCCACGAGAAAAAAGTAAAAAACAAGGCACTCTGCATTCGACAAAAAAGTGTAAATTGCCCCAATCAAGAAGGATCTCATATCCTCTTACCGAAAACAGAACAGATATTACACTTTAATCCTAGCCTGAAGGCCAACTAACTCTATATTTTTTGTAGTTTCGCACCAAAAATCGATGAAAAACTATCTCAAACTCAACCCCACTCTGACTAATTTTGTTCCCAGTGAACCCCAAAATAAAATTAAAAATTAAAAAACCATGTCTAAATTCTGTCTCTGCGGGTGTGTCTTGTGTAGTTCATGACTTTTAGTGTGACACACACACAGAGACAAGCAGACATATGCCCTTTATATAATAGATGGTTCGAAATGATGCCATTGACACCAACTTCTGATAGAAATGAAGATAATTTGTTCTTGCTTCAAGTAGGACTTTATATTTATTTAAATATTCAAAAGCAAATCACTGTTTCGATCCGGTGACATGTGTTCAGCGCGCGTCGATGATACAAGTGAATAACACTCACATGTACATAAACATTAAATATCAGTGGGTTGTGGCGAGTGAAACCGATCCATTTGCTTATGTTATGAACGTACAAAAAAAGACGGAAATTGTCGAGTATTTAGCTTTTATTCAACGAACGAGACGGCCTTTGTACGCGCTGCGGGATTCCTTATTCGGAAAAATAACGGAAAAGTAATTAAAAACCTATATCATGTAAAGCGTACTTAATAGAAAATCATGTGGAACCATTTTAGCGAGAATAGCAGTATGTGTATTTACCTCCCGTGATTGAGGTCCGACACAAGGTCAGGTGAGATTTTTGAAAAGCTAGCTCACGAGGTGAAGTAAACCCTGGACTAAAAAAGTGCCTGAGCAGCCCCGTCAACATTTCCCGGCACGTGCGCTTATGACGATTAGCAATACACGAACCACTTCTAGAATTGAACAGGGCCATATATCAGCTCGACAGCAGCAAAGCCACTGCCGGACTGATTGTCGAGGACGTATTCACGACTGATACGAGCAACGCCTACTGAAGCGATGCCAGAATAGTATGAATGTGAACACAATGCGATAAAATTATGAATTATTTTTTTTACTAATATGATTATCCGGCGTCGCCCGAGTGTATGGACAAAAATAGATTCAAAGAGTGTGTAAGCTTATTCTTTTAAAACTCATCTCTCTCTCTCTCTCTCTCTCTCTCTCTCTCTCTCTCTTTCTCTTTCTCTTTCTCCCTCTCTTCCTCATATATATATATATATATATATATATATATATATATATATATATATATATATATAGGCAGCATCTTCTCTTGCAGGCAAGTATTGTTGAATATAAGAGACAACTCATGTCTAGATATCCTTTGGTAGATGTTTTCAATGGTCCGAATTAGGATCTAACAACCACTTCTGCCCCCGATCGGAATTCAGAAAACTCTTATCAGAAAATACGAAAATCTTAGAATTTAGTACTAACAAACGAAAACTCCATATATTAGAAGCCCTATATATAAAAACCAAAAAAAAACTAATAGAATTAACTTTGATATCAGTAATAATATTCTAAAATATTTATAACTCCAATATAGTTTCGTACTTAGTACATAATTCGCGCCAAAAACCTTCTATAAATATTACACATGGTCTAGACCTGATTAACCTCATTCCCCCGAAGATGGACCCAGATGGGTCCGAAAGTACTTGGGAGACAAATGCAAATTATAGCAAATTCATCAGCTCCGAAACTAAGATCCTAATTCGGACTATTGAAAGGATCTACCAAAGGATATCTAGACATGAGTTGTCTCTCATATTCAACAACATATATATTATATATATATATATATATATATATATATATATATATATTCCCCTCTATATTCTCCTTCTCTCTTTCTTCCTCCCCCCCCTTTGATACTATACTGAAAGCCAAGAAAAATGTATTTTAGTTTGATTTTCAGAACGCATGTCGATAGAAAAATCTCTCTAAATACCGCCCTACCCCCGACTAATTGTGTTATTATCCACCCCCCACCCCAATGAATATTACAAAAAATGTTGTCTATATTTTGTCAGGGACAATGCTAGAACAGTATATATATATATATATATATATATATATTTAAATAAATTTTTCGTGGTACAAAATTTGATAACGGCGAGGAATACGGACGTTTGGGACATTTTTGGGAGGGTAGAATGAGATTAAAAAAATATAAAAACGAGAGAAAACGATTAAAAAGAAATTAATTAATGTACTGAACCGGTTTTCGTCCATATATATATATAAGCTTTCTGAGTATGTCCTCTGTAGTATTTGACTTTTAACTCTACACACGCTAACACCAAAACAAACAAACGTCCTTTATATAACAGATTGTCTGTCGATTTATCTCTATTATACATACTAGACGAGGTTATCGTGTAGCTCTGGTACGAAAATTTAATTCCAAACCATATTGCCACGCAGAAAATTGCATGAAGATATACATTATATATACTGGATGTGTACAAAGTAACTACCTATTATTATTATTATAAGCTCGTAATTCAGGATTGGCATGTATTTCTTACTAGATATGAATATAAGAAATTGTGTAGCATGAGGTTTTTTTTTGAACAAAATATGGGCACTAGCATTCGTCATCAGTCTCTCAAACCGTCTATAGATCGCATCGACTGATTTCACAAGGTACTCTTTTTACATACTAATGAATCACTGCTTAACAAATCTTTAAAAAAGCACTCAGGAATCAGGGTTAATGAATTAAATAGATTGATAATAGAGTGATGATTACTACAATGCGAGGAGAGAAAATATCTGCATACCTCCCAGTAAAAACAACAAACAACCTAGAAAACAGCAATTTCCCCCTTGGTCATAAACATCGCCCATGGAATGTGCGGAATAAATAAAGAAAAACGAGAGTTACGAAGCTGTTCCCCTATTTTATCCTTTAATCCTGATGAGCGATTTTAAAAAAATGTTTCTCTTCGTATGACCCATAATATATACATATATTGATTCCTCTTTATGATTTTTCTGGTCAGTTTTTCAACTCGGCGAGCGATTCGTCGGGTTTCTGGTATCAATTGATGGATCATGGGGCCTAATGTTGTGCCTTGGGCCATTTCTCTAGCGTTTTCGGTCTCGCGACCGTCTTCAAGAGGTTGTGTGTTGTTGTTGTTGTGTGTAAAGAGCCGTATTTATAGTTTTATTTTTGGTATATCTAATTATTTGCATATATATATATATATATATATATATATATATATATATCTTTATTCTTTTATTTACTTATTAATTTATTTATTTATTAATTTGTTTTATTTTATTTTTATCTATTATTATTATTATTATTATTATTATTATTATTACTATTATTATTATTATCGTCGTCGTCGTCGTCGTCGTCGCTGTCATCATGATCATCATCATGATCATCATCATCATCATCATCATCATAATCAGTAGCAGCAGCAGCATCATCATCATGATCATCATCATTATTATTATTTTTTTTTTTATTGTTGTGTATTAATTGTTGAAAACTGATAAGGCGTTAGTACCGGAGGTGAATGCTATTTTATTAATTTTGGGTTGCAATTTTTTATGTGTAGGGCTTCGAAGATGTTTAGTCTGTTGGTGTAGTTGTTTTTATGTATGATCTTAGTGTTAGTTGTTAACATTTGTCTTAGTTCCGTTGATTTTATGCTTTTTATGTGTGGTAATGTGTCGCTGGATGGCACTAGTGTCGTTTAAGTGATGCATAAGCCATCGGGAGAGGGTTGTAGTGGTATGGCCAATATAAGTACTATGTTTCTCTGTTTGGGTCTTGGGAAAACATTCCTCGAATGGGCATTGGAACAAATATAGTACGTTTGTTTTGTTTAGGGGGGGGAGTAGTTTTATTATTTTTGATTATTAAGTTAGAAGTTTTGAATTTAGAGTAGTAAATTATTAGTTTTATTTTTTGTTGTTGGTTGGTGGGTTTAGTGTGTCGCTTTATTATGTTGATTATAGCTTTTTGTCGAGTTTGTAATTAGAGTGCATTTGGTTTTTTATAGTACAAGGGAAGAGTGGCTTTCTTGTTGTGCTTTTTTGTCTGATTCTCTTGGTGTAAGGAGGTTAAATATAGTTTTATTTGTTGGTCGACAATTCTGTTAGGGAAATTGTTATTTACTGGGGTTTGTTTGATGTGGGTTAGTTCTTTGTAGAATATTTTATTGGATGAAGATATCGTGTATGCGCGGTGGACGAGGATTTTTATTAGGGCAGTTTTATATTTTGGGGGGCATTCCCTATGGTAGGTGAGTAAATTAGGGTTATTGTTTATGGATGTTGTGTATTTGGCAGGATTGTTAGAGTTGGTAATTACGTCGAGGAAGGGGATTTTGTTGTTATTATTTAGTTCATGTATGAAGGTTAGAACTGAGTGTGTTTCTAAAGTATGTTTGAGTTTGTCTATGTTTTCTAAGGATGCGGTTGCGATAAAGATGTCGTCAAGTATCAGATGTATATGGGGGGTTTGTTTATGAAGTCGGGGAATATTTTGTTTTCTATGTGTGCCATGTAATATTCGGCGAACGTGGGACCCAGGGGTAATCCCATATATATATATATATATATATATATATATATATATATATATATATATATATATATATGAATGAAATATTGGTACTTTTATTTAAATATCGTTACGCATTTTCAATATGTAATTTGAGAAAGCCAAACACGATACATGCATTTTCCTCTTTTAAATAAACATTTATTTACCTTATAGTGATCATGCAAGCTTCCGGTCTAAAATACCATTTTCAAGCAATTTAAAAAAAATATAAATCATTGTTTTTGTCATCTTTTGGAGATGTGGAAATCTCTAGTAAATGTCTCTTAAGGTGTTTAATAGACGATTTTGACACAGATAAATTATTAGAAACGATTTCTAATGTAAATAATACATAAAGACAATAAACATATTAAAAAATAAATGAGTACGAATTGTAATTTAGAATTTTTAATAACTCTTATTTTATACGAACACTGAAGATAGCCTCCCCAAGAAACAGATGCTCTAAACACTTGAAAAATTCTTATATATATCTTATATATATTATATGCTGAAAATAAAAAATGGATTTTTTGGTGAAATTGGTGAGGATTTGTTCTCTGCAGTAGATGTACGTTGAATAACATTAACATATTTTATATTACAACTCTAGTCCCACACTATTAGGTTATAACATTTATATTTGAAATATTAACAAATGAAAAACAAGTTTTAAGAAATGATGTGAATCTGTTCTTTATCACATTGATATCTTATAAAATGCAATAGAAAAATATTAAATATAATATAGCACTTACATTACACTATTGACCTATTATAATGACTTTATGTTATAACATTTATATTTGAAATATTAACAAAAACAACGAGTTTTAAGAAATTATGTGAATCTGTGTTTATAACATTGATATTTTATAAAATTGAATTAAAAAATGTTAAATATAATATATAGCACTGGTATTACACTATTGAGCTATTATAATTACTTTATGTTATAAAATTGATACTTCAATATATATAAAGAAATTCTAACTATGAATTTAAAAAAACACGTATAAAATTCACACACACACACATATATATATATATATATATATATATAGAGAGAGAGAGAGAGAGTGAGAGAGAGGGGGGTGTTATAGTGAAATAAATTCCAGAAGGAAATCCGTATATGAGAGCTCAATGTAATAAACAGAACAAGAATAAAATAAAGTAACACGGAATCACCTAATCACCGGTGCAATAATTTATTTCAACCTTCTGGTATTGTCAAGCATCCAAGTGACTACATTTTTGACAGAATATACCTTGCATTGAACAATTGTAGTTTGAAATAAATCTGGACATTCGTAAATGTTTATCACTCTTCTATCTCGTACATTGAGTTTAAACCATTTCACTATAGGTTCTATCTACTAAAAGTTTACTTTTAGTTTCATATTTGATTATATATATATATATATATATATATATATATATATATATATATATATGCAACTTTTCTTGATGTAAATATTCTAGTTTTTGACTTGTAACTAGCCACATATAGACAAACGGACGAATTACCTTTTTTTGTATAAATAAGTATGCTATAACACAAGCGATGAAGGTTCATAAACTCTACTATAACAAGACTTTTCAGAACGTTGTAAAGCTATTAGACTCTCACAGACCTCCATTAGTTTTACGCCTGAACCACTAATGATACGAAAATCAAACTTGCCTCATGTATAAAACATTGCTAAAAATATTTTTTTATTAATTTTTTTAAAAATGTGTTTACAATTTGATGAGAATTGATTGGGAGTTGGAAAACAAAAAAACACAATTAAAAGAAATTAAAATAACAAAACCAAATAAAATAAGAACAATTCATTAAGATCTCCCAAACCTTTTCTAACAGTAGACCACCTACTGTTTTCCAGTTCGTTTAGAACCGAAAACAGGCAGATCAATTTTTAAGTGGAAGTGGCATCTAAGTGGGAGCAAATGAGATAGGATGGCTACTGATATCGAAAAAAAAAACTTTAAAAACTATCTGATACCATATATTTTAATGATAACGTCATCAATTCTGTCGTCACCAAAAAGGTGTTTGATCTCATTTCAAGTCATCCCTTTTTTTACAAATACACTAGGAGAATACCAGTCCTAGGCCGGGTCAAACTAATTTCCCGGAGAGAGAATTTTAGCACCGCTCTTATGTCTAATACCGAAAATTAAGATCTACATATAATGCAATTAAGCGTGATGCCTAAAATCTTTATTTCAATTGTGATCAACATCAATTACATAATTTTGATTTAAGAAAATATCTAAAATAAATTCAGGAAATATTTCTTTATTGGTGTCTAATTACTATAAATCAACTCCAATGCAAATCTGATATATTTGAATTTGAGAGATTGTGCCCCTAAAACGCGTTAAAATACCCCAAACAAATTGGAATTCGGGAGATATTTATTAATTGAAGTCCAGATTTCACAAAAATAAATGTTGGTAATGCTATTCATCCCCTCGTTGAACTCTTTACATAAAACTAAATTCAACTAAGTATAGCCCACATTACCCATCCTTATGCTTAGCAGCTGCCTTCCGAAATTTAGAGGGATCGGTTAATTAGTTTAAGAGTGAATGCTAGTTTAGAAAAACACACTGAATTTAATAGTAAAATGTTTATCGTTTTAAAAGTTATCGATAAACATATACCGGGTCAACTCAGTAGATGAATCCTCCATTCTATTTAAGGAGCAATATTTATTTATTTGTAAGTGTATATCCGTACCGTCACACAAAAGTCTGCCCAACGAATAAAAGAAAGGGAAACGCAAATCTATTTCCATGATGAGACTTTATTTATTGTTTTCTCTGCGTTCTATAACGATTTATACGTGTTTTTCTTTTTTCTTTTTCTTGTTTTAAACATTTCAGGTTTAAACGTTTTCTTTCTTTATTTTTTTTTCATCATTTCACTTTCTGATGTTATAAGTCAAGCGTCATTATTTATGTTTAGCCGCTTTCTACTTGTAAAAAATCTAAAGGAAGAAAATAAAACAGCAAATTCGACAGTCGGTGTCGTTAATTTAGGGCATCAGAAATGACTCGTGTTGTTTCTTTTTTCAACTCACAATAGTTTAGTCTTTAATTACCCTATTGAAATTTCATGTAAACCTGAATAAAACTTACATTGGAAGCAAATAGAAAGTACGACAACCCCGCCATTCAAAATGAATTGAGAAAATGTATCCACTGTAAATAAAATAGAGTACAATATCTACTTCGTAATCTAGAGGGTGTGATCTCTTCTTGTCTCTATGCCTAAGACAAATGTGAATTTTTATCTACATCGCTTTTGTTACAGATATTTGTTGTAAACGTTTCTTTCTGTCTGAATAAAATTACTTGTTCCTACAGTCTCTTTCACACAGAAGAAATGTTGCTAGCCTCTCTTTGCTGTAGTGTTTTGGTCATGTTAGGTGCTCGGCTGAGCTCCCACTCCTAGTCCCTCCTGCCAAATATTCACAGCGGAACTCGTCAAGCTACAAACACAGGAAAAAAAATCTACCTCTCTCTCTTTCTCTCTCTCTCTTTCTTTCGCTCTCAATACTAAAAGCCAAACAAAAATTTTCTCGAGCAAAGTGTCTTTCCTGGAATATCCCATCTGTGCAACAAGATATTACGAGTCTTCTTCCCAACCACCTAAAACATGGTCGTTTTCAAGTTATGTAAAACAATGTAAACAAATACGTGTTGATCCGTCCTCTGGGATAATCAATCACGCTTAAGTAATCTTCTGTACATTCCACACATTGTTTCTAATCCTCTCGTCGTAGCGCTCATCGTCCAATTAACGATCTCTTTAACCCTTGTCCTCGCGTGGCCCTCGGGCCTTGACAAGTAAAAAACAAACGTAAACGGTAGGTTATTGTTTTTTATATTAAAATCAAATTACTCACGTAATTCGATGATTTTGCATGAATATTGGTGCGAACACAAGCGAAGCATATATTGTCAGCCATGTTTGACGGAGAGTGTACACTAGTATGCACATAGTGCCATTGTTTTATGTTATTTATAAGTATTATACATGTTTACTTGCCTCCACATGAGGGCAGAGTAAGACACATAGTCTGCTTTTAATGATGGGAAATCCAACTCCCCAAAAAGGGACATTCTGGATTAGAAATTTTAAAAAATTGCTTCAGTCGAGAAGACCGAGGAGAACAGATACTACACTTTGTTCCTAGCCTTGTCATCGATACATTTGATTATTCTGATCGAAGTGACACTTTGAGTTTACACCTAATATACGATGTAGTTCTTTGAATACTGAACTCTTGTCGCGGTGGCGAAGCTCATTACAATTTCACCCTTCAAACCTTAGATTAATGCAGCTATAGTAACCAAATCTATCTAAGGTTTCTTTGTGCATCATATTCCCACTTGTAGATGTGAAGATTGCGTAAAGGAAATAAGTGTGAAAAATATCCAACGGGTTCAGTTAAACAACTCTCTACGCGCTTCCGAGGGGCAACGCATAGTAATGTGTACAGGATCTACAAAGCTGAAGAATTCAACTCTGAAAAATCAAACTTACTATAGCACGCTTGAATATGTGGAATCAATCGACAAATATACAAATATAAGTCCTGGAAACAAATATACGAAAGAACTGTTGAAATTAAGTCATCCATTATAAATATGCAATCCCTACAGCTAGGTACTTAGAAAACACAGCTATTAAAACTGACATAGTGATAGGGGAGAAGAGGGAGAGAGGAAGCCACTGAGCTCATGAAAAATATTTTTTTTAAACTACCTGACGAATATTTCCGCTGAACCAAGTTCAAGATAGATCCAAACAATTGCGTTTAATAGGAAGTTTTGAATCCTAAAAATATCTCTTGAAATCATGAGTGAATGACTTGCATCCGGTAGCATGCCCCATCGTCAGCTTAAACTAAAAGATAAGAAAATTGAAAAAAAAAAAGACAAACACACGCACACATATATCTATTTATTTATTATGTTATAGAATATCAGATGAAATCAACATGATACTATCGGTTTCACGCCAGGTGTGATCTAAAAAATGAGACATAAAATTGAAAAGATGCCCGAAAAGAGCAGATGACGGTTTGTTTGCATTACAAACATTATGCTTCTATTTTTGAGTCCGCACCTGGCTTGAAACCGATAGTAGCATGTTGATTTAATCCGACTTCTTTAAAGTAATTAATAAATCAATATTAAGCTGTTATGCTTCATTACTAAATAATTGATACTCCTGTTTTATTTCTTTCTATAAGACTAACCAAAAGTTTATATATATTTATATACTAATGGTTATTAGAGCTAAATGTATGTTAGGTTACCTCCCGCTCTTATTCGATACGTCTCTCTCACTTCCATCTCTCTCTTTCTCTCTCTCTCTCTCTCTCTCTCTCTCTCTCTCTCTCTCTCTGTGTGTTTAGTAACAGTCGAAGGTAATAAAGAGAAGGGAAAATAAAAAAAAAGTTGAAATAGGAACAAAACGGAATACCACAACAGGTAGTAATGTTATTTAACCCGTAATCGGAGAAAAAAGATAAAGGAGACACTGAAAGAGAGATATATAGTGAACTAATCCATAGATGACCCAATATTTTCTTGTATATATATATATATATATATATATATATATATATATATATATATATATATATATATATATATGTGTGTGTGTGTTATTGATCTACCTCCCACAGCGGTAAGATGTGACACAAGGTCGGGAAAGTGGGATTTTACAAACCAGCGCTCGAGAAGTTGAGCACTCTGGCCATTAAAAATTGCCTGGGCAGCCTCGTCGGCATTCCCCGGTAGGGGTGCCTCAGGCAATTAGCAATGAACTAACCCCTTTCTCAAAGGGTGAGAAGGCAAGGCCGAGGAGGGTGGACCTCATAGAACTGCAAAGGACAGACCCATAGATCGGCGTAAATCAAGCCCCAAAGGCCAAGACACTACCAGTTTATGGGGTGTAGTATCCATCGGAACAGATACTACACTTTGATCCCGGCCAAAAGATGTGTGGGTGTGTATCCATTATTACTTATGAATAATTATCTTAAGCGATAGTTTTTTTATTGTTAATTCTTGTAGTTCCTATTTTGACACACAACCATCAACATAAGATACACACACATATACACATACATATGTATACAGGTAATTTCCTGCATTCTCCCAGATCTCTGCTGTCTCATAACGTTGTTCCATTGTCATATCGTCTTTGTCGGTCATTTTGTAGGTGGCTTTTAAGACCAGCTGCACATCTGAATTTCCTGTTTCGTAAGTGACAGATAAACATAATACTTTGAATTTCTTCCGCAGAATTGTAACCTTATGCCTCTAGTGTGTTATATCTGCACATTTCCCCTACTTCTCCTTTGTCATAGGACTTTTAAGATGTTTAGGTGACAAATGAGATGGTAGAGAAACATCTATACACCATTGGATTATAGAGACAAACATCTGTACAGCACGAGTACCACTCTCTAAACCTCCATAATTATAACCTGCTGACATGCTATTTAGGATTACCGGTAATCATTATAACCGCAGGTATTACATCAAAGTTTCTTTCTTCTAGATGGGTTGCCATCGACCAGGCTGAAAAGCCCCGGTTTTGAAAAGAAGAGTAATTACTCTCGTAGACAGAGTCATTCTAGAATAACGAACTCTGTCAATTCCAAGCAAACAGGTTATTAAGCGTCTGTAACCGACTTTCACCCTTTCTCCTGCCTGTTTCAAACATTTTCCGCACAAGAAGACCAAAATATGGACTTAGTTGCCAAATGCTCTTTGATACGCTTATTTGTAAGGATATTTAAACAGTGACGAGAGTTTTTCCTCAACAGCGATTCTGCTTATAAATTACTTGGAAATAATATACATGCACACATACATAAATACATATAAACATACAAACACATATATGTACATATATACATACACACAAATATAAGTATATACACACCTACACATATGTATATATATACACACATATATGTCTGTCAGAATAAGTTGAATTAAGCCAACTTGACAAATCACCTTAAGATTGCTCTAATCTGTGATATTCCTCTGATGTATTCTAAGTTTAAATTAATTCCATATATTTTCTATTAGATTTAGGTCAGGTAATTGACTAGGTCCGTTTACAGGGGCATGTCTGAATAGTAATGGGATTTTTTCACACATTATTTACTTCATTATTTAAATTTCAAACAACAAATGTTTATATTTATGAATTTTTTAGATGACGATTGATAATTTGCATAATTTTGGTTATACGGACTACATTTCTCATATTGAGTGTTATCACTATGATGTGCAGTAATAAAAGTTCCGATATATAACGATAAGTAGTAAGTCTACGCATACAAAAAAAGAAAACACAAGAATAGGTTTAAGGCTCCCAAAATGCATACAAGAACTGTCCGAAAAGGCCCGTGGTGCAGTGGATATATCACTAAGTTGAATTCAGTTTCAAGTGATAGTCATCTGAATTTCATACGAAATATTGCTAATCACCGGAGACTTTATGGTTGACAGAACAAGAGCATGCTACCCCCGTGAATTAAATAAAGGATTCTGTTCGAAATTCTGCCCAGAAATATTCCCGAAGAGATACACCTGAAGAAGGCTAGAGCTTACAGTGGCCGAAACGTTTTGATGATAACACTCAAGATGAAAAATGTAGTCTGAATAACCAACATTATGCAAACAAATGTTTAATTCACAATCTTCTTTGGAATACTACTATGAACCGCTTGAAAGAGCATCATCTTCACACCTTAAAAACGACAACTTCTTTTGATACCCGTATGTTTGATTAAAATAAATAGTCATACGGAACGAAGTCAGATGAATATGGAGAGTGTCTCAGTACGACAATAATTAGATGCATTGACGTAATGAAGCACGGTTTGTCGTGTTACAATTCGTCTCTTTTCACGCACTTACCGAGCCAGATGGCAGAGAATGTCTTGGCAGAATTGTGGTGTGGAAGTAATTGTGGACGATCCAACAGACACCAACTTTTATCTTTGACTGTCTTACCTTCTTTAGAAACCAATGAGGCTTAAGTTCTAACTGTCGACAAATTATTGTCTTTAGACGATCATCTATACGACGGCTCATCATATACACAGTTATAGTCTTGTTGCATAGATAACACATAGTAGTAATCTGTTTCACCTCTCCTCTTTATCATTGTTGTTAACGATCGTCGTACGTTTCTGATGATGCGTGTTTATTTTGATCTTCTAGTTAATGAGCAGCGTTTATAAAGGATATTAAAAATTACAGCACATAATCAATTCGGGTTTAAAAGATATTTTGGATTTTTAATTTTTCTTTACAGCATCTTCGGTAGTCGCCTGATTACAACGCAGTGGACCTATATGGGTTGGGGTGGAGTAGAAAAAGATACCAAACTAAGCCTGCAACACCAACGACAACATTGTTGCCAGGATCAAATTGGTGTTAAGACGTCTCTCGAAAGACATCAGAAAAGCAGTGTGCTCCAGATTCATATCCAACATGGAGGTTGTGGTGGAGGTCACGGAGGATGATTCGAGTCTTATTTGACAAAGGATCTTCTAAGAGATGCACTTTGGATTTTGAGTATACATCTATCATTGGCCAATATATGACATGTTTCTTTCCTTTTCAAAAACGGTCATCCTTTATATATATTTGTGGCAAAAGTGCTTTTTTTGTTTTCTTTTTCTTCCATATAGTTTTAATGGTTCAAAGACTTCCGAGACTATATATATATATATATATATATATATCTATATATATATATATATATATATATATATATATATAGGGAGAGATAGATAAATATATAGATAAAACACGTGCTGTAGATAACAATGTTATTTCTCTCTCTCTATCTATCTATCTATCTATTTATCTATCTATCTATCTCTATATATGTATATATATATATATAAATATATATATATATATATATATATATATATATATATATATATATATATATATATATATATATATATATATATATATATATACGTCCTACAATATAAGGGGCGACATAAAGTATGTAAGGGAATTAACTCTCTCTCTCTCTCTCTCTAAATTTATCGCCAACAAAAACGAGAATATAAATCTCTCTCTCTCTCTCTCTCTCTCTCTCTCTATATATATATATATATATATATATATATAGGAAATATTAAATTGATTCTAATTAAATTCAGGAACGATTCAAAAGTGAGAAGTCTATGAAAAATCAGTATAAACTTAGAAACATTATACCACGAGTTAAACTTCTTTGGCATGTGAGTAAAATATGGTGTTGTTAATTTAACATATATACTAACATATATATATATATATAATACCATTTTCTTGTTGGATTTTTCAACAACTGCACCTATAATTTTCACAACTACAATGACTTTCTGCTCATTATTGAAAACATTTTGGGACTATTTTTGCTCTAAGCATAACTGAAATTTATCAGTTTTATTTCTTTTGAGGAAAAGAGTAATTATTTGAAAATCAATGGATTAAAAGTAATTCTCATATTTTATTATATTTTGATGATTATAATAAACCTGTAAACATTTTTTACATTATTTTAATATTTCCTATAACAATGTTTCATCCCCAATATCGAGAATGTCCCGATCACAATAGGATCTAAAATTTAAAAAATATCATTATATATATATATATATATATATATATATAATATTAATTTTAAATAAATATTATTAAATTATTTTTACCTAGACTCCGTAAGCAAGCGCTGTAACCGTTAGGCAACGGGACATTCCTACATTCAAGAAGAGAATTTAAGTCCTATTTATGCGAATAGCGGCATATCAAGAAAGACAGACTAGAGATTATACAAATGTCGTCGGAATATGCCTTATAGCAACGTGTCAGTCCATTTTAAACTTCTCCGAACAGGGCTTAACTTTAATTTTATAAAAATGCTTATAATATTTATTTTAAATAAATAATATTAAATTATTTGACCTACATATGCTAGCGTTTCGAGCTTTCGCTCTCATCAGTCAACCTAGACTTCGTAAACAAGCGCTCTAACCATTAGGCCACGGGACATTACCACATTCAGAAGCGAATTTCAGTTCTATCTATACGAAGGGTGGCGAATAAAAAAAAAGACTGTAGTTTGATTGTTATAAATATATTTTCATAACTTAATATATATACATATATATATATATATATATATATATATATATATATATATATATATGTAGTTTGATTG
The DNA here is from genome assembly GCA_963556195.1 of Sepiola atlantica. Lineage (NCBI taxonomy): Eukaryota > Metazoa > Mollusca > Cephalopoda > Sepiida > Sepiolidae > Sepiola > Sepiola atlantica. The sequence continues at coordinate 86,074,865 of OY744524.1, read as the reverse complement.
TTATAAATATATTTTCATAACTTAATATATATACATATATATATATATATATATATATATATATATATATATATATATATATATGTAGCTTGATTGTTATAAATATATTTTCATAACTTAATATATATATATATATATATATATATATATATATATATATATATATATATATATAAGTAAAAATATATATAGATTTTATATATGAAATAAAGCCGGTCGGATTTTCGAAGTTAAGCCTAAATATCTATATTTTATTTCATTAATAGTCATTTCCATTTTTTTAACGTTGGTCCATGTTGTTATGAAAAAAAATAATGTATTCCATTTTAATTTCTTTCAAAACATAAATTTCCGGCTAACTCGTCTCTGATTTCTTTCTATGACTGTTTCTTCTCTTTTTAATAAATCTTTTTGAAAATTAACATCGACACCTGAGTTGTTTTGTCAGCAGACGATTCAGGACATGGGTTGCCATCGGGTGTATAATCAAACATCATGAACGCATTATTAAGTAAAAACGCAACATATTACCTTCTTTCTCTTTCGATTTTCTTCAACATAAATAAAATCTTCCATTTCGGAACAGTAAATAAAATAAACTTGCTAATAACTTGCAAGATCAAAACATATATACCAACCCTATACTTATGAATAAACCAACAGCGTGTGCGAAAACACATAAGCCACGACTAAAAATCATATATGAAAACAGAAATTACACTTTTGTACAAACATCGGCTTTACAAAGAAACAAAAATAGTGTCCATGTGACCCTGCTTTCATTTACGTCCGCATACTAAAAAGTTTTCTGACACTCGAAATAACTTTTTGTGGCCAAAGTAAAAATCATTTTTCGGAACCGATCTCTAAGCATTTAAAGATGAGTATGTCAAAATTAAGTCAGTAGACACAGTGATGATCACGGCAGTCTGTCAGTACATTATATTAAGTTCAGCTAATCCCCCTCCCCTACCTTTTGGGGTTTAGGCTATGCGAACTCACTCACTCGCACACTGTCATACGAATATGTACACTAACAGAGCTAGCACACATACACAATGCCTACAAAAGTAACTCACACACAGTCACACGCATACATACACTGACAAAAAGCGACACACAAATTAACTAATCCTCCTACACCGTTACACGCATATACACACTGACAAGAAAACAATATATGCACATAGACTTATAACTCTTGTAGCCTTCTTCGCCGAATAGTCTACAATATGAGAACGTAACATTTCAAACAAACAATTACTAACCAAAAAATAACGTTAACTTAATTGTAAATGTGTACGTATATACATATGTTCTATTCGTTAAACATAGATTATCTTCTTTATTTTACATTTACGTTATCATCTGTTTTACTCATTTTCTATATTAATAGTCAGAATGGATTTAAGCACATTTGCTAAGACATGATACTCGTCTACACTTTATCCAAGCTACAGTCCACGCTGCTACAGAGTTACTGCGGTTATTTATTTATTTTCATATGTCTTCTATTACTTTTGAATTCATCCCGAGCTACCAATTTAACAATGATGGATTTTTATTTCTACTTGGCACGATCACAGGCTCGGTCCGGGTGTAGGCCGGTTTTATAGAGATCTTTGTGCAGGATGTCTGCCTATCTCATAATCGGCCTTCTTCTCGCTCGCTTCTCGGCGATTTCTAATGCAAAGGCAAGTTTCACAACATGTCATTGTTGACTCACAGAATATGTCCAAACAACCTGAGCCGCCATTACCTCATTTTGGTGCGATGCCATAGCGTCTTCGGATGTTCTCATTGCAGATTTAGTTGAGCAGTGTAATTCCAAACATCCAGCGTAGCATTTGGCTTTTCATGACCGCGAATCTTCGCTCCGCCTTCTTCGTTGTTGGTAAACACTCGGGGCTGTACACAACGACAGGATTCACAACATTCAGGTAAATCTTTGGCTTTAAACAGTCTTATTTTTTTTTTAAATATGTGATGTATTTATTTCCAACATTACACGTTTAACTAAAACACATGTTTTAAATATTTACCTACAGTTGGTAAGGATAAGTTAAGAAAATAGTCTCGGTGTTTACTTTTCGTTAATACTTTTGGTTATTTCATATTTTAGTAACCTTGATTATTTAGAGCAAGATAGGTCCAGCATTTATCTCAGCTAACTTATTTTTACTCAAACCACGTCTCGGTCCATAACATTAAAACACTGATTTCTACCTAACAGTTTAGATCTATTAGACTTGATTCAACGGGTATATTCGTCAGGTGTTTTTTTAAGTTGTTATTTGAGTGTACAGTGGCTCCTATGATTACTGAAATGATTGAAGTCTTCCTAAGGTCCGACTTTTTTTCATGCCGTACATCTGATATTCATATTTAGTTCTCTTCTGACTCTCAGCTCTGGCCGGTATCAGTAGCGACACGGATTTCAACTAGGGTTACTACTCTTTACCTCTTAGCCTCTATCACTATGTTAGGCTGAACAGCTCCGTTTTCTAAGTAAGCATTTGTAGGGATTACATAGTCATAGTGAATGGTGTATGACATTTTTCAACTGTTGTTTCTGTTTTTAAATCAATAAGTGTTAATGATTTAAATCAGGAGACGGCTAAAACGATTTGAAATTATTTTATACTAATAAGTCATTACTTACCAAGGCAGATGGCCACTCGAAGCTAGGGATTAATGAAATTGTCGGTTGGATGAGGAACAATACTATGAGAGGATTGAAAACGAAGGTGGGATTGGTAGAATTGGATTACTGAAGACGGCGACTCAACACGTATGTGTTGATATTTGGTTTTGAAAACGACCATGTTGTAGTCAGTTGGAAAGCAGCTGCGCAGTATTATGTTCTACAGACGGGACGTTCTCGGAGTAAAAATTGCTTCATGGCATTTCGATTTGTCCACAGATGACGAAAGGGGCGTTTTTTCAGTTGTTGAAGCTAGACGGGTTCTTGCTGTGAAGGTTTTTATATTAGACATCAGAGATCTGAGTTCAGTCGAATACCTACTATGACAATGACGATTGACTAGAGAAAGACTAGTGACGGCTCTACTGTGATGAGGTGGTGTAAGGTAGAGAGATCATTCCCAACTAGATTGCGAAATGGATTTCGAACTTTGTCAAGGCAAGAAAGCATGCTCTGGACAGCATCGCACCGATGTGTACCCATAGTACATTGATAAGTATACTTCATTCGATCAATAGAAGATTCGATACTATCGTGGGGGTCTGCGTTCGCGATTCTCTTCCGTCAAAAGAAAACGTTTTACTTTACTTTTATTTAGAAATAAATAAAAAATATACATTTGATTATTACTTTTTTATAATCGAATGTTTATTGAAATTATAAATCAAATAAGCGCTTTTTATTCTTTATGTTGGCTTAGACACTACCGTTCTTCTCGGTCTATAAGTTTTACTTCGTCCCATAAGGTTAGATAGTTTCTCTTTTCCCTCCATATGTGGTCAGCCATACCCGATTTGTTGATATCTCAATGTATTACGGCTTTTCGCTGTTCTTCTGATCTTACTTATGTCTCACCTTCATATATTTTCCACACTTGCATGGAATTGCTTACACACAGTTCTTGGTGATAACTTTTTCTGTACGAGGTTTAATCATGAGGATCAATTCTCATCTAAAAAAATCCGAAACATGTGTATTAGACATCAATTAATAAATATTCCTTAAAATTCAGTTTCTTAGGCGTATTCAAATGGTTATGAGGGAATAGGCATGATACATAAATAACTTCCAATTTGAAAAGTCAAATATTTCAAATTTGCATTATATTTGATACTTAGTTATTAGATAGTAATTAAGCAAGATTTCCTGAATTGAAATCCTTCTGAAAACCCGTTACCATTAAACCTTACATTTGAGACATTTTCTAGAATCAAAATCATATAATAGATGTTTATTCTTACAGTATATATATATATATATGCATATATATATATATATATATATATATATATATATATATATATATATATAATAGATTTTGATAATTACAATATATATATATACATATATATATGCATATATATATATATATATAATGTAATAATCAAAATCTATTATATATATATATATATAATAATTCATATTGCATAATTACTATTACAATATTAGCAATACTATTACTATTATACAATTATCCATATTTAAATATTTGATAATAAATATTACAACAATATCCGTATTATAGTTATTCGTATTACACAATTACTATCTATACATCCATATTCGCATTAATCATATTACATAATTACTATTCTTCTAATTATTATGCATATAACACAATTACGCTTATTACATTATTCATATTATTATAATTAATATTACATAATTACTACTAGAACATTCTCATTACTATTATTCATAATTACTATTAAAACACCATAACATGTTTAATCTCATACAATTACCATTAATATATTAACCCATTCTATAAGTTTTTATATTACATAATTTCTATTATGAAATTTTTCATCATATTATTATTTATATCAAATAATGTATATAAAAAACTATATCCGTATTATTATTCATATTACATAATTATTATTAGAAAAAGTATATATACAATTGCTTTTACTGCATAATCCATATAAGCTTTAGCTGCATTACACAATTATTATAATTACATTATCAATTTTAGCATTATACATATTACAATTTCAATGACAACATTAGTCATGTTATTATTCATACTAAATAATTACTAGTACATCATTATACATATTATTATTATTATTATTATTATTATTATTATTATTATTATTATTATTATTATTATCTATGTTATTATTATCTATATTATGATTCTTATTATTCATATAATACACAATTACCATTAACACATTATCCATACTGTTATTCATATTATACAATTTCTATTATTACATTATTTATATTATTATTCGTATTTCATAATTACTATCATTATATTGTGTATATTACAAAGATTTACTATTATGCATTGTACATATATATTTAAGCATCATTTCATATTACATAATTACTAATATCCATAATACTTAACTACTATTACGGTATTATGTGTAGTATTATCCATATTACATAATTATTTGTAGTACATTAGCAAGGTTTTTTTAATTCATATTACGTCATAATTTATATTATTATTAATAGTACCTTATTACGATTATTACATTATCCGATATTAACATTCATTATATATTATTACTATTTTACATTATTCATATGATATATTACTCTTATTATATTATTGTTATACTATTAAATAATTACTGTAATTTAATTACATGGTTATGTATGCAACATTACCGATATTATTATTATTATTATTATTATTATTATTATTATTATTATTATTATTATTATTATTATTATTATTATTATATAATTAATATTTTCATTATTATTCATATTAGAATTTCTTATATCACATAATTACAATTATTCCATTATAAATATCAGTATTATTTATATAGTTATTATTACAACATTATCCGTATTATTATTTATACATTATTAATTACACAATTACTATTATTACATTATTCATATTATACAATATTATTATTATTAATATTGTGTAATCACTATTACATTTATTGTAATAATATTATACTTAATTTTACATGTTATTATTATATAATTTTCTATATTAAAATTATTTGTGTTACGCAATTACTAGTATTACATTATAATATTAACATATTACATCATTTCCATATAAGTATTATCAATATTACATAGTTACTCTTACAATATGAGCGATAGTAATATTCATATGACGTGATTACTATTACTAGATTATTCATATTATTAGTATTCATATCAAATAATTACGTAATTAGTATTATAACAATATTCACATTAATATTATTTATATTCCATAATTTCTAGTTATAATATTTGAATATTACTATTCATATTTCATAATTAATATTACTACATTATTTATCTTATAATGTATGAAACATTTTACTATTACAACATTATCATATTAGTATCATTCATATTACATATTAATGTTCACATCGCATAATTACTTGTGCAACAGTATCGATTGTATTATTATTCATATTACAAAATTACTATTATTACTTATTATTGTTATTTATGATATATAATTAGTATCATTAAATTATTCATATTTCATTTATATTAAATAATTACTATTATAAAATTGTTTTTTATTAGTAGTATTTCTATTACATAATTAAAACATTATCTATATTAGAATTATTTATATTGCAATATGTATATGCTATTATCCATATTAACATCATTAATATTACATAATTACTATTATTGCATCATACATATTACTATTATTTATATTACTTAATTATTATTAGTATTAAATTATTAATTATATTGTTATGAATATTACGTAATTGTTATTATTACGTTATCCATATGACTATTATGCATATTCGATAATTCCGATTGTTACATTATCCATAATATATGTATTACTATTCTCCATATTATAACAATACTATCATGAATTTAACAAGATGTAGCCCAATCGTACTGTTAGTCTCTCTGACGTATTGTTTTTTCAGTGCTCTGGCGGTGCCCTGGGTTTTATTTTTGGTCCTTTTAAACCGTCCTAAAAAAATAGTTTAACCGTTTATAAGTAATGTAAAAAATTATTTTAGGGAAATATTTTCCATTTTTTGTCGGAGTGTGGGGGGAGGGTGAAATTCAGGGGTTATTATAATGCAACTTATTCAGGCTATCGGGGGGGGGGGGTCTGTTGTGCTGAAAAATATCTTCCATAAAGTGTTATAATATACTTTCCTCACATAAGTCGCATTGCTAGTCTTTCTCTACTCTATCGTTATTTTTAAGGTAGGTGATTGTCTGAGCTCCAATTTCTACCTCCTCCATTTATAACATTCACAGCAAGAACTCGTCTTATTACGAACACTGCAAATGAGTTTCTTTTCTTCGTCATTGTACCTGAAAGTAAACGGAACTTCCATGAACAGAGTTTCTTTCGAAGAACTTCCCACCTGTGGAACACGTTACCGTGCGACTGCTTTCCCACAAACTCCTCCTTATTAGGCAAAAAGTGTTCATTTCGTCAATCGTTTTCAGTCTTCTTTTCCATCACCCAACTGACAATCTTATTCACCATTATCCTCGAGTGGCTTTTGGCTTCGGTAAGTGGTGACTCATTAGTAAAAGAAAAAGATCATGTTCCTCATTAAATATGTGATGTATTGAATAAATAATGAAAACCTCATTGATTCGATAATTCTATAATTTGTATGTGATTGAAAAAGTAACGTTGTTGGTTTATTTACTAATAGTAGTTTCTTAGTGCGCGGGCGTATTATGGATGCTGGGGGCATCTCCCTTCCCAAGCACTGGCACTACACACACACACACACACATGGTAAATGTAGACTTTCTAATCAGCGCATACATATATTTTCGAAACACGTGACACAGATATGTTTTGTGTTTAACTTAACATTCCGTGTTAAATTTTAAGCCGTGTTTTCTACCAAATTCGGTAAATAACCACGTTTTTTAGAAACTTTAACGAAGAACAAAAACAAACGAATATGATAGCCGCAATTATATGCACATTAAACTTATATATTAATAATAGCTTGTACGATGAAGAACCCACCACTATTGCCTTATGCCATACGTGTGTGAATATTAACAGTCTTCTCCTTCTTTAGTGCGTTAATCTCGCGAAAAACAGTATTTCGTATTTCTTACTTGCAAATCTACTACATTGCAAGTGATTGCTCACTGACAAAAATAGGCTGTGTTCTCTGGAGTCCGAGTGACAACAAGTTTCCCCAGATTTCCAGTGCCATCCGCTTATTTCGACAACTATTGTAACTCATTAGATATTCTCTCAATAGCCGTTTACCATTGTTTTCTCTTTAGTTTTCTCTGGATTTTGTGTCACAATAAGACTCCCTAGGATTACAACACACCTCGTGCTCTTCCAGCGGAGGTCTGGATGACACTTTTCCTTCTCGGCCTTCTTCTTCTTCTTCTTCTTCTTCTTCTTCTTCTTCTTCTTCTTCTTCTTCTTCTTCTTCTTCTTATTATTATTATTATTATTATTATTATTATTATTATTATTTGCTAGGAGTTATCACAGAGGTCATCGCGAGTGATTGCTCACCGACAGCAACCGGTTGTGTTCCCTGGAGTCTGAGTGACAACAAGCCTTCCCAGATTTCCAGTACTCTCCACCTCTTTTCGATCACCACCGCAAATGATCTTGCGGTATCGCAACAATATTATTATTATTATTATTATTATTATTATTATTATTATTATTATTATTATTATTATTATTATTGTTGTTGTTGTTGTTGTACTCACTAGGAGTTCTCACACAGGTCATCATCAGTGATTGCTTACTGATAATCATTGGTGGTGTTCCCTGGAGTCTGAGTGATTATTATTATTATTATTAGTAGTAGTAGTATTATTATTATTATTATTATTATTAGTAGTAGTAGTAGTAGTAGTAGTAGTAGTAGTAGTAGTAGTAGTAGTAAGTACTTGTCATGCCCCATTGGTCATCTCCCTTTTCAAATGTCTTCCCATTTAGGTTTAGTTGTTCTGTTTTACAGTATACCAACCCTCCTCGGGTTATTTAATGTCGAATCCGGTCATTTTGGTAACAGTTTTTAAGTTTCAAGTTCTTTATATATTCAAGTATTTTTTCATGGTGTTTACTTGAGTGGAAGGGGAGGTAAATTGTTGGTTTTTTTGTGTTGCATTTTGCAGAACATGATTAAGTTTAGAAAAGAGAAAAAGAAACAATAAAACATCAATGTTTGGTGCATTTTGGGTCAGGAAGCCGATATCTTCAGACAGCCTGATCTGGTAGCATCCGTCTTCCGATTTAACCATTGAAGATATAGAACATGTGTAGTACTAATATAATATTAATATACACATCAAATCCTCTGAAATATTTCATCCGATGGATCCCAAAAATGTCCTTTTAATTCTTTTTTACCATTGTTTCTGAATTAATCTTATTCGACCTTAAAATGTTCTGAAAAATGTCTGTCCTGAATCTGATCTGACAACTTGTTCCACGGATGGATTACTCTATTAGCAAAACTATTTATACAATCCGTGAATAGATCTAGTTTTTGAAATCTGCCTCGACAAAATACCTTTTAGATCAGGTAGAAATATTCATAAAATGTCCGCCATTTAATTATTTCAAAAGTTTCAATTAAATCATCACTCATCTATTTCGCTAGTAAAGTAATTAAACCTAATTTTCCTATCTCTAACCAGTTCGATGAAAGCTGAATCCTCCAAAAGCTGGCATCACGCCAACATTTTAAACAAATTAGCTATTGGCATATTTTTTAGCGAAGAAAAAAAAATACATATTTGGAAACTTGCTTTTCGTGATTTTAGTGTAGTATCTGTTCTGTCTTCGGTAAGAGAAAGAGAGATCCTTCTAGACTGAGGATTTTTTTGAAATTTTTTGTTCAAATCCATGGTGCCTCGTTTTGGGGAGGCAAGTACATACGGACTTTGCACATTTCTGCTTATGCTTACTATTTCTTATCTTATACCTAATGCCAACTTATTTGATAAACACCCACAACGAAAGGGGTTACTGTTTAAGCTCACTCGCCTATAACATACAAGCTGTATCTATGTCGCTTTTTTTTATATAAACAAATCTCTATCTAGATAAAGTTAAGTATGTTTATATATGTGTATGTACAGGATTCACTCCTAAACTAATAAACCGATAATTGTTAATGATGGAACACAGCTTCTATGCATAAAGAGTCGTAATGTGGGCTATATTAAGTTTAATTTAGTTTCATGCAAAAGGGGTCAAAGAAGAAGTGGGAGCCCTTCGTGAACATTCAAATACCTCTGATTTTTGTGAAAATTTTAACAATATATTCCATAATTTCTGTTTCCTTCGAGTATTCTAGAGATTTTAAGAGGTCACAATATAGGCACAACCTCCCATTTAAAAATCTAAATATTTCAGATTTGCCTTGAACATGATCTATAGTCATTAGACACCAATTAGGCAAGATTCCGTGAATGTCAATCCCTTCTTAAGACCTCTTAAGCTTAAGCCTTACATTTTTTTTTAAATTCGAGAATAAAAAACATTTAATGTATTTTGATTAAAATTAGAACAAGGATTCTAGACATAAGGCTTAGTATCATTATATCTTGATTTTACTAATCGTAAGGGGACATAAAATGGTGCATAACTATTCCTGGGACAGGTTGTCAACTAGTTATTTTTTAAATAGGATTGTGCCAGGTTAATTTTAATTATTACGCTATCTTTTGGTCATTAAATGTTTAATTGAATCAAATGGATATAAAATTATACTTCATTTTGGTAAGGTAATGTTGCTTTAAAGTCTATGTATCAAATGATTGGGTACTTCTGCAGTTTACGGAATGTGCTATTTTTTTTAGATAGGATTGTCATGTTAAATTATATTTTTACGGTATCGCTTGCCTATTAAATTGTTAGATGAAAGTTCAGAATAGTTAACAAAGCCCCCAACCTCCGTCCCCATGTTAAGAATGGGTTTCTAAATAATAATGTTATTATTTCAGCACGGCCCGTGAACGGCAGAAGTAGCAATGATTGAAGATAACTAATTTTCAAAGCTAGCAATACATGAGGATTTTCAACAAATGTAAGGCATGTTTAGATTACTTGCCATTCGACAATTTAAATGCTTCAAAATTTCTTTCAAATTTCGAACGGTTACGAAGTAATTCATTTTTTTGGTACAATTAACACACTATTAAAATAGCTGACTTGTTTACGAAGAAACGCATTCTGGTGGATTTTATATCGTAATTAAATTATTTTATATAGGATTTTTTAAAAAAGTTAGTCTTAGTATTTTACGCTATTGCATTTTTTTTATTTCAATAAATTAGCCTCCACTCCATAATAAAGACGAATGTGTATTTATTTGTATATAAATAATTATATGTACTTCCATTACATCACGGTACAGTTAGCTAGTAAAACACGCGTTTTATTTCTAAACCCCGGGCGAAACAATTTAAACTGATGAGGAGAAGCAAGGAAGAAAATAGCAAGTCAGACAACAACCTCAGAATGTCAACGGTGCGTGTTTTTTTTTAATCTTTATATCATAATAATAATAATTATAATAATAATAAAAGCCTAAGAGGCTTGTTTCCACTCAGACTCCAGGGAGCACCGCCGGTTGTTGTCAGTGAGCAATCACTGACGATGACTTGTGTGATAACTCCTAATGAGTACACATAATAATAATGTATATATGAAAAATTAAATTACTGACGTAATTATATAAATTTGTATGAATAATTTAGTAATAAACCTAGATAATAGCGAGTGTGTACACTGGCGAAGCATACTTTTTCCCATAATCTTTTGACGGATGGATGTACACTAGTTGATTAATAGTATATAATACAAAATAATGTGATGTATTTGGATTATTCGGACTACTGTTCTCACAATGTAACCTCCGACTTTCCCCGGGTGCGTTTTGTCGAAAAATAATAATGCTTAAGTCATGTAGAGGCGAGAAACACGCACAGATACATGTGAAATTGTCACCTAATTTTAGTAATAGTGATAAGCTGGATTAAGGGACACTCGATGCGCCCTCCGCTCTCGAAAAATAAAATATGATGCAGCGGCTGCAGCTTGTAGATTAGTGTTTGCAACAAAACCAATGTGGTATTTTTTTTATTACTAAAAATCAGCGAAATATCCAATTTTTGGATTGGATTGTTACAGTATATAATATCACATGTTACTGAAACGTTAGCTATCTTTTTTCAATAAACCCATATTTCATAAGAAATGTAAGCTTCTAATGGTTATTTTCAAAAGATTTTTAACGTTTTTAACGTTTTTAACGTTTTTCTTTGTGTTGGTTGATTTTTAATAAAATATTTGTTATTGTTAAAAGCGACTCTCTTTAGACAACATTTTTAGTAAGGGTATGTAGATAAAAATCAATAGGCCAGCAGGGCGCTTTTGAAATCATCTCTTGAAATCGGTTTTCAGATCAATGATATTAGGAAAAAATAATACAGTGGATTCCGCATATTAGAATCAGACTTTGTTATCAGTCGACTACTGTTATCGAATGCAATCGGTTTAAAATCGTTAAAATTTAATTAGAAATACACATTCATTGTGTGTACAAAACAGATTCCGAAACTAATATCTGCAAGTCAACACCGACCAACAATAGTTTAATATTGTTGTGTTTTTTTAGATGTGTAAAAAGAAAACGAAATGTTCATATTCTTTATAATAATATGATCAGCCATTTATTCCTGCATTAATAAACTAGTAGGAAGACCCGACGTTGCCCAGAATTTAATGGGGAACATTATGCTCATAAAACCAATTTACGTTCTTTTATTTATTGCCCCCCAGTTTCGCCCCCTAATATAGTGAGAAGAAAACTGAAATGTGAAACTCCCTGAATTAGTGACTGTATAAGTCGGGGTTTTAATTTCATTAAAATCAAATATACATCTTTGAAGTTTTCAGGGACTTCTGCCTCCATAGCCACCTTTAAAGAAGCACTTAGATATTCGGCACATTGAGGGGCATGTAGAGATTCGGGACTACTTTCATTGTCTTTCCCGGATAATTTTATAAATATGAATTAAATTTCATAAAAATAGGATATATTTTAAGTTTTAAGGGAGGTTCGGTCCACATAGCTCCCCCTCCCACTTAAAGGGAGGACACTCTGAAATCCACGTTCATTTTTATTGTATTACACGAAAAATCTTATATATATGATTAAAATATCATAAAAATTTGATATTATTGAAGTTTATAAAAGGGTTCTATTCGCATTTAAACTGCCGAATAAAATTGCGTGATCACTTCTCATGTGTCTGTGTCTATATTTCTCGCATCTAAGTGACTTACATCATTTTATTAATTACTATTACTCAATTATGTATGGAAATATTTTTAAAATGCAATAGCCTAAAGTATTAGAAGGATTTTTTAAAAATTCTATTTAAAACCAATATTTTAATTCCGGCATTAAATTTACCTATTCATAAACACGTTAAGCATTTTAATCGTTTGAACATAATTGAACAAAGAAAGAATTACTGCATGGCCCTTTGACATTTGAAAGGGGTTTAGAAGCATTTAAACTAACGAACAGAAAATAATCTCTAGCTCTGACATTCTTAGCAATGCAACACGTGTTAAAAGATTGAACGTTTTGTTAAGCCATTTGCAACTAATGATTTCATTAATAGAGATTAAAACATTAGCTTAACAAAAATGTTTTATAAAGATTTGGTTCAAATGATAATTTTATGACTAAAAGATACCGTAATAATTACATTTAGGGAGTTGGGTAAAATAGTACCTTATAGCTAATCTCCTCCACCGCTAACATTTGTATACATTTTGTATTTGAAAAAAAATTAGTAAATTAAGACGTATTATTTGTATTGTTATTATTAAACTTTCAAGATCCTATTAAAAAAAAAAAATTGGTAAAGAAAAAGGGAGAGTTTAAAACAAAGCTAGACAAAAATAAAAGTTAAAAGACTCCCGGGCAACATCGAGTAGTTTCAGCTAGTTGACAAATAAAAAAAACTATGTACTTCCTAAAATTGTAAAATGAACACTTTTACTTATTCTATCTACAAATAAATGCGTGACATCACGAGTTGTAATTCATAGTGCGTTTCGGCCGATACGTCCATCTGGCCTTCTGTAGGCGTGTTTTTTTATTATTCATTTGTGTCCATTGTTTGTTCCCGTTTTCCGCTCTATAATAAAGACCAATGAGTATTTCTGTAATATATATATATATATATATATATATATATATATATATATATATATGATGTATAAGACGAAAAACAACCCTTTTGGCTTAAGGTAAATACATTTCTTAATTGAACATATTGAGAACATATTCAAATAAATATGTTAAATCTTGAATAATATATTTTTTGTCCTCATATATCTTATTTTAATGCTCTATATCTAATGTTGAGCATCCAGAACTTCATTAGGAACTATTATAATATCCTTGAAAATATAATTATAAAAATCCTTTTACAATATCATTAAACATCTCTCTCTCTCACTCTTTCTCTCTCTCTCTCTCTCTCTCTCTCTCTCTCTCTATATATATATATATATATATATATATATATATATATATATATATATATATATATATGTATATATATATATATAAATGTGTGTGTGTGTGTGTGAAAAAAAACAAACGGAAAACAGGTGAAAATGCAGGAGAAAAACAAAAACAAGAGATTTGACCGGTTTCGTTCGTATTAACGAATGGCTTAACTTTTTCTGAAGACATTCGTTAATACGAACGAAGCCGGTCAAATCTCGTTTTTGTTTTTCTCCTGCATTTTCACCTGTTTCCGTTTGTCTTTTTTCACACATTTTGTCTACCACGGCATTTCATTTTCATGACTTATCGTGTACCTTACCCCATATATATATATATATATATATATATATATATATATATATATATATATATATATATATGTATTTATATATATATACGGATAACGAAGTGATGAAATTGATACAATTTGCATAGTTTACAAGTTTATTAACTCATCACGTGTTTAAGCAATGAATACAAAGGCCACTTTATATTTGTATTCTTTTTATTATATTGAGCTTAACCGTTTTTCGATAGGATCTAATATAATGTTTCACTTTTATATTATTCATTTATTTATATATATATATATATATATATATATATATATATATATATATATATATATATATATATGTGTGTGTGTGTGTGTGTGTGTGTGTGTGTATGTGTGTTTGTGTGCGCTTCTCTTCCATCACTCGAGTATAAAACGTGCCGGATGAAACAATTTTAGGTGTCTAGAAGATGAAAAAAAGCAAATAGCAAGTAAGACAACCCGCGCCGTCTGAAATAAATTCGGAATGAAATTCTGCACTCCATTTCCATAATGACACATTTTCTTTATTTTTCCCCTCTCTTTTTTTGTACCCATTGATAGTATCAATACATGTTTTATTTTATTTATTTATTCATTAATTTTTTGTAAACTTTCTAGTTTGAGCCAGTTTCTTTCTACTTTCTTTCTTGTTAATTTCACCAGTTTAGACGTTATTTTCTATGAATATCAGTGCGAACACTGGCGAAACCTAATTTGTTTCGGCATTTTGAACGGATGGTGTACGCTCGTGTTTAAATATATAATGTATTTTGAATCTTTGTGTGCACGTTGATCTTGCTGACGTACGGAATCCTCACGAACTGAAGATTATTTGAAGTGCGTATAAACACCTTCAACGTATACAAAAAAATCAACATAGCTTTATTTAAATACGATAAAAACATCGTCGTACACACAAAAAAAACACATATGGAGGCCGGAGGGCAATTCGATCGAAATCTACATAAGTAAATCACAAAAGTGGTATATTTAACATATTTTGTTTTCTTTTTTATTAAAAAGGTGTTTATAAAAATAAATTAAGTGAAATAATTCAAACCGTAAAATTATTGGTTAATATCAAAAACAGGTGGTGTTATTTGACAAAGCAGAGAGACTAGGAAGGGATACCCGGTCTCGAAGCGTTACTATTTGTATTATCATTTTAAAGTGTTTTCTATCTATTTCTATTTTAAAGCTATAAATAAAATAAAATAAAATAAAGTAAAACGTCTGTTTATGGATGTAGGGCGCGACCGCAGACACCACGATATTTTTATAAAAAAGTATGATATGAAATTAATGACAGCATTGAATTCCTCATACGATTTTACGACAGAACGAACGTAGTTGATCTTCGTATAGGGCTTGGTTCTCAATTACATCCCAAGAGAGATCGAAATCACAAATAGTATAACTATACGTATATGCTATTTTTATTTAAAAGATTAATAAAATTGATAAAGCGACACAAACATACACACACACATACACACACACATATATATATATATATATATATATATATATATATATATATATATATATATATGTGTGTGTATATATATATATATATTTATATATATATATATATATATATATGTGTGTGTATAGGTGTGTGTATATACGGAGAGAGAGAGAATTATATATATAGATAGTTTTTATAACTTGGATTATTCGGACTACTGTTCTCATCTTGAGTGTTATTATCACAACGTTTCGGCCGCTATACCTCCTCGGTCTGCTTCAGGTGTATCATTTCGAACTCGGGAATATTTCTGTCGAACTCGGGAATCTGGAGGGAGTTTCGAATGGAACCCTTTATTTAATCCACAGGGGTAGCATGCTCTAAATATAGATATATTTAATATATAATACAATTACCCATATACCTCTCTTGAATTTATTCAATTATTTATTCTACTAGTTCAAATTAATGCCACAATTGGTTGATCTTGTTATAGGGCTTTGTTTTTAAATTGCATTCCCAGCGAGAAAAAGAGATCGCAACTAGCATAGATTCAGAACGATACCAGCAATGTTTTATGTTAAATAGTTCTCATTTCTATTTATACACGCGTCATGCGTTATTGGTGATTTTGTTCATTCTGGATTTATGTTACCGAATTAAAATGTGTATTGATTCAATTCTTCTTCATAAATCGATATGATATATTAATTGTTGCTTTTTTTATTTCGCACATTCAAAGAATAAAATATGTTTGTTATACGGCAATTTTAAACAGGTTTTTATTTTCACATAAACTTATGCGCCTTTTGCCTTGCTCGCCAATACGCATGCGCCCTTCCATTGCTAATTCACAATGTTTCCCGCTGTTAAAAGAAAAGGACGATTTCCCAACGTTTTTGAAATCTGCCCTTTGCCGTTCTAAATGATGAATAAATATGCAATTCCTATCTTATAAATAAGTAATCATAGTACATAAATATAGTAAAGGGTTCGTAGTTAAATAAAGATATGTTATAGACATTTATTTTCCTTTACTTAACTCAGGAGAAAAGATTTATCGTATGAAAATATCAAAGCCAGTCCAGAAAAAATCTTATAAAACATTGAGATATCATAAAATATCTTTTTTTTATCTAACTGTCAATGGTTATTGTATAGGTTGCACTAAAATGGAAATATCTAATCCGTATGAAAATTGAAATATAGAATTAATTATATTTGAATAAATAATTGAATATAATCAAGGGCGTTATATCATTAATGTTATTATGTATTGAATCTATACATCTAATTATCTATACGGATGTGTCGGTTAGTTCTTCATTGACCGTTTAAATAGAAATAACACATACGTATGTTTATATATATATATACATATATATATATATATATATATATATATATATATATATATATATATATATATATATATATATATATATGGAGAGAGAGAAAGAGAGTGATTTCAGTATAAATAGCAAATGCAAACATTGGCGGAGTATACTTCTATTTATCTAGATATATTACGAAAATATCTATATAAAATTATAGAATTACGTCAATAATTTCATTTTCTATACATAAATTAGTATTATCATTTCTTAAATAAAAATCACTTGCCGTTGATTTTTATTATAGAAGAAAATTGTTTCTTTCTAAATTCATTTAAGGTGGCGAGGTAAGTCTGAGGTGGTTGTCTGACTTACTATTTGCTTTCTCGCTTTCCTCCAGCACTTGAAATTGTTTGGTGCAGGGTATAAAAAACACGTGTTTTACTCGCTAACTTCTTCGTGGCTGGATGGAAGTACATACAGTTATCTATATATAAATAAATACACATTGGTCTTAATTATATATTGGAAGATTATGTGTGCATGAATCTCCCAAATCAAGTGAGTTTTATTAAACATTGCGATATTATTTACGATACTTCTATCTAGATTGTAATTGTCTTGGAAACGTTACAGAAGAACAATTTAAATAATGTTACTATTGTTAAAATGAACAAATGAAAATGAATCAATAATTGATGAAAGGCAAATGAAAGATATAAGTAATTTTTTCAGTTATCTATATAAATAAATATCTATGGGGATCGTTCGCTCTCTCTATCAATTGTTTAAAGCGTTTCAAACGATTTAACCGACATGGATTACTTATATAGGTATATCTTCACAGACAGTTCAGTTAAATATGATTAAACATTTATATATTGTTTAGGATATTTTTTATTCAGATTGTATTGATCTTAGAGTAGGCTGCAAGAAACGAAGACATACACGATCTTATTATGAAAATAAACATTATAATGTAAGTATAAATTACATAAATCCAAGGATAATATGAAGTTAATTTTATCAGATACTCACTATCTATATCTCTATCTATCTTTATACATAGCCTGAGGATTTTCTTCGGAAATGAAACACTGTAGCTCGCTTGACATAAGCATACTTTTATATTATTACTAAGCTCTACTCATGTATTGAGTACTGTAGAAATAAATACTGAAACAAAAAATATGTACGTAATATATTATTTCATAATAGAAGTATATATATATATATTTACATACATATATATATGCATATATATATATGAAACAATAAAAAATACATACTATATATATATAATATGTGTATATGCTGTATATATATATATATATATATATACATATATATATATATATATATATATATATATATATATATATATGTGTGTGTGTGTGTGTGTGTGTACATTTAAATCGCTAACTTTATTAATTATTTTAATTTGTTAAAAATAAATAACCTTTAAAGATCATTGAAACTGTAAATAAACATAGATTTGTTATATCATTTCTTTTATATATTTCAATATATAAAATTTTATTTCGAAATAATCTAAATCCTTTACATGGTGTAGCAAGGGCATCATCATCATCATCATCATCATCATCATCATCATCATCATCATCATCATCATCATCGCGATCACGATGGAACCTACCATGACGATGACTACTAGCAGGCACGAAACTACTGCACGGTATTTCTTTCTTTCTTGGACTACTACAACATCTTCTGGTCTCATTGACTTCCCCCACCCCTTCCATAATGACTAAAACGTCCACTACTACCGCAGCTATCTTGACCACTGTGACCAATCGCACGGACACCAACCGAATGGCAGCTACTGGAAATGCCATTCATTCCCGTCCCCTTCCCTTCTTCTCCAACTTCGAACCAAGCACCCCCTCCTCGCCCCGAATCGACCCTGCCACTTCCTCCAAGAATACCAAAGCTACCAATTCTATTCCTAGTTCTTTTTGAACTTTCCACACCCCGACCCATACCTTTCAGTACGGCCACTAACTCTACCTTCCGCTACCACGAGTATCAGTACTTTAAGAAGTTCTGTGTTGTCGCTGTCCTCGTTTCTTTTCAAGACCCCCCCCCTCACCGCCAGACCCATCGACAAAACCAATGCTTTAACCATCGATACTATATGCGCCATTGCTTACTGTAGGACTTATCCAATGTGGAAGAAATGCCACTACAGCATTAGTGACTTTCATAATCACGCTTTGCACACCACAACCACAACCATCTCTGTTCCCCAACCGGTCCTCGACCTACCCTTCACAATACTACACCCTACTTCACTGCATCCCCGCAACAAGCGCAGATAAAATAGACATACATATATACACACATACGCACGCATTGCGCGCCTTTACACGAATGTATACATTTAAACGCATACACCGCCTTGTTTACGCACCTATCGAATCTTAAAGATTCCTGCACGCACACGGGCGCATCCATGGCTACCAGAACGTATACGCAGACGACAATGTCAGTATTGCACACGTAGCTACTTCCGTTGCACACGGGTCCAACCACACGAACGCACACTTCGGTGGGTACAGACACCGAGATATGCATTGCCAAGAGCTTCTGCTTCGGTTCGCTGATATGAACAATGGCATCATCACAATCACTATGATTAACGGTGGCAGGCTTCAATTATCATTAAATATTAGTACTATCAATCTACCGTAATCTTATTACTTGTAGGTGAACTGGCAACCTTCGAACCCAACGTGATTAACGTTGCTGATGAAGAGGCGTAAAACAAGGTGCGCCGTAAACAAAGAAAATAAAGATAATCTTTAATAACCCATTAGGGGCAAAATACTTAAATTCCTGCGGTTTGACTTTGATTAATAGGGTCCATCAAGTCTTATTCTTTGTGTAATACCGTTCGAAGTTCTTCGATTAGACATTATCAATTCATTATACTTTTTATAAATGTCTCTTTCGTTTTTCTTGTATAATAATACTAGCGTATCCACTTGTAATATTTTTAATGGAAATTGCTTCAGACAAGGCATGAAGCCACTTTATGTAAGGAGCTAAAACATCCTACTTCAAGGTAAAAAAAAACTAGCTAACGATAAGTATTATATGGGTAGATATGGATTCCTTAAAGGTATTAATCCGCCATCCTTCCAGCTCTGGGTAAAAAGAATATTATGTTCAATTGATTGTATGAGATGAATCGCACCTAACTAGCAGAAAAATCCCACCTCTTCAATGTAGAGATCTTTAGATGCCGGAAGATTTGCGTTTGGAATTCTATCCCTGCTCCTTGTTTCTCCGACCGTAGCAACATGCAATTTTTTTTTATGTAATATCAACAAACATTTTGCTTCCGAAACCCCAAGCCAGGTTACTTACTATAAAGCTATATAGACACGCGCAATTTGATAGTAATGGTCCACTATATTTGCACTGAGATTTTCCCTGGCGGGGCATTGGAACATAAGCACGAATTGAAAAGTTCTTGTCAAAAAGATTATAAAAGAATACTTGATCGACTGTAATCATCAAAATCGATCCTGATAATGGTTAATAATCGATTATGGACCAAAATACTTTAATTCCTTCCGTTTGGTTTTCATTAAAAAGGGTGCATAACATATATGGAGGTTCTGTAAAATCTTTTTAAATTCCTTGATAAAACAGTCCTAAATAATTCTACATTTTTATTAGTGCGTCTTTCCTTTTGTGTATAACACACAGTGCTATCAAACAGTGGCTTGGAGGTAATGTGAATACGGCGTACGCACGCTGTCATCACTAAAACACATGTTACCATTTTTATCTTATGTTTTAATTTATGAAATAAAGTAATACGTCGTATTTCCTGTTTATGGCTATCTGGCGAGAACGCAGACACCACGATATTATTGCAAAAACCCCTAATACAAAATAAATATAACCATTTATGCCTCGTAAAATATTATTCTACCCAAAAGTTGTGTTTGATCTCGGTATTGGGCTTTGTTTTCAATTGCATTCCCGGTAAGTGTTAATTTGAATCAATAATTTGACCTGATGACCGGAGTAGGAATCAGAGGGAAATTTTAATGGCGTCACAAAATTAATTGACATATTTGACCCTTATTGAAACTAATTTGAATATTCTGTTATAGATATCGTTATGGATATCGATTTCTTTAACAGCCAAGCAAACAAACAAAATATGTTTATATATATATATATATATATATATATATATATATATATATATATATATATATATATATATATATATATTAGAGAGAGAGAGCGAGGGAGAAAGAGGCTGACGAAAGTTTGGAAGGTCTAACCTCTTCCAGACTCGAAACCGACGGTACCGACGTTGTACTGATTTTCTATATTAAATAAATAACTATTAACGCTCTTAAGTATCAATTTCACATCTCTTCATTAATAGAGCACTTTGCTGGAGTGTTTCCAACTCTCTTACAAAAGAATATATATATATATATATATATATATATATATATATATATATATATATATATATATATATATAAAGGCGTCGAGCCTGGCTAGTACTAAATGGGTGACCATTTAGGAATACCAGGTGCTGTATGTGCTCTCTGCTTATCTCGGCATTGTTTCCAGTCGTCCTGTTCTACTACTTGCCATTGGAATCAAGCAATGCCGACTCAGGAGAGCGGTTGTTGGGATTGCGCAACCCTTGCAATTACAAATTCGCGCGCGGGCAGCCCCATGCGGGGCACTCATACGTCGAAATCGACGGGAGAGTCCATCATATATATATATATATATATATATATATATATATATATATATATATATATATATATATATATATACAAAATTAACAACATACCATATGAAACCACAGGTAACATTTTAAAATGCTTAACGTAATGTGATTTTGCTCTGTGATGACATCCAGCGTTGCTGAATTTAAATCGTCAACGGCTTCCTTGAAATTTCGTTGTTTTAAAATTATCTTCTTTCTTCAGCATTTTTGGTCATTTGCATTTTACATCTGATGATGATTCGACGAAGAATAAAAAACGTTCCTGAAACCTGTGAAACCTATAGAACATTTATTATTTTGTTTTATTTTAATACAAAAAAGACCATCAGAAAAATTGAAAACATGAAAAAAGGTATAATTAAACAGACGAATTCTGTTGCACAAATGAGAAAATGCTGCCTAAATACACACACACAATATATATATATATATATATATATATATATATATATATATATATATATATATATATATATATATATATATTGCGTGCGTGTGTGTATATATATATATACTAGTAGAACATTTGCCCCAAGACGGGTATAAGCAATAAATATAGCATCAGTTTAAAATGTTAATACATTTACTTTCTTTGGTAAGTATAATACAAATTCGATGGCCACCAAGTCAATGGTATAGTTTTAAAAACATGTGCTTATGTTACTCGCCGTATTGCCTAGAAAATATATTTCATAATTCATAATCATAAGTTTAATAGTTTAGGATTTATCAAGCACAAATATATTATTATTATAACTCAAAATTTGATGTAGAGAATTTTTTTCTATAAAATGTGTTGTATCTAATTTATTTTAAAACTTCTTTTGCAGGCAGGTTTGGGTGAAGTGAAATAACCCCCTAAATGGCGAAGTTTAAAAACAAACAAATATAACTATGTTACTAACCGGGTTGCCGAGAATATATATATGCCAAAATTCAAAATGATCGGATTAGAAAAATGATAAAAAATGTTTTTAAATTATATAGATGTATTCCATAAATGTTTACATTTAAAAACAAAATAATGAGCACATGTTATTCACCATATGTTTTTAGAATACATATTCCAAAACTCATAAGGATCCGTTCATTAATTTATACGATTACCCTTTATATATATACGGATCCGTTTCGTTCCACAGAAGACCAACCGGTTCATCAGAAAACCAATATATATATATATATATATATATATATATATATATATATATATATATATATATTGGTTTTCTGATGAACCGGTTGGTCTTCTGTGGAACGAAACGGATCCGTAATTGCACCAAAGGGGTTCGATTTAGACAAAATAATTCGTCTGATGAATTAAATTTGGTGTTTTTAGAATGTAAAAAATGTTGTTATATAAATATATATATATATATATATATATATATATATATATATATATATATATATATATATATATATATATATATATATATATATATATACATGAGTTAAGTATTTTTATAATTGTTTTTATTGGTGATAGTAGCGTTATGCTGTTTGCTTTGTTTTTTCATTTCCTATGTGATTAGGAGTCATGCAGAAGATTCCATTTTTTTAGTTGTCCTTAACTTTATAGGATGTATTTTCTGTTTTTATATATATGTTTATTAATTTGATACGTACATAAAAGTAATCAATAGACACGTGTTTCTGGCATGGCTGACTTAGACAATGATCGAACCTTCGATATCATTGCTATAGCCTGGAGTGTTACCATCGGACCATAACGCCTTGACTGGAAATATGTACAATTTTTATCACCGAAATATTAACAGTGTGCATTTTTGTAATTGTTTGTATTGTTGATGCTCGTTTCCTTTCAATTTTTGACTTCCTAAGCGGTAAAGAATAATGCAGCAGATATCATTTTTTTTTTATTTCAGTCGCGCTTAACTTTATAGTACGTATTTTTCATACCGATTTTGTATTGTCGTCCATGTTGTATAAAACATCGCCATATTTTCGCAAACGTTTTCGACCGACGGCGGGCTATTTTCAGGCGGATGAATGAGTATGCAAAATAAAAGATTGGTGAATTTATTAAGAAGATGCTTTCAAAAACATTTCAATACCACTTCAACATAACTTCGCCCCCTCATAACGAGCATGGTTGATACTAGGTTTATTTACTTGAATAAACATCGCTTCCATCATGGGGAGACGAATACTGCAATATGAGATCCCAAGAATGGTCTTGTTCTATGTTAAAATATCTCTGAATTCGTTTTTTTGGATGCTATGTGTTATCAGGTGTTGGTAGATGGAACTTTGAGGGGAGGTGAGATGGCAAGTTAGTTGGCGTGATAGCTAGTTTTAGTCATGCCGATATACGTGTTGTTAGCATGACCGACGTCGGTCGAAAACGTTCGCGAAAATATGGCGATGTTTTATACAACATGGACGACAATACCAAATCGGTCGTGCGACGAATCGAAAAAACGAATAAAAAAAATAAACAGAAGCTGGCGCCACTGTTTAACTAAACATGCATATATATATATATATATATTTAAATAAATTTTTAGTGGTACAACATTTTATTAAGGCAAGGAATATAGACGTTTATGAATTTTTGGGGTGGTGGTGGTGTGAAATTTAAAAGTGTAAAAACGAGAGGAAGAAAAATCAATACATAAATCTACTAAGCCGGCTTAGTGCAAAGGTTTTAATCCAGAATACCCCCCCACCCTCTGCATTACGTCAGGGCCGACTAAATAATTTAAATAATTTAGTCAACATACCCGGGTCAGCTATTGCTCACCATCTTATAAATAGCGCTGAATGTGCGTCTGATTACACTAGTGACAGGTTTCTGGTCATAAGTAGATCACATAAGTTATTCCACCTTAAAGCATTATATATTAAGTCATTAAAACGCTCCCTTTGTAAACAAAATGAGTGGCTTCTAGAACTCAATGTGATCCACTTGTGCCCCCTTCATTTTCTTTCTTTCCAAATTATCACTGGTCTTTTTTCACTATTTTAAGTTTTTAATCGTAGTGCATGAATTATTTCCACGTATTTACTCTGATGAGTGTGGACGAAAGCCGGCTTAATAGATTTATGTATTGGTTATTTCTTTTCCTTCCTCTCGTTTTTACACTTTTCAATTTAATTGCACACAAAGTATAATGTCACAAACGTCTATATTCCTTACTTTAGTAAAATTATGCAATACTAGAAATTTCATTAAGTATTTTAGGACTCTGTATCCTCTTAGTTTCATTAAGAAATTGAATCAGTTGGTTAGATTGAGAGCAACAATTATTTTAACTCAATCCAAAGCTACATTTCTAAATTTATGTTTACCGAATCGCGTTTCCCATCATAAATAAGTTTTCGCATTACTACGGCTAAATTAGATCGCAGCCACAAAATTGAGGAGATATTTTTACGGGATGAAATTTATTAGTTGTTTCTTTAAATTTGCGAAATTTTAAGACATTTCTGTTCGTAATGAAAATTTTGTAAAAACAACGTATCTTTCTTCGATTATATCCGTTTTTCCCGTTATATTTCTTCCCTTGACCGACGTGGCTTTGCTTTGTCTAATGCCAACTATCTTTAAAAACTTTGGTTTCTTATTCTGAAGACATTCGGTCGTTCTACGACGAACATTTAAAATATCCGTAATCTTTCAACATACCAATTGACGGACACTGAGCAATTTGTATTGTCGCATGACTTGGAATTCATTATTCCCCTCGTATCCATCAAATGTGAGGACATGTTTTTGGAATTTAAGGTTTTATTCTCACAAATTTCGAAAGTGTCCCCGTCTTCAGTCGACCAGTCCTTAGCGTTGAAGGCAAGACTTAATGATATTGCCTACGTTTATACAGGCACTCCCATTGGCCGCTCTAATTTCAATTGGAAAAAAGAACATTTTCTTGCCATCAAATCTCTGCGGTCAAATCAGTCCCTTATCATTACCAAAGCAGATAAGGGGTCGGGAGTGGTGATTCTAGATTATGCCGATTATGTGGTAAAAATGATGGTGATCTTGGATGACGTCGATAAATGTAAAAGACTTTGACCTGTTAGTACGCATGATAAGATCCTTTCTATTGAAAGTTATTTAAAAAAAAGATTACTCAAATTGGTTAAAAAATAGTGCTCTTCCTAGGGAAATATACGATATTATCCGACCAATAGGGTCTATAAGACAACGTCTTTATGAGTTACCAAACACACATAAGAGCAATATACTCTTAAGACCGATTTTCTCTATGGTCGAGTCGGTTCAGCACAAGTTAGCTAAATGGTTGGCTGAATTGCTTCAACCTGTTCTTGAAGTATATTCGGCCAACTGTATTAAATATCCATTCACTTTTGCTGAATATATACACACCTGCCTTTTTCCTGCCGAAAATAGTTTATATGTTCTTTTGACATCAGCCGTCTATTTACATGCGTTCCCTTATAAGAAACCATCGATATGTGTGCTGATGTACTATATCGTGGTTTCTCAGTTTGTCCCACTACCTCTGAGGAGGTTACGTAGAACTGATGCGGTTTGCTACCTTGTCTGTCGAATTCAGTTTTGATGATGTCACGTATCAGTAGATCGACGGCATTTCTATGGGGTCACCCCTTGGTCCTGCGTTGGCAATATTTTCGTAGGTTTTCATGAGCATAATCTTTTGGGCCGTATCAATAAACCACTTACTTACTTCCGATACGTTGCTGATACATTTTGCGTGTTAAACAATGAGTCAGATTCCATATTATTCCTCAATGCCCTCAATCAATTACACTCAGCTTTATAGTTCACCTGTGAGAGGGAACACAATTCCTTTCCTGGATGTACTAGTGTATAAATTTGATTCATTGTAACTTACATCTGTTAACCGCAAACCAACATTTACTGGCTTATATTTTCACTGGAATACTTTTTGTCCCAAAAAAAGAAAAAGAAATCTGCTAAAATGTGTGGTTCATTGTGCCTTAAAGATTTGACTCCTTGATTGATTCAGATATTCAATTCATCAAAGAGGTCATCACCGTAAATGGTTACCCTCTCGATATTGTTAATTCTAATATCGTTACCAAGATAACCCACTTTCATAAGCCCAAACTTTTTGGTTCTCCAAAATGTCCGACGTACCTCAGATTACCTTGGTTAGGTAATATTAGCATAACATTTGCTAACAAAATGTTTGTATCTGTGCGTCGTTGTTATCATGCTTCGACCCCTAGAATCGTTTTCTCTGCGCGACCTTCGTTAAAATCTTTACACAAAGATGTTCACCCACCCCAACATATCCGTAATATTATTTATCAATTTAAATGTTAGTGCAATGCCTTATACGTGGAAGGATCAGTGCAACGGTTTGAATCCAGAATGAAACAAATCATCTCCCTTGCAATACACCAGAGCTGACTAAATAATTAAAATAATTTAGTCAACACATCCGGGTCAGCTATTGTTAACAATCTTATAAATATCGCCGAATGTGCGTTGGCTTACACTAGTGACAGGTTTTCTGTCATAAGTAGATCACATTAGTAATTCCACCTTAAAGTCCTGGAAGCAATATATATTAAGTCTATAAAACCCTCCCTTTGTAAACAAAAGAAGTAGCTTCTAGAATTCAATGTGATCAACTTGTGTGCCCACCCACATTTTCCCCAAACTTGTACCTGGTCTCATTTCACTATTTAAGTGTTTAATCGTGGTGCATGAATTGTTTCCACGTATTTACTCAGATGAGTGTAGACGAAAGCCGGCTTAGTAGATTTCTGTAAAAATAGTGATTATTTTTTCTTCCTCTCGTTTTTACACTTTTCAATTTAATTCCACCGCTTCGCAAAAAAATGTAATTACCGTCTAGAGTCATTGCTTTAATATATATATATATATATATATATATATATATATATATATATATATATATATATATATATATATATATGTATATAGTAATCCAGGTAGGGTAAAAATCCACAGGGTAGAAATCCAAAGGGAATCAAACCGGGTTTATAAAAGCTAATGGGCAAAAGTGTGAAAATATTAAAAAGATTATTATTAGGGAGATGAGGAGGATATGCCTTAAAGTTGAAATAACTTCCAACATTAAAATAGTAAATTTCCTAGATGTAACTCTCAACTTAACCAAAGAAACATACGAACCATATAATAAAGAAAACTTTAACCCAATCTATGTACACCCCCTCTCCAACCACCCCAAAACTATCATTAAACACATCCCTAAATCTATCCAACATAGGATAAGCAATAACTCATCAAATGAAACAATCTTTAACAAACATAAAGAATTCTATAATAAAGCACTAAAAAACAGCGGATACAAGAATACACAAATTAAATTTAATAAACCTGCAACGACTAATAATAAAAACAATAAAGCAAGAAACAGGAAGATAATATGGTTTACACCTCCCTTCAATCAAGCAGTTAAAACCAAACTTGGTAAAAAATTTCTAAACCTCATAAACACATATTTCCCCCCAAACAATATCTTACATAAAATATTCAACAAAAATACACTTAAACTGAGTTACAGTTGCAGCGAAAATTTAGAAATGATAATTAAAAAACACAATAACAAAATCCTAAACAGCAACCTAAACCCTGAATCAGATAACAATAAAACAACTAAAGTAAAGTCCTGTAACTGCATAAATAAAAATGAATGCCCCTTGCAACAAAATTGTTTAATAACAAAAACAATTTACCAAGCAACAATCTCAACTAAGGAAACTCCAGATATAAAAAAATACTACATAGGTATGGCAGGTAATACTTTCAAAGAAAGATACACCGGCCATAAATGGTCATTCAACAACCCAAGCTACCAAAACAGAACATCACTCTCAAATTACCACTGGGAACTCACTAATAAAAATAAATCACCAACTGTAATCTGGAACATTATCAGAAAAACTAGCACCTGTAGCTCATTAAACTCACCATGCTATTTATGCCTCGGCGAAAAACTTGAAATAATTAAATTTACTGACAGAGGAAAACTTTTAAACAAAAAACAGGAAACATCGATCAACTGTAGGCATAACAGATCACACCTCCTCAGTAATTTGTACAACCCCCCCCCTAAATAATACCATTAAAACAAAAAAACCCAATACCCAACAAGCCCGCTAAAATTAACACTTATTAACACTTCCAAATCAAGTAACTTTAACCCTCAACTACAAACACAGTACAACCACCCCAATCTTTGAATAAATACTATAACATGTAAAAGTAAAATTTTTAGATATATATATATATATAGGTGATTTTTGTGGACATATGAGTAGGCATATGTATGAAGATATAAAATTTATAACTATTTTATGTGTGTATGTGTACGCCTGTATGCGCGTATGTATACGTATACATATGTACACATACATGTGTATCTGTGTGTTCATGTGTATGTGTATGGGTTTGGATGCATATATGAATGTTTGTGTATACATGTGCATATATGTATTTATATGTGTGCACGAGTGCGTGTATGCGCTCAACATCCAGCTCACAAAACTACTTATTACCAAAACCAATTTTTAAATATTTAAATAATTATATACTGATCACTTTAATCAAAATTACTGGCCCCCACCATTTCTAATCCCCTCTTCATAGACCATAACTTGCGTTAACAATTTTAACTAGAACACCTTACCACTAATACTATTACAGGTGTTAACCCCACCATTAATAATAGGATCACAACGAATAATAAAATTTATTTATCTATACCACTGAAATTAATCGCTATATAAATTCCATTAAAAATAAAAGCAATTACCAGTATGTTTTATTAATCCATCACTAACTATTATTTATAATCGAAATACATTTATTCATACCCCAAAATAATTAAAACTAAATATAATAGTATAATCCATCAATATCAATGTCATAAACTTATATACGATCCTTACCAAGAATAATTCCCAATATATTTTAACTCATTAGTACCTAGAACTAACCTACTAATATTACTGCCAATAATCCATATATGAATCTTACTAAAAATAAAGACAATTACCATTATGTTTTATTAATTAACTGATAAATATTATTTAAAATACATTTAACTATCCATCAAAATAATCAAAATTAAATGCCAATTGATCAAAATATAACAACATAATTTATTAACAATAAGGCCATAAATCCACCAACGAGTTTAAACTAAAATATCCCCGTAAGCTGGGTGTCATGTAATTGTTATATGTCTGCATTGACAGGAAGCAGACACGACAAATTTGAAACCCCCCCTCCCCCTCTTTCTTCATCTTCTCTTTCGCTCTTGTCTAATCTCCCCGCGACCCCCCCCTTTATCCAGCCCAGCGCTGAATAAAAATAAATATGAATTTAACTCAAAACCATTTCCGCAACAAATCCTAAATGGCTATAGACATCCACTCCTAACACCCCTCAACCCCTTTCTCTTTCTTTTTCTTCCAACCCCCCCCCCACCCTAACTAAGCGTTGGATAAAAATACAAAATAAAAATATAAATAGCTGTAAATTAAACTTTTCTGACAGCAATTGTATCTCTTTCCCCTTCTCTTTTCTTTTTCTCTTCCTCGCCCCCCCCCTTTCTACCCCAGCTCAGCGTTGGATATATATATATAAAATATATAAAAGATAAAAATAAGATAATAGTAATTTCTAACGGCAATCATATTTTAAAATCGGTCACATGACTTTTATTTCTTTCTCCTCTTCTTTTTTGCTTGACTTCATTCTCCCTGGAATTCAGCAACCAGTTGAATCAAAAAACAATTTTCTGCCTGATGAGACCTCAGCTCCTGAGAGCTGTAGATCGATAATATCGACATGCCAGTGTAGCAGACCTTGTACATGTTTGAATAAAAGCATTCACTATATATGTATATATATATATGTA
This sequence comes from Sepiola atlantica, assembly GCA_963556195.1. NCBI lineage: Eukaryota > Metazoa > Mollusca > Cephalopoda > Sepiida > Sepiolidae > Sepiola > Sepiola atlantica. Next base: position 86,043,844 of record OY744524.1, on the reverse strand, counting down.
TATATATATATATGTATATATATATATATATATATATATATATATATGTATATATATATGTATATATATATATATATATGTATATATATATATATATATATATATGTATATATATGTGTGTATATATATAAATATATTAAAATTGTAACCAAGTAAATGAAAAAAATATTTATGCATTCATAAAATCTTAGTCTTTATTATAAGACTGTCTCACGATGAATGTCTGAAGAAAATATCAGCCAAGTACAAAATGTTTGAAATCGATGGTGGCGGCGGCGGCCGGCGCAAAGCCTGCTGGCGCCGCCAAAATAAATTCCAAATATGTTATACATGTGTGATGTTTTCTTCAAACAATCATCAAATCGAAATCTTATGATGAAGACGCAATGTTGATAAAAAACATACGTAATATCTTTTCATTTTCCTTTTTAAATTTCCATTATGTACGCACACTTTTTTCCTTCCTTTATCATATAAATATATATATATATATATATATATATATATATATATATATATATATATATATATATATATATATACATATATTTATTTATACCTATATGTATATTTATATTTATAGAGATTCATATTTATTTATATATATATATGTATATATATATTTTTATTTGTATATATATTTATATATATATATATTTATATATTTATATATATCTATATTCATATATGTATATATTTATATATTTAAATATATTTATATGAATATATATTTATATGTATATATATAAATAAATATATTTATATATATATATATTTATATATATAAATATATTTATATATATATACGTAAATATATTTATGTATATATATATATATATATATGAATATATTGATATATATTTTTATGTATATATAAATATATTTATATATATATATATAAATATATTCATATATATATTTGTATATATATATTTATATATACATATATTTATATACATATATATATTCATATACATATATATATTTATATATATATATTTATATATATTGATTCATATATATATATATATTTATTTATATTTATAAACATATTCATATATGTATATATTGATATGTATAATTGTATATATATTTATATATACATTTATATAATTGTATATATATTTATATATACATTTATATATATGTATATATATGTATATGTATATATATTTATGAATGTATATAGATATATATATATATATTTATATATATACATTTTTATATTGATATATATGTATATATATATATGTATATTTATATATATATATTTATATATATGTGTATATACTTTATATATATAATTTTTTATATTCATATATATATAGAGATATATTTTTATATATATATTTATATATATGTGTATATATTTTATATATATATATATATATTATATATATATACATTTGTGTATATATATACATTTATATATTTATTTATATATATATATATATTCATACATATATATTTATATATGTATATATATTTTTATATGTATATATATTTTTATATATATATTTATACATATATATATTTATATATATATATAATTATATTTATATAGGTATATGTACATATTTATATATATAGATATATATATACATATATATATATGTATATATATATATTTATGTATATATAAATATATATTTATGTATATATAAATATATATTTATATATATATTCATATATATACATTTATATATATATAGATATTCATATATATTTATATATGTATATTTATGAATATATTTATATGTGTATACATAGTTATATATACACATATATATATTTATATATATATATTTATACAAATATATTTATATATATATATTTGGGTATATATTTATACATATATTTATATATATATATATTTATATATATATATATTTATATATATATATATTTATATATATATATATATATATATATATATATATATATATATATATATATATATATGAGAAATTCATCAGTTGTTATTAAAGTTTAAAAACAAGGAGTAATACTGTATCTTTTAATCATGAGTTTTCAAAGAAACTCTTCTTCTCAGATGACCATTACCGCAATGAAATTACTTCAGGTTATAAAGATTAAGCCTTGAAATATATATATATATATATATATATATATATATATATATATATATATATATATATATATATATGTGTGTGTGTGTGTGTGTGTGTGTGTGTGTATAAAATACATGAAAATATAGAAAACATCAAATATATTGGATAAAAACACACTTTTTTTAAACGTATTCAGTTCATCCAAGTCATAATGTGTAAACCAACTTCAAGAAAAATGTTAAACAAGTCGATTGAAAAATAATAAAGGTGGTGAATGGTAGTTCAATAACTAAAACGTTATCTAGGCGGGAAATTTACTCGCGTCGATACAGTAGATGACAGTGAAGAGTGTATTCAGGGTGTATGCAAATTAATAATGAAACAATAGAAATAGAAAAATTATACAAAAAGTTCAGAAGACTCACTCGGTGTTGAATATTATAATGAAAATTATGGGGTATTAGGAGCTGATAGTAGGAGTGTTGCAACCATAACTTCCTGGTCTGACGTAATATATAAAATATTGTGATGGAGTAGAAATATGCGGTAATATCTGATAAAAAGAACAATGGGTAAAAAGATAGGGAATGGATATAGGAAATATAGTATATTTAATCTTCTGTTTAAATTTAAAATCACCAGGAGCCAACTTAAACGAAAACTTAAATATATTTTTGGTAGGGGATTTTCGGAAAATGGCAAAATACGAAGAAGAAGGAGGGAAGGATATAAAATTTAAGACAGTGTCAAAAGAAGAAGGGTGTAGGGTTGTAAGGTGAGCATATCAAAGAAAGATAGAAATAATGTTAAAACAAACATCTCCAGGGATTTTTTTTTAATTCTAGAAAACTCATTTAAATCTCAGCATAAATATAGTTCTATCCCCAATAAAAATGATATCAAAATTTCTTTTTTTACTATGCCAAACATTGGTCAAACAGGTACAGCAGCCAATAATAAGAAAATTAGATCTATCCAATCTGATGAAACACATTCTAACCCCACATATACTTGCAACTGCCAGCGCTCTCGTCAATGCCCATTTAATAAAAACTGCATACACAGTGATGTGGTATACGCTTGCATGGTTACTGAATTAAATAATCCAACAACGAACCCTAGAGCTCCCAGTAATGAAAGTTTGAACCAATCTTCACAAATATGCCCTATAACTAATACCACACCGAATATCTCTTGCATCCTTCCATCGCACCGACATATTAGCAACGCCCCTCCTATAGTCTTTAACACTAATGATAATCCTAATATCCAGTCGTATGATGGACCTTACATAGATGAACAACCCAGTTTAGACAATAATAATATAGTAGCTCCAAACACACCCGATAATGGGTGTAGCATTAACTTGAGTAGAATGGCTAATCCTAAGATATACACTTATATAGGGGCTTCGGTGAATTTAATTAAAAATCGCATGTCTGCTCATTTTTACTATTTTAATAGTGATGCCAGTAATAATAAGACATCGTTGACTAGTCTAGTTAAAAATCTTAGATAAAAAATATCCTACATTGCCTAAAATAGTCTATCCTGAAAAATCAAGTTCATACACACCAGCTCCAATGCCTGCCATCTGTACAACTTTAAGGCAGTTTTGATAGCCACGGCTCTTAACCGACTAAACTTGATGAACTCCAAACATCAATTGGTGTCTAGATGTAGGCATAAGAGAAGATTTAAATATGCACAATTTAGTTTACCACTTAACCCCCCTTAACTATGTAAGATCATCTCAATACCCGCTTAAGTTCATTTGAGTCTAATTATTCTTTACTTATCTCTAACCAACTATTCTTATGATTAATCATATACCATGTATTAATATACCTTATTTTTTAAAAAATATTAAAAGAAATTTTTAGCTTATTCTTAGGGTCTTTATATATTATATTTTATATTACTAGTAATTGCTTTATTCTATATTTCACTCTATATCTAATTAGTTGTATATGCTTAGCTAGACATCAAGATAATTATTATTATATTTAGTACAATTACTATTCTACTATCATAATTATTATTATAATTATGTTATTATTATTATTATTATTATTATTATTTTTATTATTATTATTATTTTATTAGTCTAATTAATGTTATTATTATTATTATTATTATTATCATTATTATTATTATTATCATTATTATTATTATTATTATTATTATTATTATTATTATTATTATTATTATTATTATTATTATTATTATCATCATCATTGGTTTAATTAATGTTATTACAATTATTATTTTTTATTATTAGTATTATGATTAATATTATTTGTTTATTATTATTGATATTATAATTATAATTATCATCACGATTACTATTGATATTTCCATTAATGCTATTATCAGTATTATTATTGGTAATACAAGTACTGTCAATATTACTATTATTATTATGATGATGATTACGATAATTATTATTATTATTATTATTATTATTATTATTATTTTTTCTATTTTGTTTTACTAGTATTAGTATTTTGTTAGTGTTATTGTTTTTTATTATTATTACTATTAATCTACTATTATATTTCTTGTTTTCTTATTTTGTATTTCGTATTTTTACTGGCAATATTACTATTATCACTGTTATTATTATTGTGATTACGATCAGTATTATTATTGTTACTATTAATTCATTACTATTTTATTAGTATTAGTATTTCGTTAGTCTAATTTTGTATTTCGTATTTTTCACTTGGCTTATTTTACTTTTTATTTATTTTCATATTTTTTTATTATTTTGTTTTTTTATTTATTCATATATATATTTTTTTTTTATATCTTTATTTTTTTATCATGCATATGTTCCTTACATTTCCATAGCATCTTTAATTTTAAGATATGCAAAATTAAAATCCATAATTGGTAGACTTATTAATACCCTAAATCAAACAATTGGGCATTTTGCCTCATATTGCTTTATCCCCTTAATATGAACTTCATGTGCTAAAGATACAGAACTAGAAAATTACTAAATATATATGATGATAAAGACAACAAATATTAGCTCGAATATCAATATTAAAATTACCCCTTTTGCAATTTAAATACAAGAAACTGTACATTATGCCTAGAGGAAAAGTAGCAAATCATAAACTAAAAACATCTGATTAAATTGTCATTTTATTATGTCATTCAATTAATATTATTGCTCTATACACCATATTGAGCTTTGTTTTTATCCTGATAATCTACTGGTAAAAGATACTATTCATATCTTTAAAGTATTATCCTACCCTCTCTCTCTCTCTCTCTCTCTCTCTCTCTCTCTATATATATATATATATATATATATATATATATATATATATATATATATATATATATATATAAGTAAATTTCGTGTGCAACAAAATCGTAGGATCAATTTTAGAGGAAGCATTATTTTAATCAATGAAACAGGCGGGTGGAAAAAAAGGAAAATTATTAAAATTACCTTAAGGCCTTATCGTCTGACCCTCTAAGAGGAAACGTCAGAATGGTAAATTAAAAATTAAAAGTCGAATGAGATATGAAAAAATGTGTTTCATTTGGAGAAAACGATTGAGAGTAAAAAAAGGTAAATCTTTCAACGTTATGGTGGCTTTGAATCATTAAAGATCTCCAACTGATGCTTCAATATATATACATATATATATATATATATATATATATATATATATATATATATATATATATATATATATGTATATTGATATATATATATATTTATATATATATTTATATATATATACATATATTTATATATATTTATTTTTATATATATATATATATATATATATATATATATATATATATATAATTATATGCACACACATTAGAAGAATACTCAGAACGGGTAAAATTAATTCCTCGAACAGAACAGTTTTGCCCTAATATTGTGCCTCTGACGAGGATTGATATCACTATATAATGATACTAAACCTTATATATAGAATGCTTATTTTTTATGGGAATCGCTCCAGACAAGGAATGAATCCGAAGTATGTAAGGAGTTAACAAGAACAAATATGATCATCGCAATGGCACGAGATACCTATTGACCTTAGTCTTTAAAAGACTAAGATTATAGGTAAGAGGAAGACAGTCAGCAGGAAGAGAGTTCCACAGGCCTGTGGATTCTTGGAAAGAAGCTACTGGAATAGGAAGCTCTATTACAATGAGGTATCAACACAGCGAATAAGTTGAGACCACTAGACCAACGAGTCAAATGAGCTGGAACAAAAGAAGCGTGTAATAGACCACATCTTTCTTAAGAACACATGCAATAATAATATTTCCAAGTCTCATCAACATTCATTAAATGATTTTGATTCCAGCTAATGTATACAATGTAAGACTAAAGGAATCTTAAGAAGAAATTAAATTTTGCTGAATTTGTGTTTAATGATCAAATTAAATTCCAATCTGAAATCTTTGGATTTTCAAATTCGAGATTGTGCTTTTTTATAGGCACTAAAACCCCTTTAAAATACGCCAAAAATGAAATTTTGGAAAGATTAATTAATTTTTGTTTAATACGTATAGTTCAAATATTACAAAAATCAGAGGTAATTGAATGTTTACGAATTATATCAACCCTCTTCTTGCACACTTCTCATGAAACTAAATTACACCAAATAAAGCTTTCTTATGCATATTAGCTGTCTTCAGACATTTATAATGATCATTTAATTAGTTTAGTAGTGAATACTATATATATATAAACATATGCACATATCTATGTATATATAAACATTTACATACATATATATATATATATATATATATATATATATATATATATATATATATATAAACACACTGAACATATCTATGTATATATACACATATACACACAGTAGAGAATGGTAGTTTGCTTGAAGCATTGCTGGGTATAGTAGTAGTATGTTTTTAAGGGTTGTGGGCAATGTAAATTCCGGGTAAGATGCAAGTTGTAAGGAACAAAACAATAAATCGAATACGAAATATAATTTACTATTTATTTTTCCTAAAATCTTACATAACAGCAAGAGTTTTGTTAGCTGTTTGTGTGATGTCCGAATGATTAAAAAATCATTATTTAATATTTCGGGAAAAGAAACTTCCCTTTGTCAAAAATAATCAATACCAGAAGAAATCCCCGACTATGCAGAGAATCTGACAAAATACAATGGCTGCCAAAGCAGAACAGCAGCGAAAAACCAGGCTCGCAGAAATGTAAATTAAAGATTTTTTTTCAAAATTATGTTATGATGATCGATAAACTGTTGGATTTTATAATAATAATAATAATAATAATAATAATAATAATAATAATAATAATAATAATCATAATAATAATAATAATAATAATAATAATAATAATATATATATATATAATTTATTTTTCTATTTATTTATTTATTTTTATTTTTATTTTTTATTTTATTAAGTTTATATTTTAATTATTGGTTATATTTTCAGCGTGTTTTATCTTCGTATTTTTTCTTCTTCTCTTTCGTATTTTAACAAATTTAAAAAAAAGTAAAGTAATTAATCTCTCATTTTGACTATTTTAATAGTCAAAATGAGAGATTAATTACTTTACTTTATTTTACGCACCAATAATATTAGGAAAACAATTAACTTTAAATCTCTTGCCATTTATTGGTAAATAGCAATTTGTGTGTTATTACTTGTATACAATCATTTACAATATGCATTGTGCTTTTGATATATTTAAAACTTGTTTTATATTTGTAATTGTTTCTTTTTAAACGTTTACTCGACACACTTAAATTATTTGTGTGTTTAAGTTTGTGTTTAAAGAGGTTAGTGTGTGACATTGCGACTGGAATTTCTTCGATCTCTACATATTCTGTCTCTTAACAGAAAATACTATTCGTCTCTCTGAAACATAAGTTAATAAATGTCTAGTTTATAGTGGCGTCTCTCTATATTTGAGGCAGTAGCCGTCATCATCGTGGTGTTCTAACAGCAAAAACAAAAGTGTTCACTTTCCTCTTCCCTAGTTATCATGATAGCAGCAGCCGTCTTGCTCTCTTCCCTTGTCGCTGTTATGATGGATTTTTCTGATATATTAATAAGGGAAAAACAGAAATCTAAATTCAAATTTATTTGTAAAAATATAAAATTTAAATTACGTAAACTTTGACACAGTTGTAAAGAAAACTAGGTGACATTCTATTCTGATTAGCTAAAAATATATCTTCATCCCTCTTTCCCTGTCTCTGTCTCTGTCTGTCTCTCTCTCTCTCTCTTTCTCTCTCTTTCACTCTCTATCTCTAATTATATATATATATATATATATATATATATATATATATAGAGAGAGAGAGAGAGAGAGAGAAAGAGAAAAAGACAGAGAAAGAGAAAGAGAGTGAAAGAGAGAGGGAAGGGTGGAGAAAAATACGTGGTAAAATTCATGGTGTTGCATATACTTTTTAATTTTTTATAGACAAACCTTTTAAGGGTAAAAGTTCGCTGATTGTTGACACATAATATGAGAGCATATATAAATAGAAAATATTAGGCTACATTCTAGTGATGAAGATTTTATTGATTTTACTAATCATCTTTTCAAGACAAAGACTTAGATACATTTTACGTACTGTTTCGTTCACAGATGAACATCCGCATCAGTATGTCAATGCCGACATTAGTTGCTTTCCCCGAAAGATAATCTAATCAATGTGAGTTGTTTGTTTTTTTCTGAGTTTTGTTTATTGTTTTGCTATGTATTTTTTCTGAAGGAGAACTTTTTGATTTCTGAGGAGTCTATAATTTAAACATCCGGGATCGACATAATAATGTTAGGTGTTCTCCTGTGAACGAAACGATCCGTAAAAATGTATCGAAGTCTTTATTTTGAAAAGATGATCAGTAAAATGAATAATATCCTGGCCACTTGAATGTAAACTAATATTCTCACTCTCTTTCTCTGGCTCTCTCATCCTGACTGTCTCTCTTTTTCTTTCTCCTCCCCGCTCACTCTCTCTTTATCTCCCTCCCCCTCTCTCTCTCTCTCTCTCTCTCTCTCTCTATATATATATATATATATATATATATATATATATATATATACATATATATATATATATATATATAGGTTTCCAAGTCGCCACTGACTCGTATTCTCTCTCTCTCTAAATATATATATATATATATATATATATATATATATATATATATATATATAGAGAGAGAGAGAGAGAGAGAGAGAGAGAGAGAGAGAGAGAGAGAGAGAGAGAGAGAATACGAGTCAGTGGCGACTTGGAAACCAGGTTCGAGCTCTCCGACCGACGTGAATTAACATCTCTACACTGAAGATTGCGTAAGCATGAAATATCGATGTCTGTAGGTAATAATACGTAATATTTACTTATAAAATATTAGTATAACCTATTTAACAAGGATGTGTGCACTCTGAGATATTTTTATGATGAGAACTAATACTACAGTTTAAATGTGAGATTCCAACTCTTTTGTTATTGTTGCCGAATCCTGTCCCATTTGTTCACTGTATCGTTTATAGAGTTAAATCTCTATTATTTCATGTTAGTTGACGGCTCGAACTCCGAACACAAATCGCCACTGATTCGCAGTCAAGAGCGTTCCCCCGTTGGCCTATGCGAACTAGCTAATAATTAAAGAGGAATTTAACTTTGTAAATACAGAGTCGGCAGGTATATTTACAACGAGCAGTGAGAGTGATCTTACAACAACAAACTGTGTTGGATCTCGCATTTATATATATATATATATATATACATGAGTGAGTTTATTCTCAGAATATTACAAAGAAAATAAGTTTACATTTCAAAGGTAAACAAAATAATTATTTCAAATGAAGATTGATTCAATACTTAGAAATTGTTCCAATATATTTTTAATATCCCACTTCCTTTTTGCTTTTTGCGAATAGTTTCAGGTCTTCCATGTACATCAGGTGCTTTATTCTTTGTTCTGTGTCGGTAAACTTGTATCCGGCATCACATTTTCTGAGTATGTGGTTTAATGGTGTCATGGCTATTATAAACAGTAGTGGTAATAGGGTGTCTCCTTCGCATATGCCTCTCTGTATTTTATTTTTTATCTAAGTCAGGTGTTGCCCTCCAGCTGTCAGTTTCATTGCTTTCTTAATAAGATAAATAATCCTGTCGGGTCTCTTAAACATGTTTAAGCATTCAATTATCCATGCTTAAGGGATTCTGTCGTAAGCTTTCTTGTAGTCAATCAATGCCATTGATTATTTTTCTGCGTTTTATTTTTGTCAGGATCTTTTGATATATGTATAGCAGATCATGCGTCTCTCTTTTCCCTTTCCGGCATCCTTTTTGTTCCTCCGGGATAGGTCCACAATTGTTTAGGTATTAGTAGATTTGTTCTCTCTCTCATAGACATGTACTATACTGGCTTTAATAAGCAAGGAAATTATTGTAAGTGTGGGCTCCTCGCAATGGTACACATATTACACTAACCCCAAAAGAGGGGGTAATACCTCGGTGGATGGTCTCATGGTAACCTAACAGATACTACAGTATCCCAATTCGTCTGAAATAGTATCGTAAACTGAATTCAGCATTAAAAGATAGTACAATTAATAGAAGGCATGTATCAAATCGATATTAGTGATACATTATTAAATTAATTTATTAAAATATTATATTTATCTAGTTTATGCAATCATAAAAAAATAGTGAAAAGCAAGACTTAATTTTTATCAGAAAGTAAACCCATAATTTTGAAAAACTTTATTTTAAAAACATGTTGAAATTTATTATTTCAAAAGTGTTTCCTTTGATTAATCTTAAGGCTCAAAAATATTTTATTGAAGATTCACCCAAATATCAAGCGCTCGGTGTGAATTAACACCTATGTAACAATATGCTCAGGCATTTCATGTTCGTACCTACGTAATAGCCTTTCAAACATATGTAAATCAATGAGATCGTCTGATTAACAAAGATAGTCATTTGTGATAAATCTAATGTCACTAAGGTAAATTAAAATCCGAATTTGCCCATTTTAAAATGAATTGTTCGAAAATAAAAATATTTCGTCCCGTCGACTAAACCAGTACAGTTTTCAATAAATATATTTAAAAAATGATATTCGCTTTATTTATTTGTAAATATTTAGCTGACGTTCATGTTCATGGGCAAAAAAACAGAGACTATTTACTGTTAAAAAAATAAGTTGCTACAATTTTAAATAAATGAAGAAAAATAGAGATAATTGTCTAATTTTTTTGAAGAATTTTAGCTGACAATGACAATTACTTTCACAGAAGAAGGAAAGATCATGTTAGCTAATAGTATAAGCCTTGGTAGACATTTATAATTTCGAAGTGAATATTATTATTAACAGTAAATTATACAGCTTAGTGTAAAATACACCGTAGAATTTCCACGGGGTCCCGCTAGTTACCATCAATGGATTAATCGTAAAATCTTACCCGAGAAATGTTGTGTTCAATCTTGTTACAGAGCTTTTGTTATGGATAAAAGAAAAACACCAGATTAGGCTGTCTGAAGATACCGGCATCCTGACCAAAATTGTACCCAACATTGATTTTATTGTTTTTCCTTTCCCTTTGCAAAACTCATTCATGTTCTGCAAAGCCCCCCCCCCAAAAAAAAAATATAACAATTTTCTTCTATACAAAACGACCAAACGATATACCATGAATAAATACTTGAAGATATATAGATATATAGAATCCTTTACCAAAATAACCGTATTCGACATTAACTAACTCGTAAAGTGTTTATATGCCGCTAAACAAAACAACACAACTAAACCAAAAAATAAATTGTATTTGCTGTTTACGGATGACTGACGCGAACTGTAACTGTAACGGTATTCACCCGGGGCAGGGGTTTTAGCCGGCTCTACATGAGTTAACCGCATCACTCGTCAAGGCGGTCCTCCCAAACCAATCGGCAACTGAGTCTCTGGAATACTTCAGCCATTCACAGTTCCAGCGTCGAACACAAAAAAACGCGGGGACCAGCCACCAGCTCTATGTCTGTTCTCACTGTTCCTATCGAAGTCTTCAGCTGGTCAGCTCTGTGTTCCTTCCAGTCGGCGGTGCGATTGGGTCGACCAACTTGCGGATAAATTCTTTCTCAGAGAATGCAGACTCCAATATATCATTGGAAAATCCTTAATGCAAAATTAATTGGATTCATCGTAAAGTATTACTCGTGGAGGTTGTTTGATCTTACTATATTTGCTTTGTTTCTAATTGTATATGCCCCAGAGAGAGAGAGAGAGAGAGAGAGAGGGGAGAGGGGAAGAGGGAGGGATAGAGGAGAAGGAGAGAGGGAGAGAGGTAAGACAGATGAACTGACAGCTGAGAAACCTGTAAATATAGTATCCGTGGTACAAACTGATTTTAATACCAATCCTGTTTTTTTCGGGGGAGGTGGGGGTCAAGGTATGCACTTTTTCTTACATATTGTAACACTGGTTTTGTTTGTTGGAGTTATATTATTCAAAGTTAGCTGTTGTTGTTTAGTATTTTTTCACATGTCGGTTTGTTTTCTCACTCAAGCATTTGTAATATACCCGCGGTTTACATTAGTACAATGGTGTGCATAGTAGTAGCCCTTCTTTAAATTTGTAATTTCTTCTCGTCTTCTCCCCAGTAATTTTCTGGGTATTCTTAATGCGCTTACTATTATTGGTATGCCCATAGATTTAAAGTCCCATAGCCTCTTCTGTTCTCTGTAAATTTTCATGATTTTTATTTTCTGTTTCCTTCAAATTCAGCTTGTGATCAGCTGAAACAGCCAATTCTAATATGTAGCAGTTTTACGTTCTAATAGACGGTGTTTATGTGTAGTCTTCAAGTTTAGATTTGCTTGCATTTCAGAGTCCTAGAGAATATGATGAATTTTATTTCCCAATAGTGTCTCTGGTTTGTTAACGATTAGTTTGTATCGTCAATCTGTAGTCATTTGTAATAGACTTTCAATTAACTTCTCTTCTACCCAGTCATCTGTATTATTATATTCCTTTTCGGCCAGTTTTACATTCGCTTATGACAGCATTCTTACAACAACCAGAGCTTAATATATATATATATATATATATATATATATATATATATATATATATATATATATATATATATATATATATATATATATATATATATATATTATATATATATATATATATATATATAATGAGGAATGCCGACGGAGCTGCTCAGACATTTTTTGTAGGCCGGAATACGCTAATTCTAGTGTGCTTACTTTTTGAAAACCACATCTGACCTTCTGTTTAACTTCTTGGGGAGGAAGTAAATAAAGCGACTAGACGCAGCAAGCGTAGCAGTGTCTCAAATAATGCACGAATTAAGTGTCAGCGTAATTTTGCTTCGTGTTGCTTGCATTAATATAAAAAAGGGAAACCCTTTTTACAACCGAAAACAAAGTTGTATGTGTTTTCTATTTTGTGGTTTGGGCGAACTACCAACGGGTAACAAAGTAGCTGAACCAGGAACTACGACATAACAACTGTAAGAAACCAGAAGCAGAAGCAGGTTGCTGCAACAAAAACAAACTAACTGCTGAAATAGAGACAGTCACCACTCTTATTATTAATGGATAACACTACATTTTTCGTCTGTCACTTTAAGTGTAAACGCACACTGATAAACCTGCATGCATCGTTTCTTACGGGGTATTTTTCGCGCATATGGTTTTGACGGTGTTATAGTATATTGTTACGGATGTAGAATGGATTTACTATACATCGACTTCTTACATAACGTTGTTTATAAAAACCTGGTAGAATGGTCAACCTTGAAGAAAACGACGCAATGTGACATCAATTTTGCTACCAGCTCCCAGTAATTAACGAGGCTTAAGCTGTCTCTTCTCCTCACCTCGGTAACTAAACAATAATTATTATAGTATCGCATGCTAACAGAATAATCTATCACTTCTGGCAGTAACGGAAACCAGGGTTGATTTAATTATAAACGGCTCAGCACTGTTGAAGCAACGCCTTAGTCTTGAGGCAAAAATATCCACCAGGTTGCGTGGTCGTGTTCAAATAGTATTGTTTACACGCTATATTGGACCGGTGTTACTCAGGAGTCTTTTTACTTTCGATTCTGTTTTAATCATTGACCTCCCCCCCATTGAACTTTCTCTTAAATTCTTATAGTAATATATTTACATTCAGATAATATAATTTAATGAACGAATATATTTTCTTAACAAGAACATAAGTCAGGCGTGAGATTAAGAGACTCTTTAGCAAACTATCTTTTTTCTTTTATCTTTTTTTTATCTTTGTTATGCAAGTATTTAATTTACTTTCATTTCTAATTCTGTTTTTCTTTTTCCTCTTTCTTTTGCATTTTTTTTACTTTTTTTCACCTTCTGTATTTCCGTTTCACTTGTTTCACTCTTTTCTTTTCTTTCATTCCGTTCTTGTTTGTCTTCTTCATTTTTGTCTGTTTTCATAATTTTCACTATTTATGTCTTTTTTGTCTTTTCTCTTTATATATTTTTTTTACTTCTTTCTCTCTTTCTTTATCTCCTTCTTTATATTATTTTTCAAACTTATTTTCACAATTTAAATTTTTTATGTTTATTTTCTTCAATTATTTTACCTTTTATTCCACCTTCATTACATTCTCTTTTCTCTTTTTATTTACAATTTAAAAAAATATTTTCTTCTTATTTTTCGTCTTCTTTCGTTTCTTTTTTCTTCTTTTCCGTTTTTTGTTTGTTTAATCATTTTTCCCTTACATTTTATTTTGTTTTAATCTACTTTTCTCCTTTTCCCTTTACATTCAATCTGGAATACAGATATACTTTAAATGTACGAAAACAGGTAACGAGGGAAACGAAAAGAGCGAGGTAGATTAATACTAATACTCTATTAAAACTAACACTCTATTGATACTAACACTCTATTGATACTAATACACTATTAGTACTAACACTCTATTGATACTAATACACTATTAGTACTAACACTCTATTGATACTAATACACTATTAATACTAACACTCTATTGATACTAATACACTATTAGTACTAACACTCTATTGATACTAATACACTATTAATACTAACACTCTATTGATACTAATACACTATTAGTACTAACACTCTATTGATACTAATACACTATTAATACTAACACTCTATTGATACTAATACACTATTAGTACTAACACTCTATTGATACTAATACACTATTAGTACTAACACTCTATTGATACTAATACACTATTAATACTAACACTCTATTGATACTAATACACTATTAGTACTAACACTCTATTGATACTAATACACTATTAATACTAACACTCTATTGATACTAATACACTATTAGTACTAACACTCTATTGATACTAATACACTATTAATACTAACACTCTATTGATACTAATACACTATTAGTACTAACACTCTATTGATACTAATACACTATTAATACTAACACTCTATTGATACTAATACACTATTAGTACTAACACTCTATTTATACTAATACACTATTAGTACTACAACTAATCTTCACGTTTCCCGCCAAAACTATCACTAAAAATTTAAGAGCCTCTGTTAATTACTCGATACAGAATAGCCTTCTTCTCCTAGATGATACTACTCTGGGCTGTACTACATCTAGCCAGCCTCATGCCATATATTGCCGGAAATATGTTTAAGTTCATGTTGCTTCAAATGGATAGATTAAACTTAGTTTTGATAGAATATCTAGACACATATACTGAAGGGAGTAGTGGTTCATTGGGAATTCTCTGTCCTATGTTTTACAACTGAAAATTCGAAAATTAAACAAAAATAAAACTAATAACTGTCAGCAAACGCATTGAAATTTAATTTTCGTTCGATTTGTATATTTCTTACTTACTGAAACTGTTTTAAAGTGTTTCTATATTTCAAAATAAATTGACGTATTTGAAACCTTTCGGCTTAAGGTTGGCATTCATTTTTTACAAGCTGTGGAGGCTAACAAACTAATTCTAAAAATTTATAAAAAAACTTACAAAAATATTCAGAACTAAAAACTTATGCAAATCGATAAAAAATCAAATTTTGTTGCGTTTAATAAAAAAGTTATTTATTGTCTATTTGTTTTTCTTCTTTTGTGCTGTTAACTATCCCGCACTTTCTTCAACTCTTTATTATGCTTTACCATAGATTGTTCGATTGTATCAAAGATTAATATGGTATTTTCATTTAATCATAGTTTACCGTGGTAGTTCATTTTATATTATGGTTTACCATCAACTATTATTTTGTATCATTGTTCAGTATAACCGTTTCTTTTTTTTTCAAGATTAACCATGGAATGTTTTTTTTATAATCATGGTTTACCATGGCATTTCCTTTAATCATAGTGTACCGTAGATTTTTATTTTGCATTATTTCTTACGTGCATTTCCTTATCATAATTGGATATCTAGTATAGTTTACCGTGGTTATTTTTAATATTGTTTAACAATAGCCTTACCCTACTTATCGTTGGTTATAATGTATGTCGCTTTTCTATCGTAGTTTACCATATAATTATTTTCATTTTTTACCATAGCCTATTTATGTTTACCATAACTACCTTTTTACTATGGCTTTCTATATCTTTTCTATCTGATATTGTTTTATCATAGTTTTGTCTTTTTGCAATAGTTTACCATGGCCGTTTACCGCGGAATTTCTTGATTAAAAATGTAGCTTTTTCTTTTTGTAAATCGTCCTTTTTATTTACTTTTTCTATCTGACTGATCACTTATAAAGGCCAAGAGCTACTCGAGGATAAGAGTCAATGAGACGAAAATAATTGCTAACCGGAAGATGAGGAACACTATGGAAGTAGTAGCATTGATTAATGGTATCATCTGTGTAAGATTACTCATGGGGTTGTTAATGATAAGAATTTGTTGAGATTGGATTTGAAGATGGCAAATGTATAATCAGCAGAGATGCAGTCCCTCGTTAGTGTGTTCCATCGGTGGGAAACCCTTGTAATGAATCTCAGTCTATGGAAATTCTGATTGACGCTAGGTACATAGAGGGAGAAAAGGAAATATGGTTTTCCTTGTGATAGGAAGATAAGTTGTTGCTGTTAATGCCTTACAAGGGGGAACCAAAGACTAGAGCTCAGTCGAGCGCCTTTCATGGAAATAACGATATCTAGACCCGCTATTTTTTGTTTAAATCACATATGGCTTTTCATACCGTTTGAGATTTAGTGCTTTATGGTTACTCTTTCTTTCTTACTTACACGTCTCTCCCCCCCTCTCTTTATCTCTTTCCCTCTTTCTCCCTTTCTCCCCCTCTCTCTCTCTCTCCATCTGCCTCTCTTTATCTCTCCGTATGTTTCTCTTTATCTCTCTCCGTCTCTTTCTCTCTTTCTCCCTTCCCCACCTCTCTCTCTCTCTCTATCTGCATTACTGCATTCGCCCTTTCCGTTCTCCCCAGGCGCTTTTTCATGATACTTTTGTCACCTTCGGCATTTCGTCACTGATCATATCAGTAATATGTCGTCTCGTCGTTTTTGTTTTGCCCACACACTATTATCGCTGCTCGGGTCGCCAAGAGACAAACTACTCTTCACGATTTATGCCCCCTTATGGCGTCCCTCTCTCATAAATAAAAAGAGTCATATTAATAAAACGACATAAGCAGTCCCCCGGATATTCGATATTGGTATTTTATGGAGCATATTATAGTACTTTATAATATATCATTCTTCTATTTATCAACTCAACTGCCGGCCAAAGATTGTGGTAGTTCGATAACTTCATAGTGGACTTACTAGTGGATTAGGTAGGTTTTATAACCTGTAGATATACGACCATTAGGCCTTAATGTCAGGTCTTCAAATAACTTTTTGTTGTTTATGAAATCACTGTAACCGCTGGAAAAGAGACATGAAACACAATAAGTATCGTATTCTTAAAGCTATATGGTCAATATACAGTTTTTTCCTTTGCTAATAAGTCGCCGATTATTAATGTCCGGGTGGGGGAGCTCAAGGATAAGTATAAAATAAATTATCAGTCAGACGATGATCGCCACAACAAAACGATTGGAAACAATGGATAGAATAGGCAGACAATTACTTAAGATGTATTAATTATCCAAGAGCAGTTTAAAACAAGTAATTGTTTTTACATTAGACTTGAAGAGGACCATGTTGTAGTCGGTTATGAAGCAGCCTCGTTGTATTTGGTTCAAAAGATTGGATGTTCTAGGAAAGAAACTTTGTTCATGGAAGTTCTGTTTGGTTTTTGGTACAGAGAGAGAGAGAGAGAGAGACAGAGACAGGGACAGAGACAGAGAGAGAGAGAGAGAGAGAGAGAGAGGAAAGTGCTTGGCTGTGGTTGTAGCTAGGCGAGTTCTTGTGAATATTTTACAGGGGGACCAGAGATTGGAGCTCAGTCGAGCAGCTACCATGAACATCACGATGCATTATAGAGAGGCTTGAATCATCCGCCACTAGATTGCGAAGTCTAGTTTTTACTCTGAGCGGCATTTCCCGGGATATGAGAGCTGTACTTCATCTTATGACGTATCTGGATCGTAAACGGGAAAATGATTGCGTCAGGAGTGAGGTATGTTTTCTCTATATATATGCTATTCGCTCTTTAGGAAAGATGTAATACTCTGGGTGACAGTAATATCCCAGTGAAAGAGCAAGGATTTCTCCAAATTTAACTTTTTTTGGTACTTTTATAGAGAACGTGTCGTCAACGTTCGGGCAGGTCTCGGAAGTGCCCGAGAGTTGAAGAGGTGAAAACAGCCAAATGATGAATTGAAGACTGGCAGACAATCAATTCAGACGAGGAAAATAAAAGCACAATACACTATAAAAATAAAGAACGAACAACCAATAGCTAAACAATTGTTATTTATTAGATGTTATTTTTTTTTGTCAAAAGAACCATTGTTAATCGAATGTTTTTAAATAAAATGTTGTTTTTTTCGTGCACCGAACCGTTTTAAAATATTTTTTATATATATAATAAATAATGAAACCACTAATTTTAACAAATTTCTAATTTTTTGTTATCATTTTCTTTTGTCAATGTCTTTTTTTCTTTCTTTTTAACATTTTCTGGGTTAGGGTTTAGGGTTTAGAGTTTAGGGTTAGGGTTAGTCTTTCGCTAGAAGTGAACGGATTTGACAGAACTCAATGATTCCTTCGGGAGATTCAACGCGCTGACACAGATCGTAGACATTCATTTTTTTTTCAACGCGCTGCAGATCGTAGAAATGAATTTCTTCTAAAAGTTATCGTCTGCTTGTTTGCAACCTGATTGTCTAATGCCTTCTGCAACCTGATTGGTTACTAGTTTCGTCAACAGCTTTTCCGAGAACTGCCCGAAGGTTGACGACGCAAAGCCACGGAAACGCGGTGCTATTCTGCAAAAAATGCCTGAGCAGCTTCGTTGACATTCCCCGATAGGGACGCCTCAGCCGATTTGCAATAAACTATGTCTTTCTCAAAGAAAGAAGGTAAAGCCTGGGGAGGTGGACCACTTATGACTGAACGGAATTATACTTCAGCTCGACAGTAAGAAAGCCACTGATTGTCGAAGACGTATCCTCGACTGATATAACTGACACTTATTCAATATGTGCCAGGTAATGTTTAGAAGCTTCTTTTTTGCTTTGTTTTGATGACGTATATGATCCATTCGGATGTGTGAAAAGAGCGTTATTTTGTCTGTAAGGAGACATTTTGTACACATATTTATTTCGGCTGGCGCCGTTTGCTGTTAGCTGTCTGTAAATAGGATAAGCATTGTAAATCGCGTGTATGCTAACGTACTTGTTTTTCCAGTGAGATAGAGTATGTATGAAATTGTGTATACGTGCGTTCGGTGAGAAGCGTGTACGTGCTGTTGCTAAGCGATCGTGAATGTCTCTTGTCATGTGTATATATGCTGCTTGTCGTCTTTCGCCTCAGAGAAACCGGGCTGGATTGTGACATGCTCACGTGTTTCGCTTCGGGCTGGAAAAGAAATGCAGGAAAAGAGTAAAAAAGCTGTGTAATTGGGGTTTTATAGTACGCGCGAATTTTCGGCAATGCATTTCCTCGCTTTTTTGGTTGGCTTAAAGAAACTGCTGATTGAGGAATTTTTTTCCAATCGCGAATCGATACGTAAAAACAACATTCGCAGTCGCTGCTACTTCAAACAAGTGCATCCGAAAGAGATTTTTTATTTTTTAGTGATATAAAACCAATAGCTACAGTTAAAGCAGCAACATAGACAATACTGCATACAACTCTACTTAGTATGATACACACACAGTTACTAAGTAGTGTTGGAGTAGTATATTATATTTTTTCAGGAGGTGGATTGGGTTATTAGACAATAATGAGAGATGCATGAAGAAGCGCTTTTCGCTAGATGAGAGGTTCTGCTAATGATCTAAAGAATTACATCCCTGACATTAGTGTTGTATTTACCGATAACCTCGGCAGGCTAGGGCCTCAAGCCTCAACATTTAGGTCACCTAGTGTACTATATTATTTAGGGAGGATGCTGAAATGAAGTTGATAACGACGTGGGCTAACGAGCTGCAATGCGAAGTTCGAATCTTGTCGTTTCCATAGCATTACTTTCATATATGGATGTTGGCAACTTTCACGTAGTCCCTCGTGTAAGTACTTTATTTCGGAAGGAATTGGGGAAAACAATGTCCACAAGAGAATCGATCCGCTTAATGCTGTAGTATGCTGAACCACACGAAAAGAAGAAAACACACGATTATAGGTGTTGCTTACACAAAATATCACAACGCAACGTAGAATCTAAATAAAACTCTTCAGTTATTTCCTTTGCCAACAATTTCGGAATAATATTGTCTTAAGCTAATAACCTGATGCTTGCATTGGTTTCTGTATTTTTTAAATGGAAATCGCTCCAAACAAGGCATACAGCCATTTGATGTAAGGAGCTAAAAAATAATATTTCAAGGTAAAAAAATATGCCAACGATAAGTGTTAGGTGGATAGATTCCGACCCAGAAAACAGCAATTCTTCCCCTTTTGTCAGAAACATTTTAGCTGTGGAAAGACCTATTTTAGAAGAGTGAAGATAGAAACACTATGAAAAATAGGTGCATTGGTTTGTATAAGTTTTCTTTACGACGTAATACAATTGAACAATACACTGCGCAGACGGGTAGTAGTTTTATGTAGTAGACATTCGGGAACAAAACAAAAGACAATATATTGGGTTGAGTATGTGTTGACAAGGCGAAATAATCATTTCCTGGAGTTCGTAGATTCTCTGCTTGGCAGGATCACATATTGCCTGTTTTTGGAAGCAATGTCGAACTGAAATGTTCATGTGGATCACGTGGTCTGGCTTTAGCGATCGTGCGTGAATCTCGTTACATGCAGATGTGCTCCTGGTGAAGAGGCGATGATTACAATGATTCGCCAAGCCGAATTACAACACCAGTAGATCGACAGAAAATAGTTAATTCATGTAAGCTGCTACAGCATCGCTCACGGAATATCCGAACTAAATGATAAAATAAGGGAAACGAGAGTTATTGATCTTGTTATTTCAAGAAAGCAGTGAGATTTCTAAGTGTCGTTATGATAGAGATGCGTGTGTAAGAATAGGATTAGTCGGGTAAATTTCCACGTAAGTCTAAAAATTAGGTAAAGTCGAATTTTCCAATTATATTTCAAAATAAGATGTCCTAGCTGTGACTTCACGGGCACAGGAAGCGGAGAAGCGGATGTGTCAAATTGGGAGATAGAATCGCTCGCTTTCGTCTGAACCACAAGTGTAGCGGTCGGACATAGGACCTATTTCTTCTTGTCCCCTGTAGGCAGTTTGGTCATACACTGACCAATCGGCTTACAGGGCGTATGATTTTCTAGCTGCCCCCAAACGGACTACTTTGACAGTTGAGTCTAGGGACGAGATCGCCAGAGAGAAACAAGACGCGATCGAGGAAACATCATCTCTCTCCTGCATGACCATCGTTCCAGCTGCAACCACAACGTTGACGTTTCTTTGATTTTCCTTTCTGGACATTGTCCAATATTTTGTTACTTTACCAAATAGTAAAGTAACCTTTTTAATAAATCATATTTCGTATGTTGTTATACAGTGTTTGTTTGCTTGATTCAATTTCGTGCATAGAGATGTAAGAAACATTTCTACTAATGATGACTCCTGACGTTTAAAATAATAAATAAAATTGCACGATTTTGAGTTAGGCAAATACAAAAACATTCGAAGTATTTCAACAGCGAAACGATAAAAATCTCCAGCTTTTGAAAGAGTCAACAAACAACAACGAAAATCAACAAAAACAACTAAAGAAAATCTTTCGCGAAAAAGGAAAAACCATACTTTCTGATATATTTATGAAAAAAAAAATACTTTCCAAAAAAAACATCAAAAGAGAAAAACAACGCTAAGAATTCGCGAAAAACAGAGATCAACAAATTGAACAAAAACTTTTCACGAAGCAAAAAAAAAAAAAAAATTTCATTAAAAAAGGTAAGGAAAATCCTTGTGAACATAAAAATATAATTTTCATAAAAAAAATTTTTTTTTCAACAAAAACAACAGCAAAAAAAGTTTGCTTAATTACAACCATATAAACAAAAACAAACGCGCACGAGCGCTGCGTCTACAACTTTAATTTCCTCAAAAGACTACAATCGACTTACACAAGTCAATTTAATTTTAAAAAAAAATAAAATTTTTTAAACAAATATTTCCTGTTTAAAGGTCCTTCTCAAGACGTGAGTACACACATTTTTACACAAACAAATATTCATACATTACTTCTTTTTGCATTGTATATCCTTGGCTTTCAACAATAATATTTTCTCAATCATTTTGTTTTCACTCTAGTGTTTTCGTAAGGTTTTTCCCCCATTTTTCGAATTGATTTTTTGGTCTATTGATTCGGAGTAACCTAAGATGGGCAGCACAGTACTTGCCTTTGCCGGGGACGTTCAAGTTTGGTTCACTAATAGACCTACCACCGCG
Organism: Sepiola atlantica; assembly: GCA_963556195.1. Classification (NCBI taxonomy): domain Eukaryota; kingdom Metazoa; phylum Mollusca; class Cephalopoda; order Sepiida; family Sepiolidae; genus Sepiola; species Sepiola atlantica. Next base: position 86,020,728 of record OY744524.1, on the reverse strand, counting down.
TCTGACTCTCGGCCGAAGGCTGAAGTCTCTTCGTTTTCTGCCACCGCTAGAGATCCGAGCGAATCAGCCATGTCTGTTACTGTACTTGCAGCTATAGAGCGGCTTACCAGAGAGGTTGGTAAATTATGTTTGAGGTCGCAATCGCCCAGACGCCGGTATCAAAGCCGTTCACCATCTTCAACCCGCCGCCACTCTAACCAGCCAGGACTATGCTTTTATCGTAGTCGCTTCGGCACTCATGCACGGCAATGCAAGAGCCCCTGTTAATTTACGAACCAGGGAAACTGATTTCTGGAGACTTGAGCACGATACCGTCTTCACTGAAGCTACACAATCGTGCACTTTTTATTTATGACTCCATTTCTCAGGCACGATGCTTGGTTGACACGGGAGTCGCTTGCAGCATTTGGCCACTGAAACTCCTCAAAGAGAAACCACCAGTGTCGCCTATTACTCTGCAAGCGGTAAATCATTCACCAATTCCCACGTACGGTCAAATTTCTCGTTCTTTTGACTTGGAATTACGCAGAGACTTTACGTGAGTATTTACTGTGGCTGATTTACCTTAACCCATCCTGGGCTCGGACTTTCTGCACCACTTTAATCTTTTAGTGGACATGCGCAGACATCGGTTGATAGATGCTAATACGGAATTTTCCGTCTGTGATTTGAAAACAAACACCCCATCTATCAGCCCGGTATTTTTTTTGCCGCTACCGATGACCCGTACCAGACACTTCTACACTCCTACCCGGAGTTGACTAACCTAAATTCTTTTGTGAGCAAACCCACTCATTCAACAAAACACCACATTGAGACCACAGGAGCTCCTGTGTTCTCACGCCCTCGTCGCTTACCTGCAGAGAAACTAAAAGCGGCGAGGGCGGAATTTAACCATATGCTGCAGCTGGGAATTATACGCCCCTCGTCCAGTCCATGGGCTTCCCCTTTGCATATGGTCCCGAAGCGTTCCGATGATTGGCGTCCGACTGGGGACTATCGATGACTCAATGCCATGACGGTACCTGATCGTTACCCAATCCCACATATACAGGACTTTGCTTCATCTCTGCACGGTTGTAAGACCTTCTCCAAACTGGACTTAGTAAAGGCTTACTATCAGATTACACTGAATACGGCCGACATACCTAAAACAGCAGTATCAACTCCATTTGGAGCGTTCGAATTCTTAACTATGCCTTTCGGTTTGCGAAACGCGGCTAGTACCTTCCAACGCTTCATGGATGAAGTAGTGTAAGATCTCGACTTTGTCTGTAATTACATAGACGACATTCCTGTGGCAAGTGCCTCACCTGAGGAACATGTCACTCATCTCCGCCTACTGTTCGAACAGTTTCAACAATACCAGGTGAGGATTAACCCTGGTAAATGTGTACTTGGTGCTTCGTCACTAGTTTTCTTGGGCCACAATATCAGCCCTGAAGGCGTATCTCTTTTGCCTGAAAAGGTTAAGGCACTACAAGACCTTCAACCACCCACTTCACTTCGCCAACTAAGGCACTTCCTCGGTCTGCTTAATTATTACAGACGCTTCATCCCACACTGTGCAGATCTCCTGTCTCCTCTTTCCGACCTGCTACGTAACAGGAAGAAGAAAAACGAGCAGATTTCACTGAATGATGTTCAGCTGAAGACATTCAATGAAGTGAAGCAGAAACTAGCGACAACATCCTTGCTTGCACATCCTGTTTCCGATGCCCAGTTTTCACTGGTCGTTGATGCATCGGGCACAGCAGCACCAAGGCCAATTACAACCTCTCGAATACTTTTCGAGACAACTAAAACCGGCAGAACAACGTTACAGTACGTTTGGCCGTGAACTCCTGGCAATGTACCTCGCAGTGAAACACTTTCAGCATTCACTCGAGGGCCGTCAATTCGTGATCTACACTGATCACCGTCCGCTTACATACGCACTGCGTTCTAAGCCGGACAAATATTCTCCTCGCGAAACTCGCCACTTGGATTTTGTTTCGCAATTTACCAACGATATCCGACATATCTCTGGTGAACAGAATACTGCGGCAGACGCCTTCTCTCATCTTCCTATCAGTTCGCTGTCCTCACCTCCGGATATCGATATCCAACAGATGGCCTTAGACCAGCCACGTCTGGACACTTTGGATCTGTCGTCACCTGAATTTGCAACTTGCAAATTCACATACCTGCCCGTGCCCACTTCGGACACGCAGATCATCTGTGACACCTCAACAGATTCACCTCGCCCTCTTGTTCCATTGACTCATCGTCGGGTTGTCTTCGAGACCCTCCACAACTTGGCACACCCCGGACTCAAAGCCACAGTGAAGCTGATTTCGGCTAGATTTTTCTGGCCGAATATGAGGCACGACATCACTGCTTGGACACGTTCCTGTGTATCCTGTCAAAAGTCAAAGGTGACCCAGCATATCCGTGCACACCTTGGAACATTTAGCACTCCAGACGCTCGGTTTAGCCATATACACATCGATCTTGTCGGACCATGGCCTGTCAATCAGGGATTTTCTTATCTTCTGACCTGAATAGATCGCTTCACACGATGGCCTGAAGCCATTCCCTTAATCGACATTTCGGCTGAATCCGTAGCGCGAGCCCTTATCTCAGGTTGGATATCGCGTTACGGAGTTCCCACAACTATAACCACCGACCGTGGTGGACAGTTTGAATTCCACCTATTCAAGGAACTTTCCAAAATTTTAGGGATTAAACGTATCCATACTACTAGCTATCACCAGCTTCTAACGGGATGATAGAACGCTTCCATCGCTAACTGAAAGCCGCGCTGCGTGCTTATCCAGACCAACAGCGATGGAGCGAGTATGTACTTATTGTCCTTCTTGGCTATCGCGCTGCGATCAAAGAGGACCTCGGATACTCTCCAGCCGAACTTGTCTATGGAATGCATCTATCTTTGCCTGGTCAGATGTTGACCTCGATTAATTTAACAGCAACCGATCCAGCTCTGTACACAGACAGACTGCAAGCTTATTTTAATAAGCTCCCACTTGTGAACCCTAGGCAACAGACCACAAAATCATCGGTCCCTAAAGATATTTCTTCGTGGACTCATGTTTTCCTCAGAAAGGACTCGGTAAAAGCCCCTCTAACTCCACCTTATACTGGCCCTTACCGCGTACTTTCACGTACTGATAAATTATTTACAATTGAAATGGGTGGCAAAAAACAAACAGTATCAGTAGATAGGATTAAGAGAGCCTTTTTTTAGAGAGCAAAACACAAGAGCCACATATTCCCCCTACTTATACTTTGCAACAACCCACTCTTATACCACTAAAAGTGAAGACAACTGCAAATGACAATTATGTCACCACTACACGTAGTGGTCGAAGAGTACATTGGCCAAAAAAGCTGTGTAAAACTCTCTATATATAGAATGAGCCTTGTCTTTGTTACATTCTTTGCACTCTATTAATTTTTACACACATAACAAAACCTACTTTTCACAAAAAGACAAATATTTTTCCAGAAATACTCTTCTATGGAAAATCTTAAAAAGATAAAATAAAGGAAATTTTTCTACTTCCGTCAATAAAAAAAAATAAATAAATATTTTCCAAAATATTTTTCCCTGGAAAACCAGCAAATATTTTAATTAGTTTTTTTCGCAAAACAACTTCTCAAAGAAAACTATTTAACATTTTTCCAGCAAATTACTTTAATTTGCAATACAACTTTTTTTTTCTTAACAACACTATTTAAAATGGTTCCGTCCGACTGCTGCACTACCTTTTTTCTGTCTGCTTTCCGCCTAAGCAGGGGGTGATATAGTGGTCGAACATAGGACCTATTTCTTCTTGTCCCCTGTAGGCAGTTTGGTCATCCACTGACCAATCGGCTTACAGGGCGTATGATTTTCTATCTGCCCCCAAACGGACTACTTTGACAGTTGAGTCTAGGGACGAGATCGCCAGAGAGAAACAAGACGCGATCGAGGAAACATCATCTCTCTCCTGCATGACCATCGTTCCAGCTGCAGCCACAACGTTGACGTTTCTTTGATTTTCCTTTCTGGACATTGTCCAATATTTTGTTACTTTACCAAATAGTAAAGTAACCCTTTTAAATAAATTATATTTCGTATGTTGTTATACAGTGTTTGTTTGCTTGATTCAATTTCATGCATAGAGATGTAAGAAACATTTCTACACAAGAGACTGCAGTCGGAATTTTTGATTGTTGCTTTATTCTCCTCCTGGGGTATGGGGTGGGTGTGTTAGATGCGGATACATGTATACTCTTAAGAACGAATAAAACACCAAATAAGTGTTTAAAGCCCAATTGTATTTATTGATGCTTCTTTCTTTTTTAACAACGTTCGTAAAAGCGATTATTGAAAAGAAGCAGGCAGCGACGGAGAGAAAAAGAGATGCAAACCTTGGCTACCACATCAGCACCGAAATCAGACATGTAAAGCACGTCAACAAAGTGGACGAACCGAGGGGAACGAGGAGAACCCTACCTCCCAGGTAATGTTACATGTAAGTTCAAAACACAGCTGTGCAAGTGACGGTTGGACCGAAGATGACGTTGCGATTTTCATCAATATGGTTAGAAAAAAACTATGGTTAGTTTATAGTCTTTATTTTAGGACTAGTTTATACCCTCCGTCAATAATGACGGAAGAGCATCATTTAATTATTCATATATAAATTAGAAATATCATCGCAAAAGTATTCTATACTTAACAGCCGTGAAATCGAAAAAAGGCAAAATATACAACAAATAACCTTTAACAAACGATAGAAAATTTTATATCGACCTGCATTGTTTTAAACACTTGAAATTGTTTGTATGAATACTTATTTAAAAATTAGTGTCGTTACTTTCTTTAGCCATTTATAAGTGGTCGCTAATTTCAAGCTTTAAAGATTACAAATTAAGCTAACCCCAATAAGACTGGGAATCACCCCGGACTAAGATTTAGTGGTAATGTAATCCTATTTTTTACCAATTTTTAAGCTTGAAATTAGCGACGACCTTTAAGAAATTCGACAACATCTTTTATTGACAAATTCGACTAAGTAAAGTAAGGAAAACATTTTTGAAATAACCAATTTATAAGCAGCTTCATAAGTTTTAACCTATGCAAATCGATAGAAAATGTTTGGCTGTTAACTATGCTACACTTTTGTTATTATCATTACTGATTGCCGAAAGAAAAACAATGGTTCTTCTGCATTATAGCAACGAACCAAATGTCCTTCCTTAATTCTAGAAGAGTGAGTCGAAAGGGAGATAATTCAATACTTTATTACTCATAACGCAGTAGTAAAATCACCACATTAAAAAGGGTATTTTAAAACGATTATATTCGAATTTATTTTTACGGAAAACCATAACACAGATTAGAAAGCAAGAGAATTTGTAAGAAAATACATTAAAAAACGGTATTAAAAGGGAACTTTATTAGCCTTATTTAAGTAACTTTAACATTACATAAAATATAAATGCGATCAGATCAATCAATCATCATCTCTGATGGCATAAATCGGACATGCCATTCTGATGATCGGTGATACCGTGAAACTGCAGTAAAGTTAAGCAAAGTATATTTCATTATAAATTGTCGGGAATAAATGTGGACTTCTTGTATACCCTTACTCCCATCCCTTAACCCCATATTACCATTTTAAAATATTTTTAAAATAGAGTAAAACTTTTTTGGCATATCCCATGCGTACGAAGACATCATAATATTATTGTCAAAGAAATCAGTTTTAATTATTTCCCCTTCCGAAATAAGTTTGAATAATGTCCTCTTTCGATTCACTCTTCTAGAATTAAGGAAGGAAAGTGTGTTCGTTGCTATAATGCAGAAGCACCAAATAATTTTATTTGATTGAGATTGAAACACAATTGATTTAACACCAATTAGTTATAGTTTTATACCAATTATTTTTAATTAATAATTTAAGAAGCAAACGATGAGGTAATTAGTAAATTTGACTTTCAAAATCCTATTTAAAACAATTTTATGGTAAAATAAAATCACTCCCGAGCTTTTTGATCATTTAAAACTATTCTAAAACAATCGCAGGAATATGAAAATTCAAAATATGCCATTGGTATTGTTTGAAGATCGACTGTTGACTTATGCGTTGACAGACAGATAGACGCGGGCATATATAATTGCTTTATATAGAAAGATGCATTGGGATTTTGCAATTCTCAATTTCGAGAGAAATTATAGCAATGACGATAGATAAGGGAAATAAAAAGAGTGAAAATTGAAACAGAAGAGAGAGAGGGAAGGAAGCGAGCGAGGGGGTGGAAGAGATGGGAGAGAAGACACGAGAGAGAAAGGGAGAAAGAGAGAGATAGGGAAAGAGAAAGAGAGAGAGAATTGGGAAAGAGAATAAAGTAAAATTAAGAGAGAGAGAGAGAGAGATGTGGAAAGAAAGAGAATTGGAGACAATGAAGATATAAAGCGAGATGATGGAAAGACAATGATAAAGAGAGATAGAGAGAGAGAGAGGGGGTAGACGGAGATAAACTGAGAAGAAAGAGAGAGGGAGATCGAGAAAAATCCAATAAGCTAGAGAGAGAGACAGGGAAAAGGGAGAGAGGGGGAGATAATAAAAATAAGAAGACTGAGAGAGAGAGAGAGAGAGAGAGAGAGAGTAGCTAAGCAGAAAGAGAGGGGTGGAGAGAAAGAGAAATACAGAATCCAAGAAAAGAGATAGCGATAAAAAGAGAGGTAGGGGGAAAAGAAGAAGTACATTCTAATAATTCTCGAAGACAAAGGAGATGTAAAGTAAAAAAGGAAATGGAAAGCGAGTCTGAGGGAGAGAAAACGAAAGTAGCGTAGAAACAGAAATAATGATGAAAGAGAGAGAGAGAGAGAGAGAGAGAGAGAGGGAGAGAGAGAGAAAAGAGGAAAACAAAAAAAAAGAAACCAAGAAACCAAGACGATATAGAGAGAAAACCCAATCAGAGAAAGAGAGAGAACATTCCAAAAGGAAGAGAGCGTGATAGAGAGAGAGAGAGAGAGAGAGAGAGAGAGAGAGAGAAATAATTCAAAAAGGGAGAGAGTGTGATAGCGGGAGAGAGTGGGGAAGCGAGAAACAAAGAAGAGAGAGGGGGAAAACAAGGAAATAGAGAGAGAGAGCAGGAAAACAAAGACGAGAGAGAAAGCAAGCAGAGAGAGAAAGGGTGAGAGGAGAGAAAATTCAAAAAGAGAAATAGCGAGAGAGAGAGAGAGAGTCGAAGGAAAGTGAAGACAGTGAAGAGAGTGAGAGAAGAGAGGAGAAGAAACAAGAAGCAATAGAGACAGAGAAAATCCTTACCGAGAGAGATAGAGAGATAGAAAGATAAATAGAGAGAGGGGGATTCAAAACAAGGTATAGCGAGAGATAGAGAGAGGGGGAAGAAGAGGGAATAATGCTAAGATATTCCACGTGTAAATATCTGTGTTGTGAGATGAGTTCTTTAAAGTAACTCAGCCAATACTGAAAAATGATTGATGTCTTTTATTTTCTTGATCCCCTAAATATGAGGGGAGGCGGAAGGGTTACTAACGATAGGAAAGATGTTCGTAAAGAATTCACATCACAAGTGATTATATTTCTCGTCAGATTAGCATCGGCGCTAAGACCTTCAAGCAAAAAGGGGTGAAAAACACGCGTCTATATTATTAACTGTTTCTTTATTTCCACTGTATTTCTAATAGGTATACATCTATATCTATATGTGTGCATCAATCTATCGATCGATCAATCTTAATGCTACGAACACGATGTCCTCTTCTCTCTACTAACTCTTTTTCACAGAAGATACGTTGCTATTCTTTCTCTACTGTATCGTTATCTTCATGGTGGATGCTCGACTGAGCTTCAATCAATGCCCCCATCCCAGTAAAACATTTACAACAAAAACTCGTCTAGCCACAGCCACTGTCAACAATTTCCCTATCTCTCCCTCTCTCTCTCTCTCTCTCTCTCTCTCTATCTATCTATCTCTCTGTGCCTTAAACTAAACGAAGCTTACATGAGCAAAGTGTCTTTCCTTGAACTACCCGTCTGTGGAACTCAATATCACGGGTCTGCTTCCCGGCTTACTACAACATTGTTGTTTACAAATCCAATGTAAACAATTTTTTGTTTTGTTCCACCATCCATTCCATCATCATTAACGAGGTGTTCTGATGGTCTTTGACCTGGCCATTTCTCATCTTAACCAACTTTGCTAATCAAACCTTTGAGGTAAGTATCCTCTTTCATTCACAATACGTTATGGTCGGTATCCTGTGATTGCGAAAAGCTTCCAATACTTCTCCCTTCTTATCGTTATAAAGTTAGTCTCTCGTTGTATTCTTATCCTTTCACAATACGTTAAAATATGCATTCTTCATGTTCAATGTGTATTCTTCCATATTTATGCACATCAATATTCATGTCCTGTCACCATGCTGCTCTATTAAGCGCATTCTGTTCCCAATTACTGTTCAGGATCCCACATATTCCGAGAGGGGTCTTCATAATGTCTTTCTATCTCAGTTTCGGTTTATGAGGTAGCCTCTTTTCTTAAAGTTCTCCACAGAAAAAAAACACTTTGGTATACACTCCTCGCTTATTCTACATACATGGCCACACAACCGCAAGTGATGTTTGTCTTACATGCTTTCGATGCTGCAACAACCACTCCGCTGAAGCACCTCCACATCACTAATATGCATCTGCCATCTCACACCTAAACTCCTACGAATAGATTGCTGATGCAAACGTGCTAATCAATTCATGTGTCTTATATACCACCCAAGTTTAACATGCAAAGCCGATAAAATGCAAACATAAACATTGACAATTTGTCACAAGTGGTATTCCTCTATTTTCCCACAGTCGATGTTCTAACCTACATAACGATTCACTTGCCCTTCTAAGACGGAAATCAATGTCTTCATCAAGCTGACACGAGCAGCACATTGTACCACCCAGATACACAAATCTGTCAACGACATTCAATTTCTTACCATACACAAATATACATGGCTCAATTCGAGTTTTACCTTGCGCAGGTTGATACCAAAACAACGGTCGTTTTAAAACTAATGGTTAGTCCTAAGGCACTACATGATGCTGCAAGTGTCCTTGAGAATGTGCAAAAAGGTCACAATATCTCGTGTGTGTGAATAGTGAACTCTCAACTTTGGATTTGGCACTAAGGCATTTAATGTCAAACAACTTACGAGAAATACGAAACCTTATATATATATATATATATATATATATATATATATATATATATATATATAGAGAGAGAGAGAGAGAGAGAGAGAGAGGGGGAGAGAGAGAGGGTAAGATAATACTTTAACGATATAAATAATATCTTTAGCCAGTAGACTATCAGGATAAAAACAGAGCTCAATATAGTGTATAGAGCAATAATATTTATTGAATGACATAATAAAATGAGAAATTAATCAGATTTTATTAAAGTTATAAAACAAGGAGTGATACTGCGTCTTTAACTCATGAGTTTTCAAAGAAAATCCTCTCCTCAGAGGAACATTATCGCAATGACATTACTGCAGGTAATATAAATTAAGCTTTGAAAATATATAAAAAAATACATAAAATTACATATAAATCATCAAATATATCGGCCAAAACACACTTTTTAAAAACGTATACAGTTCATCCAAGTCATAAACTTTAAAACAATTTCAAGAAAAGACTTTAATAAGATCTGATTAATTTCTCATTGTATTATGTCATTTAATTAATTTATATATATATATATATATATATATATATATATATATATATATATATATATATATATATATTTATATCACCCTGACAATATTTAAAGGAAGAAAAGCACACCATAGCGAAGTATAAGGCAAAGAGTGTCGGTACTGGTATGTCACCCTGTTTGATACTATTTTCTACTGATATTCGTTCAGAAAGCTATATGCTAAGATTTACCTGTGCTTTTATACCGTTGTGAAAGAGCTGAATCATCCTCCCAAATTGTTACGTCGTCGGTAAAGAACCGACTCATCCTCGCAAACTGTGGGGGACAACCAAGTCACTCTAGAATACACCAATAAGATTTCCTATTGACTGTGTCTTGGTAAGATCTATACAGACTTGATACACGCCAACGTGTTGCTCAAGACACTTGTTTAACGGAAATGATCATGTCAAATGTTCCCCTCCCATTTCTGAACCAACATTGTGATTATTAAAGAACATCACCTACAATGTGATCTATTTGATAAAATCCTTCAAATGATCTTTCCTGCCAGATCCAGTTATTCTATCCCACGAGAGTTACTATAATAAACCAATCTTTGTGTTTTCGTTTGAAAAATTCCAGAAAATCAGCACTGACTTCATAAATATACAAACAGCAAACTTTTGGCCTCGGTATTTTTTAGATTCGCAAGTTATTTTTTATGAATTTGTTGGAAAAAAGAAGAATCATCAATAGCGAATATTATATAGCATTATTAGTTCGTTTGAAGGAGGAAATCGTAAAAAATCAACCATAAATGAAGAGGAAACATGCTCTTTTACCATGACAATGCACCGTGTCGATTGCAACAATGGAAAAAGTACATGAATTGCATTTCGAATTGCTTCTGCACACACCCTATTCTCCAGATCTGACTCCAGCGATAATTGGCTGTTTACAGACCTCAAAAGAATGCTTTAAGATAGAAATTTGGCTCCAAATAAAGAAGCGATATCAGAGAGCGAGGCGTATTTTAACACCAAAGCCACATCGTTCTACAAAAAATGGCATCGAATTTTTAGCCTTTCCTTCTGTGAAGGAATCTCCATGGAATCTTTCAAAGTCGGTAATCGCGAACAGGCCCTCGGCCTCATACCGGCTGAACATAATATACCTCGTTTGCTCCGTTTAGTCGCTCCGTACTATGGAACATCACGAGAATTCTCCAACTGTCAGGGTTTCCGCAATCGACCTCTTACTCCACACTACTCCTCCGATTCCGAGAGAGAAAAAAATTAAGTACCACCAGCACACAAAGGATTCTACACCCAGGTTCTGTTTCTAATTTTAATAACTTGGCCGACCACTACTCAATATTCATTTCTTTAGTTCCTGTTTCTGCTTTTCTAATATATATAATTATATTAATACAAATTAGGGAAAAGAAAAAATTGGGCTAAGCTGAAATACAAAGAAAAATTAATCAAATGAGTCTCTCTTCTTCCCGTGCAACCACCACCATTACTGGTTAAATACCGCCACGTAACAGGGTTTACAATCTTTCCGAATCCCGGATTTCTTCCTTACAATTCAACAATTACGAAGTTCACAAATTGAAAAAAACTTTCATTTTTGTTTTCTGTCTCTCTCTCCTTCTTTAAAGCTCGAGGTGTGCAAGAAAAAAGACAAAAAAAGAAACAAACAACAAAAAAACAACAGCAACAAAACTGCGGAGAAAATACTAAACACACCAAAAGTAAACGAACACATGTTTTTTCCGAAAACAACTATTCCTTCATGTCAAGCATTTCTCTCTATTGACTTGTTCCTTGAAAAACACACTCACACAAACAACACCACCAACAATGGCGAAATCAATAACTGGTCCACAACTGAAGAGAAAAAAATCTCTGAACTACCACACATACAAGACAACCACGCATCTTGATTGCTCACTAGTATTAAACCCGAAAGAAAAATCTAGTAGTTCAAGAAACTATTCCCCTTTTTTCTCAGAACCAAAGCCGAAAAGAACGTTTCTTTCCCACAAAAATACATTCAACTTGAAAAAAACAATTACAAAAAAAGTAACATTTAATCACCCTTTACTAAAATTGATCACACATTGGCCTACTCTAACCCGGGCAATGACGAGTTATCCTGCTAGATAATTCGCCTCTCGCTGGCCTGTTACCCATTCCTAGCAGTCAACCAATTTTAACTCTCAAGCCTCTTCTCACTCTTCTGCACTCTTTCTGTATCTCTCTTTTTTCTTTCTACTTCCTCTGCCACAACCATGGAAAATGGATATATATATATATATATATATATATATATATATATATATATATATAGTCTCGGAAGTTTCTCAACCATTAAAACTATATATAAACATTTTTTATAACCCCCCCCCCCCAAAAAAAAAAACGACCTTAAGTCCGAAGTTGTTCAGTGGAAAATCACTCATGTAAGTCAATTTAATTTTTACAGTTATTATATTAGTTTGCTTCTAACATTATTTAAGGGATCATCAGTTGTTTACCATGAAAAACTGTTTCGGGAATTTAATATATGTATATATATATATATATATATATATATATATATATATATATAACCTCATTCTGAATCCTGTGAAACAAATAATACCAATACCAACCTACTGCACACAAGATAAACAGGATTTTACCAATTGTCGTCTAAATATCAGCCTATTAACAACATCTGGATTCCTAAACAATTTGAACATTATTATTCTTCAAACATTCATTTCCAATATATTTATTTACTCCTCTGCAGGAGTTAGACACAAGGCCAGTTTTATCTTACTCCCACAAGTAAGATGTGACCACAGCTTGGGTCGAGTAAGTGGGGTTAAAAGCCAGCGCTCGAGAGGTGAGCACTCTGGCCATTTAAAAATTGCCTGGGCAGCCCCGTCGGCATTCCCCGGTAGGGGCGCCTCAAGCAGTAAGCAATAAACTTACTTCTCCCCAAAGAGGGGAGGCGAAGCCTGGGAGGGTGGACCTCCTAAAACTGCACAGGACAAACCCACAGACAGGTGGAATCAAGTCCCGAAGGACAAGACGACACCCGTCTATAGGGGTGCAGTATCCATCGGAACAGATACTACACTTACTTCCTAGCGTGTGCCAAACAGCTGTTTTATTTTTGACGTTTTTTTTTACGGCGCCAACCCTGACTCTACGCTCTCTTCTCAACATAAGACTCTTTACCTTTTGGTCTTTATTTTGTTTTATTTAATGTAAAATTTTCAAAGTTAAATGTTGCCGATAATATTTACAATTACATTATCGGTGTTTTCTTTATCCCCTGAAGCAAAGGGTTTATCTTTGAAAATTCATGGATTAAGGATATGAAGCTCCTTGCTTTTGATGTTCTAATAAATATTATATCTTTACCATTTTTTATTCCTATCTTTAATCTCTAGAATTGATTGCTCTATTCAATATATTGAGCTTTATAACATCACAGTAGATTATTATTAAACGATAATTCAATTATCTTTAATTTAATTAAACATTAATATATATATATATATATATATATATATATATATATATATATATATATATATATATATATATATGGGAAGAGAAGGATGAAGGTAATCCGACGTGATGGGAAAATGAAAAAGGAAAACCAAAAAATGGATGTTTTTTATGTGTACATCAACGTTTCGTCTTTATTTATAAGACTTCATCAGGATGATAAAATAGAGAAAAAATGTCATGCAAGTACAGATACATGTAGGGTAGACATATTGGGAGGAAAAATAAAATGAAATAATGGCCCCTATTTCTCCAACAAGTACGGACGTCCACCCAGTAGGGGCCATTATTTCATTTTATTTTTCCTCCCAATATGTCTACCCTACATGTATCTGTACTTGCATGACATTTTTTCTCTATTTTATCATCCTGATGAAGTCTTATAAATAAAGACGAAACGTTGATGTACACATAAAAAACATCCATTTTTTGGTTTTCCTTTTTCATTTTCCCATATATATACATATATATTTATATATATATATATATATATATATATATATATATATATATATATATATATATGTATATATATATAAGAAATATTGTCCTTGGTTAGAAAGCATTGTTTACATGGTAATATTAATTATTAAAAATAATAATAAGCAATTAGAACGCCATACAATGCATTTTAGTTTTATTAACTTTTTTTATGAGGACTCAAAAAAAAAAAATTTTTTTAAAGGTATTTTTATATATCTTTATTTTGAAATTCAGAAATTCTGATGATGAAGTATATCTTCGAAAATTAAATTGAAAAAAAAAAGTTAATAAAACTAAAATGCATTGTATGGCCTTCTAATTGCTTTTTATTATTTTTAATAACTAATATTATATATATATATATATATATTTAAATGTGAGATGATATATATAATTATATATATATATATTTAAATGTGAGATGATATATATATATATATATATATATATCCAGTTATGAATTTGTTATTGTTTTTTTTTTACTGGCGATAGTAACACCGTTTGTATTTTTCAACTTCTACAGCGGTAAATAGTCATGCCGTAGTTTGAACTAAATAGGACGTATTTTTATTTATATGTATATTTTATTTATTTATGACGTACATAAATGCTTGTTTGTCTCAGTTCATACCATATAGCGTCACGGACGGAGTCGTGTACACTTTAACAAGTTATAAAACGTTGTCGTGCACTCCCCACACGAAGCGTGCACATACATTGTACTGTATGAGGGCGCACCACTCTCCTGTTCGACCGATCGTTTTTGTTTACCGCTAATCCGAAGACCAAGCGCGAGACCGCCAATTATGAATGGGAAGACCTCAACCGTCTACCGGTATCAGTCAACCCAGGCTTGGTAGCTGCTTAGTCTGAGCTTGGAATCGTACCATATGCAAAAAATAGAAACTAGTATCAGCCGTAATTACTGGCCTCTGCTGACTCCCCCCCCTCTCTCTCTCTCTCTCTCTCTCTCTCTCTCTATATATATATATATATATATATATATATATATACGAATATTAATTTTAAGTAAATAATATAAAAATATTTTTACTTACAGTAAGGTTCGAACCCGATTACAGAATCACCATAGACACTACAAGCAAGCGTCACAATCAAATGGCCATGAAACAAAAATAGAAATGCTAGTTCTATCTATGCGAAGTGAGGCACATATAGAAATACTGTCTGGGGAGTGTTCAACGAATGTGTCGGAACATATATAAATATATTATTTCATGTATGCACAAAAAATGTTATAAGAAAATATAATCTTTTACGTATCAATGTTCAGTATATATATATATATATATGGATACATGAAATAATATACATGTTCCGACAAATTCGTTTAACACTCACTCTATATCTATATCTATATCTATCTATCTATCTATCTATCTCTATATATATAGAGTTATAAAACTGTAGGACATGCCTGTTTCCTTCCCTGCGCCATTGCGTCATGGCTTACTTGCTTGTTTGTATCGGTGCACAGTGTATGACGTCGCAGAAGAATTGGATACTATAAGAAGTCATGAAAAAGCGCCGTGCACAAGGATGACGCTCTTCATAAAAACTGAGAATTGTTGATTCTTTATGACGTTGCAAACGGATATCATGCATTACAACAGAGAGAAAGAGAGAGAGAGAGAGAGAGAAAGAGAAAAAGAGAGAGAGTTATCTTTTATGACCTAATTAAAAGGCGATAAGAGAAGTAGTAGGAGGAGGGGGTCAGAGTGAACAGATTGCATAAATCGAATGATTATTGTCATTAAAGATATATATATATATATATATATATATATATATATATATAATAACTTAAAAATCGATGACGTCATAAATTGTTACTCTCAGCAGTCATAATGGATGATGTCAGAAAACGCGTCGTGCGCAGTGGATGCCGTCACCAAAGGCACATGACATAATAAATAGGCGATTGACAATAGTAATGGAAGGCGGCGAATGACAATTTAAATATAGAGAAATAGGAGAGAGAGAGAGAGAGGTTAAAGAGAGAGAGAGAGAGTGAGTGAGAGAGAGAGAGCGAGAGACAAAGAGAGACGGAAGATAGAGCAAAACACTTAGAGAAAGAGAGATAGAGAGATAAAGAGAGGTAAGAAAGGAGGGGAAGGAGAGAGAAAGAGGAGATAGATAGTGAAAGAGAGATAGAAAGTAGGAGGGGGTTATTATAAATATTATTCCAAAGGTCACGGGTCATCTAGTATACTACGATCAGTGTTGACTTTGCCTACTTGTCACTGTGCTCACTTGATGATGTCACAAAAGGCAAATGCGTATAAATAAAGGGCAAATGCGTATAAATAACGGGCGAATAATAATAGAAATAATGTAAATAGTAAAAATTGAGGGAGAAATAGGGGAAGGAGAGAAAGTGAAAACAGGGGTAAAGAGACAGGAGAGAGAATAAAAGGAGAAAAAGGTGGAAAGATGTGAATTAAAAATGAGTTATTATCACTAGGGAGGAAGTGTATGGATTTCCTTAAAAATGGATGACGTCATGATATAAACTTTCTTTTTTCAAAAATTGCCAAAAGCTAACATTCATCCTTTATGGCGTCATCCATTTTTAAGTAAGTACTTTCTTATTAAAAAAAAACAAATACTTATGCAAAACGTCACAGTTGGTCTAGTATATAATACTTAACTGTGGAACGTGTCTGTTTGCTTGCTTAGTTGTTTAGTTGCTTTCTCAGCCTTTTGGCTAAGATCAAAGTGTAGTATCTGTTCCGATGGATACTGCACCCCATACTGGTATTGTCTGGATCTTCGGGTCTGGATTTACGCCGGTCAATGGGTCTGTCCTGTGCAGTTCTGGGAAGTGGCGCTCCCAGGCTTTGCCTCCCCTCTTTGGGGAGGATTGAGTTTAGTGCTTAATGTCTGAGGCACTCTGCCCAGGCAATTTTTTAAAAGCCCCTAGCACTCCTCCTCTGGAGTGCATTCCCACTTTCCGACCTTGTGTCACATTCTACTGTGTGGGACGTAGATAAATAGGTGCTTGCTTAGTTGTGCTTTCTCGGCCTTTTGGTCGAGATCAAAATGTAGTATCTGTTCCGATGGATACTGCATCCCATAGACCTGTATTGTCTTGACCTTCGGGGCTTGATTTACGCCTATCTATGGGTTTGTCTTGTGCAGTTTTAGGAGGTCCATCCTCCCAGGCTTTGCCTCCCCTCTTTGGGGAGGAGTAAGTTTATTGATTACTGCCTGAGGCGACCCTACCGGGGAATGCCTACGGGGCTGCCCAGGAAATTTTTAAAGGTAATAGGTGCTCCTCCTCTATAGTGCTGACTTATCAAAACCCCACTTTCTGACATTGCGTCACGTTTTACTCTGTGGGGAGTAGATAAATACCGGCTTGCTTAGTTGTTTGTCCCTCACCATGCTCACTGAATAACGTCACAAAAGAGAATGGCACTAATAAAGAGACGTAGTTGGAGAAAGCAAACGGACTAAATAATTAAAAGAGAGAGAGATAGAGGGGGTGAATTTACCTTTAAAAAGAAACTGTGTTACTCTAATCTGCAGCATCATCTTTTTGAATAGTTGTATGTTAAATATTCTCATGTAATCTTATTCTGTGAACTTTTTCTCAGCCTAATGGCACAGTCAATGCGATAGAATCCGTTGTTTTTTGGCAAGATATAGCTCAAGTATTAGCTACGGTGTGGAACGTATTTTCTATGACACCGAATAATCTTAAACGCGTCCCTCTGTGTCATGAAGCAAAACAAAAGTGAAGGCGTGTGGGATGTCCGTCTCCGAGAGTTGAAGAACGCGACGCCATCTTTTGAATCAGTATTCGTTGAAAGAAGAAGATTGAAAAATAAATAATGTCTGCCTTCTTACACGCAACTCGATTCTCTGAAAACCGTACTAAACTGTTGAACTTGCTACTCGCTAGTAAGACAAGAAACATTTACTAAGAAATGTACGCACACAAAATGAGTTTCTTTCGGACGAGAGAAAGACTAATTAATGCCTTGTCTACGCGCTAAGAAATAAATCATAATTGAACACCTGCATCTCTTACAGAAAAGTATTTGCGACCCTATTCTTGAAAAGGATTTTTTAATATATTCTTTTAAAGTAAATTGGATATTCGGAAAATTTGATGGATTTTATTTGTTATGACAGACGTTAAAATGAGTGCGATCAACATGTCACTGGAGCCGCTAAAGAATAAAAATGTAAGTATTTAAGAAATTAAAGGCATGAGAATTACTGTTACAATATGTAATTGATATAAAGAAAGAAATGATGTATTATCTTTTTTACACCTATCTAAATATATATATATATATATATATATATCTTAAAGTTAGAGATGTGAAATTTATTTTTATCATGAACATAAGCAGCCGAATATTTGAAAGTAATGGCCACGTTAAAATAATTTCGAAACCGACTAATTATTATTTGAAAGAAACTGAAGCGAAATACATTTTTGCATGAAAAAAGTCTTAAGGTAAAAACAAAAAAAAATGGCTAGTTATAATCAAATAGTGATTTTTTCGGATTAATTGCTATCGGAGAAAAACTCTGATAATCCAACATGATAACTTCATATATTATATTATATCAATACTGACCCAACGGGTCTTGGTTTGTCTAGTATACTACTAAAAGTCTGATGATTATGTTTGTCATGTTCCGTGTTTGTTTGTCACCGTGCACATGAATGTTTAGCATGATGCGAATGAAGGGGAATCATGTAAACAAAGGTAGAATGGTACGAAGCGAATGACGTCAATGATTAAAAGAGTTATACAACTCCTACCCACAATAGGAATATGTGACACAAGGTCGGAAAGTGGGATTTGAAAAGCCAGCGCCCGAGAAGGTGAGCACTCTGGCCATTGCGCCTCAAGCAGTAAGCAATACACTTACTCCTCCCCAAAGAAGTGAGGCAAAGCCTGGGAGGGTGAACCTCCTAGAACTGTACAGGACAGATCCATAGACCGGCGTAATTGAAGCCCCGAAGGTCAAGACAATACCAGTCTAGAGACAGAAAATGAGGAAAGGGAAAGAGAGGAAAGAGGACAAAAGGGGAGAAGAGACAGGGTGAAAGGAGACAAAGAAAGCGATAAACAATGAGAGAGAAATGGAGAACGGATAAAAATGAAATAGATTTACTGGAAACTGGATGACATCACAAATAGAATTTATTTTTACAAAAGTGTTCAAAAGCTATCATTCATCCATTATGACGTCTTCGATTTTCCAGTAAATACTTTCGTTTAAAAAAACATGGTTATCAAGCAATGTCAGGTTATTATATTAATGTTGGGTAAAAGCCTTTTTTTCGATTTAAGAACACAAAATCCCCTCTAAAATATTCCATAGTTCTGTGATAAGATCATGCTTATATTTTAATCCATTTTAATTGTTCTTAGTCGTACTTTGCAGTGCATTCATCATTCATCTCTTACGTTCGTCTCATTTCAGACGGCAGACAATCCAGTCGAGAATACGTCCTCGGTAATCAGTCCGACGGAAGTTAGGGTTAGAGTTAGGGTTAGGGTTAGGGTATTGTTCTGTGCCGTTCTAGGAGGTTCACTCTCTCAGACTTTACTTTTTCGCTCTTTTGGAAAAGGTTTGTTTATTGAAAATCGTCTGAGGCGCGCCTACCAGGGAATGCCAACAGAGCTGCCGAGGCAATTATTGTGAGCCATAGTGCTTCACCTAGCTTTTTAATTCCAATCTTTCCGATCTTGTGTCACATATTCAAGCGGTGGGAGGAGAGGTAAATACCAAATAACTTATCTCTTACTCACTTTCTGTCTATCATACTCATTCACTCTCCCACTTTATGTTGTTTCACCCCAATCTATTATTTTATACGTTATATATCACTCTCGTTTTAATCACTCTCTCTCTCTCTGCCTGCCTGTCTCTCTCTTTCTGTTTTTCTCGGTTTGCTAACAATCAGAGGTAATAAAACTAACTATAAAACTAAAGATAAACAGAGACGTTAGAATTCAAAAAATGTGGCGCGATTATGACGTGAAAAAACGTGTTTCTCCGATTGTACAGAGAATCTGACAAAACAAAATGTCAGATTCTCTGTACAATTGGAGAAATTCCTTCTGGTATTAAGTATTTTTGACAAAGGGAAGTTTCTTTTCCCGAAATATTAAATAAAGATTTTATAATCATCCGGACATTACACCAACAGCTAAAAACACTCATGCTGTCATGTAAGATTTTAAGAAAAATAAATAGTAAGTCATATTTGGTATTCGATTTATTATTTTTGTTCCTTCCAACTTACATCTTACCCGGAATTGGTATGCCCACAACCTTTTAAAAACATACTACTACTATAACCAGCAATGCTTCAAGCAAACTACCATTCTCTACTATATATATATATATATATATATATATATATATATATATATATATATATATATACTTGCACTAGATGATTCTTTTCGAAAATTGTTTGCTGTTTTTAATGTGTGTTTTCTATGTAGTTTGTTATGTAGTTTGTATTGTTATAATTCATAGTTTATTAAGAGTGTTGCAATTTTTTGTATTATTGGCGTGAGTAGGTTAAATATGTCTCTGTTTATAACAGAAACGCCCGGTGTATATGATGTTAGCTTATTGTTTCAAGAAAATATTTGTAGTGTCTTATATATATATATATATAAATGAATAAATGCGAAATATTTTCTTATTTATTATTACTATATTACCATGAAAACAGCTTAGTCTAATTTAAAAAATTAATAGACTATATTATTTTTAAATATTCTATTCATACTCAAGTGGCAAATAAAATCGTTCGTTTACTTAATTTGCATAATTATATTTTAAACAGTTCAAAATAAATTATTATTTGCTGTTATTCAATTATAATTTGATTGTCCGAGTTGCGTATATATATATATATATATATGTAATACTTTTGTGGATATTACCAGTAATTAATTAAAGTGTTAAAAAAATGACAAAAAATTGTAACCATGTTCATTACTTTTCAAAGGACATACGCCCCTTTCCTTCCTGCAAGGGGAATACTTTCTTTTGACAAATTACTTCTTTCTGATTTCTCCTTCGCCTCCACAACAATCGACAAGCAAAACAAGTTTTTTTAACTTACTAATTATTTTTATATACCTCATTTTAAAGCGTAGTTTTTAACTAAAAAAAGAAGCATTCATTATTCCTAATATAGAATGTTAAACATAATTTTAAAACTAAACTCCTGAAAAAAAAACTATTTTAATATTTATTTCAGCATTTAATTTTCGCAGTTTTTACATTTTCCGTGAAAAATAAATAATAATAAACTTATTGTTTAATTTTGTTTTACAACCCGCCTTTTCACTATTCTGTCCAAATTACGAACAAATAGATGCGTAGTATAATTCTAGATTATCATCCTCTGTTAAACCATTTAATAATAAAGGCAGAAAACACAAAGTTGCCAATTTGAATAAGTCAGTAATAAGAAATTGTTTTACTTGATCAATCGAGGTTCCATACTTTCATTCGTTCAGTTCATTATATAACCAGTTTTTAATGGGAAATTCATTTTCATTTTTATGCTAAAACAAAATCAAATTCCTTGACTTTGAATATCTTACAGACCATATAAATTAACCATTTTGTTTTTTCTTCTAATTAATAAAATGTTACTATGTTCATGCACAGTAAATGTCCCCAACATTGGAATATATCAAATAACACTACGACAATCATTTTTTGTTGTTTTCCTTTAAATTACCAAAATATCAAATAGAATTATTTGTTTTTCGTGTAAAGGAAACTACTGTCACAGTAAATGCTGCCCGTAGGGCGTGTAGTTGTTGTTATGCATCATTCCTTCCCTTATAGAAGTAGAATGCCTGTATGTCTCGCCACTGTAAATGTGTTAAAATTATCATTGTTTATAAGCTATTCAGAATTGGCCGATCGGTTAATGACGTTGGATTTGGGTTGAAAAATACTTGTAATCCAGGGTTTCGAATCGTGTGACCGATAGCGAATAGTCATCCTTCTATGCTGATGAGTCTCGATTGAAAAAAGACGAAACGTACACGTCCATAGATAGATAAACAATAACAAATATATATATATATATATATATATATATATATATATATATATATGTGTGTGTGTTTCGCGTTTTTATTTTACGCTCGTCAGAAATTAGTTGTGAAATTTTTGAATTACGAATTCTTTTTTTTGGTTTAATTTTTCTTCCTTGTTTTGCGAATTCTTAAGACGGGTTACAAATTTTTGAGACAAAATGTCATACTATAATTATAATAGTAATTAGACCGATTCTTAGAAAGATTTTTTTTTAATTTCATCAAATTAAATATAAAAACTAGTTTAAAATGACTAATGGAAGAAACATATTTTGCTATTATTTTGTTTTGTCTTCTTAGTTTTTGACTTAACATCATATATAATAAAATAAAACTAAAAATGAACATTGAAAAATCATTGTCGTTTGTTAATGATTAACAATATTTTTTAATATTATTTGTCACTTAAAAATATACGAAAAAATTTCAAAGTGAAAATAAATTCATGGTCGCAGGTCAGTATGGCTAGATTTTCGCCGAATGAAATTAAAATTCGAAAGAAAATGTTCAATGATTAAACATTTAAATTTGAAAAGATGAAAATTGCTAAAAATAATATAATATATACTTTTGTTCTACAAAGACGGGAGTTTTAGCGTAAATAATATATGCAAAACGAAAAAACAAAAAAGCAACTCGGACTTCTTCTCTTTAAGATGTAAAGATCTTAGACAGCTAATTAGAGTAACGGTCTTCCATACATTCGTCAATGTCAAACGAATTGTAATAAACGCTTGTCACAAATAGCAAATCAAAATTCTATTAAAAAGCACAAATTATTAAATCGCGGTCGATGTTGCTTTGTTACGATTGGTAACCGTGATGGTTACATAAAATTAAAATATTTTAAAACATTTCCAAGCCGTATTTAAAAATAAATATTTAAACATTAAAATTACAAAATTATTTCATCATTTACTATATTAACCTGTGTTAAATATGTTTAAGCCAGTTGGATTTTCAAACCCAGACGCAAATAGCAATCTGTCTGAGATATTAAGGTCCACATTTGTAAGGCGCTAGTACGTACAATCCTTCTTTATGTAGTGAAATTCGCCTTAACACAAATCTCTCAACAATTATGTATTTTTGAGAATGTTTTTTTCTGTGCAATTCAACAGATTATAGTATATATTGATGGGGAAAAGAAGTATTTTTTAAAACTTAATATTTCATTTATTTCCGCTTTTTATTTGAGAATTCACGGAAAATGTACAAAGATCCGGCATCATTAGATAAAATAAAATCTAATGTTTTTATTTAGACTATTTAGCTTCATGTAATATTAAAATTTCGATCGATTATATATTTTGTTTAGGTTTCATAAAATAAAAGAAAGGGCGGACTACGTATAAAAAATATTTTACGAAAACCGAATTTTAAAAACATAATTTCATCCAATAGTGAATAAGTATCGAACATTTTGTGAAAATTTGACAATTAGTTGATTTTAATTATGTTTATTAAACACACGTGAGCTTGCGAGTAGAATATTGCCACATCATAAAAACATTGTTTGAAGACGTCGATAATATAAAAACGATTTTAGTTTCTTATTTCCATTATTCTGATACGCTAAAACGATATTTTAAAATCATCAGCAGTTTATTTTATGTTTCTTCTTTTGAATGGAACAAAAGTTATGATGATAATACTAACCTATATTGAAGTTACATTGTGTTAAATATAGCTGAGTAAGTTATATGGTTCGCTTGGGATGTTCCTACTTTACAAGACCATGAAATGAAATTACTACAGAAAATAAAAACAATTAAATGTCATGA
This sequence comes from Sepiola atlantica, assembly GCA_963556195.1. NCBI lineage: Eukaryota > Metazoa > Mollusca > Cephalopoda > Sepiida > Sepiolidae > Sepiola > Sepiola atlantica. The sequence continues at coordinate 85,997,043 of OY744524.1, read as the reverse complement.
AACGAAAGACTTTATACAGATTTTGTATCGTTTACATTTCAAAATGTAATATTAATACCTACTGTCTAAGATTGGTTCTATTCCTCTTCTGTTTATATACAGTATAAATGCCTCAATCTATTTTATTTTTCAATATGCTGAGGACGACGAACTCCAAAGGTAAATTGCGGCCCTTTCTTTTTGTGGGCCCAAACGTTTTCTGGACTGTACGTGCCTGGTCCAGGCATCATATCTCTTTCGCGATGCTTTGTTCGAAAATGGAAACTGTATGCCGGCGGCTGACTGCAGTAGATATTCGGCGATATAGCGGTGTAGTCGCACGGACCTGGAGTCTTAGATTTCGGCAGACAGGGACCTTTGAACGACATGGAATAAGCTGGAGCCCTTGTTTTGTTGCTCTGTTTTGTTTCGCACAGCATCGCCGGTAGGTCGTATTTCGGTGGCGGTGTCGGGTCGCCCGATCGAGAACGCAAGGGTAATGAAATACTGATTTTGGGTGCGCTTTTATAAATATACGTATGGCTTCTTTCGGGGTTGTAGATTAATGGTGATGGTGTACTGTCGGGTACTTTTTCTTTGATTAGGCCACCAATCGTATATTTAGGGCTGTCTGCTGCACCATCCCGATAAACTGGTGTCTGTGATAGTTTCGGGCCGGGGATTTGGTCTACTGGGTATTGCTTATGCCGAACGCCGATGGTGAAACTTGGCCCTTTAGTGTGGTTATCATGTTTCTTGTTTTCTACAAGTGTTGAAGGCTTATATCTCTTACTGTAATCTGTACGAGTTGCGAAAACACGGCCTCTGCCCATGGTCATTTCTTTGTAACTGACTAGAAAATAAAGTTGGTTGTCAACAAGACACCTTTAATTATTAATGTTTGACTGGCTTGCAATAAAGCATACGATGACGTGTTTATGACATCACCAAGATAAAATACATCATTTGTACAAGCAGAAGCAAATGATTTCTATTATTTAAAGTTGCTTTTTTAATTTCTCTCCGACAGCGGTAAGATGTGACACAGGGTCGGAAAGTGGGAGTGAAAAGCCAGCGCCCTAGAGGATGAGCACTCTGGGCATAAACAATTGCCTGAGTATCTCCGTCGGCATTCCCCGGTAGGCAAAGCCCCTTTGGAAGGTGGACCTCCTAGAACTGCACAGGACAAACCCTAAGACCGGCGGAATCAAGGTCCGAATGCCAAGTTTATCATGCACTAGTGCGTACGATCCTTCTTTACAGACAAGAACTATGTCTGGCTGCAATCTTCTACGGTCTCTGACGTTAGACAAGGAAGTGGCTCCAAAATTATTACCGATGCTTCTGCGGACCGGAGACAATAGGGCGTAGCAATCATAGATGCGCTGTATTCCCTGGATGCCGGTTACGCCCACTTTGGGCGAAAACCGATTTAAATACAAATATCTGGCATCACGCGCTTAAAATCAAAGTGTAGTACATTTTCTTTCTCACGAGATAATTCTTCTTCGTGCGTTACCTTCTCCTTTCGGAGGCGCGAAGGGTAAATTTCTTTTATCTAGGTACGTGCAAAATCAATGGCCGATTCACAAAATGAAAAAACATTTTGACCCCCTCCCCCTTCACTTAAAAATATCTTAAAATTCAGGAAATCAACCAATTTTAATGAAATTTTCAATATTTATTAATCAACAATCACGGAATATAATAAAACCATTTTCTTTTTTAAATCTTAGTGAAAATGTATTATTTTTTAAAAGAAAATACACCCTTAATAAAGTTTTATTTTTATATATTAATTAAAAAAATGCATGCTTTTTAAAATGTTGTTTATGTAAATAAAGCATCGTAGATGTTAACAATTAAAAATAAATTCAAAATATTTCGTATATATTACGAAAAAGGCCAGTAAATACCGTGTTAATAAAATCACTATAACTCGAAGAAAAATTAATTTTTTGAATTAGCTATATTATTATTGAATATAGCATTGTTTAATCAATATTTTCACCAAAAATATAATATAATTGAAAAAAATATTTCATGTGATTTTAATGAATAAAGTTTCTGGGAAAATAAAAAAATGCGACATAATTATATTTCTCTTTCAAACGTGTCATCATCAGCGCAAGAATTTCTTGTTTATAATCTTGAAAATAAACCAAAAATTTACACATTTGTGACCCAGGAAGTTAACGAAAAAAAGCATTTAAACAATTAAATAATTTCTACTAACAATCGATTCGCAAGGCTATGGAAGGCACGCTATGTAATAAACAGGCGCAATTCGACCTCCCACTACTCCCCATAAAATGTTATTTTTCAGAGATTCATCGATTCCGTTTATTTCACAATTCATTGGAAAGATAAAACGTAAGTTTTTCTTTGTTTTTTTCATAAATATTCTTTAAGAAGTTTAAAATTTATGAATAAATAAATAGTTTAAATATGACATTTACTTTAAAATTTATTATTTATTTATAATTAATAAATAATTGTGATTAGCAAAAAATTAAAACGTTAACAATTTGTTAATGTTTTAATTTTTTCCAATGAATATTTATTTACTTTTTCACACTGAAAATTAAATACTATTTTAGCTTAAAATAAAAAAATACCCATTAAGTTTTATTTTTAAACAATTAATGTATTTTAAAATCAAATTAATTCTATAAAAATAAATCGAGTAATGTAATTGTTCAAGTTCTTAATCAATCATCATGTAAAAATAATTGATAAAATTGAAGGAGTTCGTAAGGTAAAAATAATTTTAACATTAGAAAAAAAGTTATTTCAAATTCTAAGGAAAAACATTGGTAAACAATTTCAGTTTTTTTTTACAGATATGCTTACAGAAGCACCATTATTATTTTTTAAACATTTCCATAAATTATTTTGCAAAACATTTGTTACTGCAGTTCAGGGCTTCCATACTTTCAGATTTGGTCGCCAAATTTTGTTTAAACTTACATAAAACAACGAAAATACGCCCGGAAAATAACGTTCATTTTTTTCTTTTGGATAATTCGGCAAGTTTTAGTAGAGACATGAAAGTCAATTTTTTTTTAATTCACTCTTGTAAGACTAAATTTAATAATTATCTTTGAAATAGTTCCAAAAAATTGATATTTATCTTTCCAACGAATTTAAAACGTGTTTTATTGAATGTGCAGCTTTAATCAATTTTTGACGTTTATAGTGGTGTTTGACAACATTTTTAATTCTAATTTTTTGTCAAACGTAAATATACATTTGTTTCCTTTTATATATTAACATTAGGCTTTTATCTTTCAAACACAATCAAAAGTTAAACGAAAACTGCTTTAAAAAATTAAGAAAATACACTTTTAAGAACGAGAGTCAGTGCAAGCAGCCGCCATTTTTGCACGTACCTACTTTTATCTCTTCTTTTTCGTTTGGGATGGATTTATTGCTTGTCGCCTGTGGTGACCTAAGCCGACTGAGGGAGTGCTGATGAGAGCGACCAGGCTATTTCTACAGCCGGATCTCATTATAAACTGACCTTGTGTCTAACCTGACATATGTAATACGCGGGTAAAACCCATCTTTTTTCTTGGGGAAATATATCGATCCATATCGACCCAGGTATTTTGACCCCCGTCCTAAAAAGCCAACACACACAACTAAATAGGTTGACACACCGGTTCTTGTCAGATCACCGAAGTTAAGTGACGTTGTACATGGTCACTACTAGATGGATGACCATTTCGAAATACTAGGCGCTGTATGTGGGAGTACGATGACCCCCCATCCCTCTGGCCAAAATTAACGTCGTCAAAACCATATCGCCTGAACGTGGGACACTTGAGACTACGGACCTTGATATTAACTTTTGACCCTGACATTTAAAAGTTCGGTCAAGTTTGACATTTTGATGGAATTTCAACTTACGTGAAGGTCTCCTCGTCTCCGAATCGGCGGGTCTAGTCCTACAGTCAGGTTTGTTCGCCCCTCTTGGGCATTTAATTATTTTTTATTCTTTGTTCCAGCATCTGTCTGAGGTGCGCACTTAAGCAGCTGGCAGGTTTCCCGGAGGCTTACGTACCGGTCTTCGGTGACGGTCTCCTCGATTCCGAATCGGCGGGTGTCGTGCCTCTTTCAGACCCGTTTATAGATGGAAGCCATCCGGGCTTCAAAAACCTGTAGAGGTGTGACCGCGGAGGGCACCTCGGCACATCCGAGTGCACCCCAGTGATGTTGGGGAGTACTGCGCCGAGCGGTACTCCAGTTGATGTGGTGGGTTGCACACCCGAGTGCACCCAAGTTGTGGAGGGGACTGTCACACCGAGTGACAATCCAGTTGTGGAGGGGACTGCCGCACCGAGCGGCAATCCAGTCTTGGCGGGGAGCACACCCGAGTGCGCCCAGAGTATGTCGGAGAGGGCCGCACCGAGCGGCACTCTGGTTGAGTTGGGGGAAAGCACACCCGAGTGCTCTCCAGTATCTATATGGGATATGCCCATGTCGGGGGTCAGCACACCCGAGTGCGCCCAAGTTCGTTGTGTTGCAAGGGTTGCCGCAGCAGCCAGTAGCTCATGTGAGCTTAGTTTCGGGGATTTTAACCATCCCGTTGTCCCTAGTCTCCCGAGAGATGTCCCTTTTGAGAAACGCAATCGTAGGGGCTATAAGACGCAGGCCCTTAAAAAAAGCCAGTCCCTTGATTTAGAAATAGCCCCAAAATTATATAGGCCGGGGTTGTTTCTTGGGTGCTCCTCAGGGGATTCGTCTTCAGAATAGGAAAATTATCAAGTAGCAGGAAAAATGAGAAAGGGGATCTTAAAAGCACCTCCAGAGGCGTGGCCGGCGCTGAGTAGTTCTAGTTCCCATATCCCAGCAGAGCAGAAAACCCCAATCGTAAATGCTCCTCAGGTCCAAAGAAAAACAACAAAATGAGGGCCCCAGAATGAGAAGACCCCAGAGCATTATAAGGAACTATTTAACAATAAATATAAGGACCTTACGGAGGGAAATAAGATCAAGCTGAGCCCTGGTACTTTGGAGAGTGTCAGAGCTAGGATTGTCACTTTAGTTATAACAGACATTAAGCTAAATGGGCTCACTGGGGTCCATAAGGAAAAAATGTATGAAATGCTGGCGGACTCGAATATACCAGCCACAGAAATCGTATGCAGCGTGGGATATCCTGCTCTCAACCCCGGAACAAGCAGAGAAAGTGTCGAGAAATGACATTGTGTGGAAAGGTCTCAGAATCAAAACGGAGTACCTGGACAGAAGACGGACGACCGTTAAGATACTTGGCGTCCCATGTTGCATCGACGCAGATCATCTGGGTGCCATTATGTCCCAATATGGAGACGTCGAGGCGGTTCTTCCGGTCCGTGGCCCCCAAAATATCCTCACAGGGGAGTATATATAAAAAAGGAGTCTAAATTATGCCAGTTTCCTTGCGATACCAGCACAACTCCAGTGTGAAGCATGGACGATGTCAATAATCGTCGAGGGAAAGAAACCTCATTGCTGGCAATGCCTGACGCCGGGGCATATGGCGAAGGATTGCCCCAAAAGTATCGCAGTAAAATCCTCGGCGTCTGGGCCTTCAACATCCAATAAAGTGCTAGCAAAAAGCAAAGCGGTAACAGAAGTGGAAGCTCTAGCGAAAACTAAAGTGCCGACTTCAACAGCAAGAACAACGGGGGAAAAACCCGTGCCAAATTCGGAGGAAACATCTAAAGAGACTCCTTGGAACAGAGTGGTCTCTAAGAAGAGTGAAAGGGCTAAGATTAGTCACAGCCTAACTCAACCCGAAATGACGCCAACACCGGTAGTAAAGAGAAAGCTTTCGGAGCACTCTTTGGAATCTGAGGAGGAAGACGAAATAGGGAGGAGAGAATGGCAGTGGAAAGGGTCGACGAGCCTAAACAAGACCCAAAGGCTAAAAAGAAGAAAGAGGCCCTAAACGATGACGAGAAAGAAAAGATGGAAGGATGTTCAGTCGATCCTGACAATGCTCAACCTACAACTCCCCAACCTCCAACACCCACAGTTTTGGTTGAGCAGAATACCCCCCCCCCTTATTAATACGCCCTGTGAGAGAGCAACTCCAGAAACGGAGAAAGTTGCGGAGAAGCCTGTTGTAGAAACAGCTCCGGAAAAGCAGGTAGCTGTCAATGAGGAGATGAAACCAACATCTTCTACTCCACCGGTAATTAGACGGGATAGGACCAAAAAACTCCCTTTCCTGCCCGGGGAGAAAATTTTCATAGCTGATACCTCCCTGGTTCAGTCGGACTTGAACGGGAGACAAAAGAGGTATTTAAAACATCTAGAGGCTTTTACCCATGTTGATGGGAAACAAGTTCAGAATCCCCTGAACTTTCGGGATGCACCCAGAATTATCGAGACCAACGGATTTCGTCCGAACTGCTGACCGGCAGTCTTGGTCAGGCCTTTGGCGTCCTCACTCCCGAGGACTTTAGGCCCATCTGCGACATCTAATAAAGGATAATGGCTTTAAACCTGGCCACATTGAATGTGAGGGGCATGAGATCTCGAAGCAAGGCTGTCCGCGTGCTAAGGGATCTCGTGGCCCTTAAGGTAGATATAGCTACGATCGAGGAGACCCACTTCGTTTCGTATGGGGATTGTGATGTGCTGACTGACGACTATGACGTCATCTTAGCATATGGCAATATCTGTAGTTGTGGTGTCTCTTTGCTAGTGAGACGCACTGTTGTTCATACGGATGCGGTAGGTCGGCTGGTCGTAGTCGATGTTGCCGTTTCGGATCGTTGCGGTTTATGCGCCCAACATTGCTGGTGAGAGGGTTTCCTTTAATCGACAGTTGGAGACATTTCTCGGGGGTCCGGAGCGAGTAGTTTTAATGGGGGATTGGAACGCCGTCCTTGACCCCAATATAGATAAGGTCGGTGGGAATAGAGGGTCGGGGTGATGTGAAAGCGGTCTGTCTGACCTGATGGCCTCATGCGATCTTGTCGACAGGTTTCGCGTTGATCACCCATGGCGGGAGATGTGGACGTGGCAGACTAGCGCGGCCTTCTGTCCGAGTACTTACTTGGACAGAATGTTAGTTAGAAGAGGCGACATAGATTTTATATATTGTCCCACGTTCACTTGGTTAGGTCATTCGGACCATAAATTGGTTATGGCCCGTTTCAGTTTAAGTGATAGGCCTAGGTTAGCTGGGTACTGGAAGTTGAATACCTCCTTACTGGAGATACCCGACTTCCGGGACAAGCTAACGTTACTACTTCAGCGGGCTTTAGTGGGGGCGGTTATCGGGAGTAGTTGGTGGGTTAGCACTAAGGCTCATGTTAGACGCTTTTGTGTCCGTTACAGCCAGCGCCTCGCTCGAGATAGGGCTAGGACGCAAAAGCGTTTAGAGGATAAGATGACCCGGGTGGTGGCTGGGGGGGATCCCCTAGAGATAGCTTTAATTAAGGGGGACCTCAATCGCTTGGCTAGCGAGCGATATGAAGGTCAAGTAGTTCGCGCTAGTTTAGAGAAAGTCTCTAACGAAGCTGTGCACGTTGACGCTGTTGAGCGTAAGGCTGCCTTACGTCGTGGCTCGGATGGGTACATTCGGAAGGTGAAAAACTTGGAAGGACATACCCTGGTATCGACTCGTGAGATTTGCGAGGGATTCCGCGAGCATTTGGAGGAACGTTTCACCCAGCTACCCAGACTCCGCGTCCAGGAGTTTGACAGCTATTAGGCTGGCTCGCCCCGCCTTAGGGCGGCTCGAGCGGCTAGCTGTGATGGCATGGTTACAGAGGGTGAGATCATTACTGCGTTGAAGCAGGTCGGCTTGAACAAATCTCCAGGCCTCGATGGTCTGCCGTACGAATAATATTTGAGGCTGTCGCCATGTTTGTTCCTCTTCTGAAGGATGCGTTTAACTACTGGTTTGTTCAGGGTTCGGTCCCTGGACAGGTTACCAAAGGAGTGGTCACATTGTTGAAGAAGGTGGGGGGGAATCTAGATGATTACAGGCCCATAACTCTGCTAAACACAGAGTTAAAGATTTTGGCCCGTGTTCTTGCGAATCGTTTGCAGGTTTTCATCGCTGATTTGATCGAGCCTGAGTAGAATTATGCTGTGAAGGAGAGGTCAATTCAAGACAACTTGCATCTGGTCAGTACGATCCTAGAGGGTATAGAAGACGACACTGAAGCCGAGCTGATCAATTTAGATCAGTCCAAGGCTTTCGATAGGGTCGACCATGGTTTTTTGGAATCTGTTTTAGAGGCTGCCGGTTTTAATCCGGACTTCCGCAAGTGGATCTCCATTCTGTATCGTCTGCCGACGGTAGCGGTGCAAGTAAACGGTAGGCTGTCGGAATCGTTCGTGGTTTCTCGTTCGGTGCGTCAGGGTTGTTCGCTGTCGCCCCTGCTTTATGTCCTGGCGTTGGAGCCCTTCCATCGCAAATTAAATGACGGGGCTGCTACACCAGTCCTGCGCGGAATCGCTATCCCTCCTCATTATGCGCGAGTCAGGGTTTCCGCGTATGCCGATGATGTCACCGTTTTTGTGTCCAGCCGTGAAGACATAGGAACGGTGATTAAGGCGCTCGCTCGTTACGAAGAGGTTACAGGGGTCATAGTCAACCGCAGCAAGTTCAACGGCCTGCGGTTGGATGCCTGGCGCGGAGAGACCGCACTTCCAGGTGACTTCAACTGGACCGGTGGCCCGGTTCGGATCCTTGGCGTTTGGTTCGGACCGGGTCTCTAGCTGGAGAAGAATTGGTCGGAAGTACAGGCAAAGGTCGAATCGTCTGTAAGGGCTTGGATTCGAAGGAAACTTTTCTTGAAGGGGTGAGCTGAGGCGTGCGCCACTTACGTCTTTCCTCTCATACTTTACCGACTGTCTGTACTCCCTCTGCCTGCGGACCACCTTCTTGCTTTCACGCGCCTGCTCTCCTCGCTTCTTTGGAAGGGCAGGAAAGCATACGTCCGTAGACAGGTCTGTACTCAACGTCCGTGCGATGGAGGCTTGGGGATGCCTGACTTGGCAAGTCATCGACATGCCGAAAGACTGGCTTTCCTGAGTCGTACTTTAACGGAGGATGCTCCGTGGGTCCCTGCGGTTGAGAGCGCCTTTCCCAACCTCATACCCGACCACTCGGTCGAAGGTCGACGTAGATCGAGAGGGGAGTCCATGTTCGTCGCCGTATGTCGAGCCGCGCTTAAAGCGTTGCCGGGGTCCAGTGACCATGCCCGGTCTAGGAAGAGACTATATCGGAATCTAGTGGAGGGGTCCGCTTCGGATCCGCTTGGAAGGCGGCTTGGATTGTCGAGTGAGGAGGCTCGCTCCCAGTGGAGTTGGGCGCCAGGCCAGAGTTATCTCAACAATTCTGAGTATTCTCTGACCTGGCGATTGGTTCGAAATGCACTGCCCTTCTATGGCAGATTACGCAGGGATGGCATAAGGGACGTTCCCTTATGCCCGCGCTGTGAGGACAATGAGGAAGAAACGGCTGAGCACGCCTTCTTCACTTGCAGAAAAGTTCGTCGTCTCTGGGAGTATGTCAGAGAGGTAACGGCTCGCATCGACGCCGAGCAGCCGATGGTACTTGATGTAGCATACGTTATCAACAACGTTGCACCGCCGTGGTCTAGGGAGAAAAGAATGTTTTTTTCTGGCGATCCTAGTCACAGCGAGATTAGTGACGTGGGTTACACGTCTAGATGAGGTTCATGGGGTTGGGTCTGTTTCGGATCGTGATCTGGTTGTTTACTTTAAGCATCAGCTTTAAGTGAAAATCAGATGCGATTGGAAACGACTACATCGTATGGATTTCAATAGAAGATGGGTGCGCAACACTAGTTTGTGCATCCGACGAGGGTCCAGGTTTGAATACGTTTTCCCGCCTTAGCCTGGCGCAGACGGTACTAGGTCCTACGGAACCCAGCCCAGTATAAAACAATATATTATTTATTAGCCTAGTCGAATCATAAGCCAGTAGGATTAAATGATGTCCTGTCCCGACTTTGTTTTTTTGCAGGCACTAGAGAGCTTCCAAAGATGCCCACTCCACATATTTATTTTGTCCCCGGCTGATGAAACCCTTGCCAATATTATCTTGGAAGACGCCATCCATTCCCGTACCCAGATCCCGATTAATTTATTTTCAGAACGCCCCGCTTTATTCCCACTCCTATTTAGGGGTCGACCCGCTTGTTTTCGGCCTTGAGCCGGAGAACAGTGGGCGGTCCACACTTAGCAAGAGGGTAGGGAGGGCCCTACTAACCACCCCTTATCATTTTATTTGGTTCTTTATTTTTCTTTTTTTTTGGGGTGTTTTTAATGTGTATCCCAATTCTACGTTATTTCATGTTTTCATGTATCATTTTGGGGATATTTTAAGTAGGGTTAAGCCATAGAGTGACTGCGAATTTTTTAGTGTGAATGGCTAGGTTAGGATAGATTAGGTTTTTTGTCATTGTGCATTGTGTTTGTTTTTTGTCAAATAAAAAATTTCTTTGTTTTGTCTTTGATTTTGAAATAAAAAATGTCAAAAATGTTGTTTAAAATGTCACAATGACCCACGACCCCCCTTCCACAGTGGGCTTTTATGCCTAAGGGTGGATACATCTGGTAGATGTAATTTTAATTCCCTGAATTAATGTTCAGCCGGATGTATTGCTCTAAATATATTCTCGGCCTTTTGGCTAAGATCAAAGTATAGTATCTGTTCCGATAGATGCTGCACCCCATAGACCGGTACCATCTTGGCCTTCGGGTCTTGATTCCACCGGTTTGTGGGTTTGTCCTGTGCATTTATAGGTGGTCAACCCTCCCAGGCTTTGCCTCCCCTTTTGGGAAGGAGTAAGTGTATTGTTAATGCCTGGAAGGCCCTACAGGGTATGCCGACGGGGCTGCCCAGGCTTTTTTGTAGGCCAGAGTCCTCACCTTCTCGAGCGCTGGCTTTTCTAAATCCAACTTTCCCGACCTTGTGTCACATCTTACCGTTGTAAGAGGAAGACCAATAAGATAAAAGTGTAGTATCTGTTCTGTGTGATGCTATGATTCCGTCGGAATTAGGGTTTGTCCTGTGCAGTTCTAGAAGGTCCACCTTCCCTGGCTTGGCCTTCTCACCCTTTGAGAAGGGGTTAGTTTATTGCTAATCGCCATAGGAGCCGCTACTGGGAAGTGCCGAGGGGGCTGCCTAGTCATTTGTTGTAGGCCAGAGTGCTCATCCTATAGAGCGCTTGCTTTTCAATCCCATTTTCCGACCTTGTGTCACATCTTACCGCTGTGTGAGGGAGATAAAAAAAAATGAAGCGTTGTTTCTCGGGAGACGATTAGAAATTGTTCTTACCTTTTCATTTGGAATTAGAAAGAGATACCTTTTGCATGTATTACTTATTTTTTGGATACGCTTATTACTTTTGCAACTTTTTATTTGGAATTTTATTTTACTTTTATTAATTATATTCACTCATTTAAAGATGAACCTTGCATTTTCACGTGCACCCATTTCGAAAACGACTCTTCCTTCTTCTTCTAATATTTAGTAAAGATGTATTCTATTAATTCCATCTTCCCTTTTGTAAGCTTCTTCCCTCAACCAAATAAGATTAACTTTTGGGGGGATTTCTGAGTGATTTCGCTTTGGCCACTCCCACTGGCCACGCCTTTTCCTTCACCCTTCATTTTTATTAAAAAATAAATAAAACCGGACATTTTTAACGACAGCTAACAGAACGGGAGTGATTCTATAAAAAATAAACCTCCATTGAAAATTTGAAAGAGTTCGATTTTTAAGCCTAAAAGAAAGAAATAGAATTTTATTTCTAGATAAAAAATACAATGTTAGACTAATTAATAAATTTCGTGGAAAATGTGTGCGAATTTATCGAGTTATTCAAACTTTACTATATTGTAAATAAACTTCGGTTTGCAAAAAGAAGAACACACATTTTCAATTATTTCAATAAATGTTATGAATTCTTAATGTTGTAATTTCATGACCTTAATTGATAACATGGATTAAATTTATTGGATGTGTTTCTACAAGTATTTTTTTTATTTTCGATTTTTGAACTTATTTGATATTGTAGCTATTTGTTCAATATCTTTTCTTTGTTAATAACAAGAGTTAAAATTATGATATGGTTGTCTTTAAAATTATTTTTTCAGGTACGTGAACTTCATTTTCGGCCCGATGATATACAAAGAGAGACATCAGGATTTGACGAAAGCACATTCATTCTGTACATCAACCACAATTAGCTATGTACATCACCTTAAATGTTTTGGCAGATGCCAATCTTCTTTTTCATGTTGACTCTTGTGATGAGGGTCACTGTATTGAAAGAATCGAAAGAATGATTATATGGAGCTCTTAAAATTCTCTGCTGACCAATGTTTGTGGTAAGGAAAATTACTACATTAATAACAAAACATTGAACAGAAAATTATAAACGTTTAATTAAAACTATGTTATATTTAGTCTGGTGAATCTCTGTACCATTTGAGGGCTCTTGATAGGGTGCAGATACGTATCTGGAATGTGCTTTGCCTACCTTTTCTTCTTCTTTGCAATCTCTCTCAGAGGCGTGATGTTGCTAGTCTCAGTCTTTTCTATAATACTATTATGACATGTGTCTTTCAGAATTATGTGATCTATTCCCCGCTTTTTTGTTCCAGCTCGTTTGACTCGTTGTTCTACTGGCATCCATCAATTCGCTGTTTTGATACCTCACTGTAATACAGCTTCCTATTCCAGTAGCTTCTTTCCAAAAACTGCAGAATTGTGGAACTCTCTTCCTGCTGACTGTTTTCTTCATACCGTCATAGCCTTGGTCTTCTCAAGACTAAGAACAATAGACATCTACTGTCTTTGTGATAATCATATTTGTTCTTGGTAACTCCTTACAGCGAGTGACTACATGCATTGTCTACAGCGATTTCCCCCCAAAAAACAAATAAGTTTGAGTAAAAACAAATCTGCACTAGTAACTTTATTGTTTGTTTGTATTTAAACTATTTGGTTTTATTTAATTTGTTTTATTTATTGTTTGTTTACATTTTTAAACTAACTTATCGTTTGTTTTTATTTAAATCTATTTATTGTTTGTTTACATTTTTTTAAAGTATTCATAATTCGTTTGTTTATTTAATTGTATGTTTCCTAAATTGATAAACAATTATTTATTGTGAAATTTTATATTTAAATTTATATTGAATAAAATTAAGTTTCAATATAATTCGAATCGTGTTTCTTCTTTTTTCTATTTTCAAATGCAATTTTTAAAGTTTTCTGATGCTTTTTTATTAAAAAGCTCTCATTAACTAGATATGTGCAAATATTAGAAAACTGCGTCGTATTATTTCTGGCATGTTATTTAATTCGAGAACTTAATTTTTCGTTGAGTTATATTTATTTTATCAATACGGAATTTAGCGGCTTTCTTTTTCGTAAAATATGAGAACAACTGGAAATTATCCGTTTTAAAGACAAAAATAAACTCCTAAATAGAAAACCAGAGACATCTATCAACTGTAAACATAGTAGACACTACCTCCTTAGCAACCCACATACCCCACCTTAACACCACACCAACTCCCCACATAATTTCAAAATTTTTTTTACAAAAATGAATGATTACATGAACCCCCCATTATACACTACCTCAAAACACATTATAACCCCCTACCCACCCACCCAAATTTACCACCCACCCCCACCCCAACAAGTCCTGATGAATCTATAAATCTATAAATATATAACCACCCCACTAAACTATCAATAACATCAAATCTCTAAGTATTACCTATAATGCTCAGCCTCAATAGCCTCTCAGTCATACTACCAATTCTACCAAATTCATCTCCCACATAAACCCATAACTGGGATAGCTATTAACTCTGATATCACTTAGACTAATCTAATCTCAATTACTTAATTTTTCGATTACTATCTTGAACACTTAATTATTGACTGGTGCTTAGTCCTTGTCATTGGTAGTAGAACTATAAAAGCCTACCATCACTTGTAGACATATTTCGCCCAATGACTTCACAAGTAGCAGAATGGTAATAATGATGATAATAATTATTATTATTATTATTATTATGATTATTATTATTATTATTATTATTATTATTATTATTATTATTATTATTATTATTATTATTATCTTGTTATTATTATCTTGTTATTTTTATTTTTATTTTTATTAATGCTATTATCACTGCGACTATCGTAGGTATGATTGGCATTGTTATTATTATTGTTATTGTAATCGATTTTATTAATGCTAAAAATGGTAACACTATTAAACTTATTTTATATAATGATTGCACTAGTATTTAGTATAATATAATCACGATTAAAAAATATTATCACAACAAAATTCACTACAAATAATAAGCAAGCCATAAATAACTATATTAAAATAGAATGCAGAAGTAGCACTTAATACCCTAAATTAAAATTATCAAACATTTTTATCTACACGATAATCACCTATAACAACAAAAATGACAGTTATAACTCTATGATTATAATTCTATTCTCATTTTAAATTTAACCCCCCCCCCTGCCCTGGCTGGAATTGAGGTCACGATGGCCCAAACACGAGAGAACCTCCCACGCAACTTTTTGAAACATGACTTGTTGGGGTCTCCCCCTCTCCCCTCTCCCCCCTCCCTTCTCATGTCCCCGTTATAGGCAGAGCTCCATCTCTGTCCCCCTACCCCCTAATGCATCTTCAATTTCCGGTTGAGGTGAATTTAAAGTCTCTGCCATTTGATTCCATTATAGCCTGAAAAGTTGACGCTCTTTGCGAGTGTTAATGAAACAGAATATATTTTGTCGCAATTAATGGAATCAAATCATCAACAAAAAAAAAAATATATATATATATATATATGCAAAATAAAAATGGAATTGAGGATAAGCGAATCAACAAACTAGCAAAAATATAAACTCAAACATATATAAAAGCTTGAATTTATATGTTTGTTAGTTTGCTGATTCGCTTATCCTCAATTCCATTTATATATATATATATATATATATATATATATATATATATATATATATATATATATATATATATATATAGGTTTTAACTTACATCGACAAGTTAAGGTTTAGGTCCATGTGGCTTCTTCAGAGCCACTACCCTATTCAAGTTAGTACTTATAATAAGTCCGAGCCTATTTAAAGCAATACGTTCCGCTGACTCCGTGCACTGGTTATGTATGCGCGCCCAGGCGATAATCAGGGCATCAACATGCAGCGTGCAGACGTGAGCTCACATTGTTAGCTTTAATATGTGAAAAAGAACACGTGAGCCTTCCCCACGTAAACATAACAGCACACCCGAAAATAGTCTAATCACAATCACCCCCCTTAAGCGACACCGTTTAGCCCCGCGTGCGCCTTTGCGTAACCCCGAACACTTCCGTAAAATCCCTCGGTGGCCTTCACAACGGAAGCGTAAGATACATAAAAGCGAAACGCTAAAAAGCATCTTATATATATATATATATATATATATATATATATATATATATATATATAATAAAAGTAAGAAAAACGAAAAAAGAAGAGAAAAAGAAACCTGCTAAAAAATAAATAACTAAATCAGCAATAAAATATAAACAAACATAAGTAAGGGAGACAACTGGAGAACCCTGGGCGGCCATTTTGATCTGCAATCTGCCTGTTTATCGGACTCTGCCATCCCTAATAGACATACGTACATGTGTGTGTGTCGTGTGTGTGTTTGTGTGTGTGTGAACGTGTGTGTCTCACGCCTCCTTTAGAATCTCTACTACCAACGCCCGTTTCTTGTAAGAGCCGCGTCTGGCAGCCAGCACCTACAACACGTGCTGATGAGTTCGTCATCCTCTGCAGTTCCGTGGTTTTCCCGTCGCAACGCTTCAATTTTTTCCCCTTTACATAGCGCACACGCGACGCGCCCCTTTAAGAACCGATCTAACATGGCGACTTACCCGATTTTTTATCTCTCGCTAACACGTTATATATATATATATATATATATATATATATATATATATATATATATATATATATATATATATATATATATATGACAACTGACGATCCCTTATATAAAAAAACATATATAAAAATATATTTATATTAGAGTAAATTCTTGGAAGGTAACTAAAATAGTGATTGCAGTAGATTGATTGACTTACTAGACTAACATCTTTCAACGAAAATTTTATTTTTTTCAGTTTTGAAGGTTAAAAGACCTTCCGAGATTATATATATATATATATATATATATATATATATATATATATATATATATATATATATATATATGGTAGTCCAGTATCAGTGTAGTTCAAACGAGAGAAAAGTATATATGTAAAGGAGTAAGGCTACCAACATTTGTAAAAAGTTTTTTTCAACATTTTTTTATTATTTTGTTATTTTATCATTTCATCATTTTATAATTGTATAATTTTATAACGCGTTTCTAACGTGGTACACTCTCATCAGATATGTAAATCCATTTGAAGAAATGTCTTTCGATTTGATAGAGTGTTGTTTCATTTGAGGAAAATGGGAAAGGGAGAGAAAAACTTAACAAAATTTCTGAATACGTTCGTCGAACCCTCTCGATTAATCTTCTCTCTTGCCCGCTTCTAGCTACATATGGATCTTAATTTCCCTTAATCACGTGACAAATTCTGAGTCTAATGAAACGGGGAAACATGTGGACATATATATATATATATATATATATATATATACTTACAGACTGTTTCGCTGTATCACATGTATTTCGTGCGGCTAGACCGGCTAGTTCCTCAAGCCGAGCTGCGCTATCATACAACACTGACTGAATGTAAGTGATATCTCAAGTTTTACGCAATGAGCTATGCCTTAAAGCTAATGTCAGTTGGCGATATCCTTACAAATAAGCTCTACCCAAGAAAGGGAGCTTTATATAGTCATTCACATACAGACTGTTTCGCTGTGTCACAGCTCTTCAATCCAGATAGTGCCTCAAGCCGGAATTGAAACTCAACCGTCGAGCTGACAGTCAACGCCTCTACTTCTACGCTATGATACGACACTGAATGCCTGTATGTAAGTGATATCTCAATGTAAACATATTAAAGTGCCAGGAGCTCGAATTAGTTTTACTAGCAGGAAGATCCTACGTTGATCCGGATTGAATCATGATCATTACTATGTACTTTTTCACTATTCTCATAAAACCATATACTGTGTTTGCCTGGTTCGAATCCAGTTCGCACCACAGAAACGCTTTCATCAAAATCCACACCTCATGGAGAGGAGGTAAATAAAATAGTTTCTTTTTCTCGTGCCCCTCCTCATTCTGTTACGCCTAATAATATAAGTGGAAGAAGCTGAAATATTGCAAAACTTTCTGAATTAGTGTCTTATACGTATAGTTTAAATTTCATAAAAATCGGATATAGGTATTTGAAGTTTTAAGGAGGTTCTGTCTCTATGGGTTACTAAGAGGTGGGGCGTACGTAAATATACGTCACATAGATGATAACCGAGAGATTCAGGAGTAATTATATTGTCTTCTCTGGAGAATGTTATACGTATGATATAGATTTCGTGTAAATAGTATGTATTTGAAGTTTAAAAAGAGAGTCAGCCCCCATAGTTGATTTAGGTTAAGAGACCACTTCCATTGTCTTCCCCAAACAATTTGTACGTATGATTTAAATTTCCTAAAAATATGATATATTTGAGGTTTTAAGCTGGTTTTGCCCTCATTGTTCCCTTAATGGTGCACTTAAATATTCGAGAGCATTTCCATTGTCTTCTACAATAAATTTTACATAAGAATACAATTTTAGATTTTTAACCTTTCTTTCTAGAGTGGACACACAAACATCACACACACACACACATACACACCCCCACACACATATATATATATATATATATATACACACATATATATATATATATATATATATATATATATATATATATATATATATATTCAATATTTTTTATGTAATGTTATACCATTTCAATGTTATAAAGGACAGATTCACGTCATTTCATATTACTTTTTTCAGCATCAAATTGTTTTGGCAAACACCGATATATTTGTAAAATGCTCCCGTATCTTCATGTCAGTAATGTCTGTATCGATTTTCGTTAGCCTAGTGGATTATAGCGTAGTATCTTAATTCTCTTCTGAATCTACGAACTGCGTTCGAACCCGTCTGACCGCTTGAAACAGCCACTTTCTGCACTACTGGTGACGAAAGTCCGAAATAACGTTGTCTGTAGGTAAATACACTTTAATATTTAATAAAAAATATTCGTAGTAATATTAAGACTTATTTATCTTAAAGGGGGCCTTTAAGATAAATAAGTCTTAATTGTCGAACACTCTGAAATTATAAAAATCTGAGGTCGTTAAGCTATGGAAGCAAAGCGTACACGCTTGAACCCTGCCGCTGGCTTTAAATGTATCTTAATTTCAGTAATGTATGTGGTGATTTTCGTTGGCCTAGGGTATTAGGGCGTAAGATTGTGATTCTCTTCTGAATGTACGAGCTGCGTTCGAACCCGTCTGAAATTGAATATTTAATGAACAAATATTCATAGTGTATATATATATATATATATATATATATATATATATATATATATATATATATATATATTTATTTGTATATATATATATATATTTATTTGTATATATATGTATATATATATATATATATATTTATTTGTATATATATATATATGTGTTTGTATATATATATATATATATATATATATATATATATATATATATATATATATATATATATATATATATATATATATATATATATATATATATATATATATATATGTATATATATATATATATATAATTCCAGCCCCGGAATATTCCAACAAGCTTCCCCGGAAAGTAGAATAATTAACTCTTGTAGAACCTTTATTGTTTTTTTTAAAAACTAACTTGTTATACATGCTCTCACTCCCTCTCCCTCCCTCTCTCTCTCTCTCTCTCTCTCTCTATATATATATATATATATATATATATATATATATATGTATGTACATATATATAAGTGTACGTGTTATACATGCTCTCTTTCTCTCTCTCTCTCTCTCTCTCTCTCTCTATATATATATATATATATATATATATATATATATATACAAATATTTATTTTTTATGAGTGTCTGTGTGTAACTGTGGGGTACGTATTATGCTGCTTCTTTTTCCGCTAATGTTTTCACGGGTGATATCACTCACTAAAAAAAAGATGTATTTAGACAGTTTAGTGATATTACCCGCGAAAATATTAGTATAAAAAAAGCAGCGTAAAACTGTCGGATCTAATGACTAATATTAATATATATTCATTGCTTCCCCTTTTAATAAAGCTAAACGTTATTAAATAATAAAAAAATGAACTTAATTTGCAATTTACACCTTAAATCCATCGAGGACGGGGAGGTGAGTCGAGCATGACAAAAGGTAGCAGGCATTGTAAATTAATTGTGGTTTTCCAATAAAACCAGACAAGTGATGTCCAAATACTTAAAATGCAAGAAACGCTCATCCGCCTTATATTTTACAATATGGCGGCTTCACCGTTGGCGTAGGTGGTAGTGATGAGACGCATTTTTTTAATATCTCTTTCTCTTTCTGTCTGTCTGTCTGTCTGTCTGTCTGTCTGTCTGTCTCTCTCTCTCTCTCTCTCTCTCTCTCTCTCTCTCTCTCTCTCTCTCTCTCTCTCTCTCTCTCTAATACTCGGTACACCTTCCAATCATTTAAGAACCATTAAGCCCTCCTCCCAAAGCCTTTATATTCATTCTAAATGCATTATTATCATTATTTCATCAACACTATGACGACAAAAGGTTTAAACAACATGTAGAAAAGGGAAATCTCTTCTTATATACCATTTTTATGACCTTGTCAATATATTTTTATAGTTTTCTGAACAAACAATATATATATGTATATATATATATATATGATTATTTTTATTTACACAGTCATGTACAAACTCTGCGACACTGGCATGGCGATGTTATCGATCAACAGCTATTATAAACTGAGATCTAATCAGGCAGAGTTAGAATCCGATCTTAACCTCAGATCATATTTGGAGAAAAATATATATATACATATATATATATATATATATATATATATATATATATATATATATATATATATATATATGTGTGTGTGTGTGTGTGTGTGTGTGTGTACAAACAAAAATAATATATATGTATATATATATATATATATATATATATATTATTTTTGTTTGTTGAGAAAACAATAAAAATGTGTGTGTTAAAATAAATAACATTTATTTAAATCTAACCTTTCGAAAATTAGAATATTCCTTGTCAAAGCACATTGATTTTTTTCCATTTTCATCGTCCGATGTGGACTTCTGGATTAGAAAGAACAATCCGGTTGGTCTGTTAGCGCGGCTACCTTAGTTTGAATCAGTAGAAAGAGGTAGACATATTATAAACCATTGTTTCGTAAACGTATTATATTTTGTTTGTTGAGAAAACCATAACAATGTGTGTTAAAATAAATAACATTTATTTTAAGTTAAGCTTTCGAAAATTAGAATTTTCCTTGTCAAAGCAAATTGTTTTTTTTTCATCGCCTAATGTTATGTGGACTTCTGGGTCAGAAAGAACAATCAGGTATGTCTGTTAACGCAACTGTTATTTATTTTAACACACACATTGTTATGGTTTTCTAAACAAACAAATAATAATAATACTTTTACGAAACAATGGTTTATAATATGTCTATCTCTTTCTACTGATTCACATTAGCGTAGCCGCGCTAACAGACATATCGGATTGTGCGCATACTATATACGAACCCATCACCGTCCCGGTGTGCATACTATATACGTACCTATCCCTGCCCTGGTGTGCATACTATATACGTACCTATCACCGCCCCGGTGCCATACTATATACGTACCTATCTAGTCCCCATAGAGCATACTATACACATACTTATCTCTGTCCAGGTGTGCATACTATATACATACCTATCTCCACCCATGGTGCATATATATATACGTATCTATCTCTGCCCCTAGGTGCACATACAATTTACGTACCTATCTCCGCCCTGGGGAGCATACTATATACATACCTATCTCCGCCCCGGTGTGCATACTATATACGTACCTATCTCTGCTTTGGTGCGCATACTATATACGTACCTATCGCCGCCCCTGTGCGCATACTATATAATACTTATCTGCGCTCCTCTGCGCATAATATATACGTACCTAACTCTGCCCTCGTGCGTATACTATATACGTACCTATCTCCGCCCCAGAGTGCATACTATATACATACATATGCACATACTATATACATACCTATCTCCGCTCTGGTGAGCATACTATATACATGCCTATTTTCGCCCCGGTGTGCATACTATATACATACCTATTTTCGCCCCGGTGTGCATACTATATACGTACCTATCACCACCTCGGTGCGCATACATAAGAACTCATATTAATGAACTATTTCGTATAAAAGAACAAAAATTAAGTTCATTCATGTAGCGCCACTATCATAAAAATAAACTCATATTAATGCGCTCTTGTCGTATCGAAGAACCGCTATACTACACAAGCCCCAACAGCGTAGTCCATAGGGGGGTAAACTGCACAAGCCCCCTAAAAACGTATCCCATAAGAACGCTATACAGCACAACCTCCAAATAAGTGTTTTCCATAGGGGTGCTATAATGTACAAGCCAGGAATAGCGTTTTCCATAGGGGCGTTATACTGCACAAGGCATCGAACAGCGGTTTTTAATGGGCGCTAAACTGCACAAGCACCCTAAAAACGTATTCCATGGAAGCACTGAACTGCACAAACCCCAAATAAGCGTTTTCCATACGTGCGCTAAACTGCACATACCCTAAATAAGTGTTTTCCATAGGGGTGCTAAACAACACTAGCCCCCAAAACGAATTTTCTATAAAGGCGCTATACTGTACACGCCCCACGAATAGTGTTTTCCATAAAGGCGCTATATTGCACAAGCCACCAGAAAGCGTTTACCATTGGGGCGCTAAACTGCACAAGCCTCCCAAAAACGCATTCCACAGAGGCGCTAAACTGCACAAACTCCAAAAAAGCGTTTTCTATAAGGGTGCTATACTGCACAAGTCTCTGAAAACTCATATTAATGCGCCCCTGTCGTATCAAAGAACCAACATAAAGTTAATTAATGTAGCGTTCATTGAGAAACGCTTGCTACACATTTATATTGGGAACAGATGCGGCTGTTGATTGAAGAAGAAGAAGAAGAAGAAGAAGAAGAAGACCACCTTTATCCAAAACTCTTGTAAGAGTTTGTGACGCATTATAGAATCTTTGTTCAAACTCAACCATACTTACCTATTATTGATGAATTCACTACGTTTTTATAAAATTCCAACCCTCTTGCGGCTCGAGCCTGTTTGAGTGTCGATATCTTATAAATTCTCAATTAAATTTGATAAAATTCAGAATCCTATAGACCGGTATTGTCCGGGCTTGATTTACGCCGGTCTATCGGTAGTCCGCCCTGTGCAGTTCTAGGAGGTGCACCCTCCCAGGCTTTGCCTTCTCACCCTTTGAGAGGGGGTTAGTTTATTGCTAATCGCCTGAGGCACCCTTACCGGGAATGCCGACGGGGCTGCCCAGGTAATTTTTAAACAGAGTGCTCAAATTCTCGAACGCTGTTTTTCCCCCACTTTCCCGACCTTGTGTCACATCTAACCTTGTGGGAGGAAGATAAATAGATTCATGAGGAAAAATTTTGTTCCCGGCCTTTTGGCTAAAATCAAAGTGTAGTATCTGTTCTTTTTAATTTCTTATCGGCATTTTGCCTGAAATCAAACTGAATATCATTCACTATCTTCTTTTCTCTTAGACTAAAGTGTAGTATCTGTACAATTTTATTTGCATATATATATATATATATATATATATATATATATATATATATATATATATATATATATATACTAGTGTACACCCTCCGTCAAAAATTATGGAAAAATATGCTTCGCCAGTGTTCGCATATTCATAGTAAGTCATAGAATTTTCCTTTATAAATTATTCTTATCATTTCTGATTATCTAAAGAACAAAGTACCTTCACCGGTGACTTTTTATTATAGAGTGGATGATTTCTTTCGGGATAAGTCTAAGGTGCTATTTGCTTTCTTGCTTCTCCTCACAACTCGAAATGGTTTCGTCTCGACCTAGAAAGACGGCGTGTTTTAGTCGCTACCTTTTGCGTGATGGGATGGAAATATATATATATATATATATATATATATATATATATATATATATATATAAGGTAAGTGGGAGAGAACCCTAACAGAGTGGTCGATTATTTAAAGAAAAAACGTAATTACAGAAGATTAAGACAACATCGATACCGTCGGGTTCAAATTTAAACAGAGGCTCAAGAGAGTCCGGTATAGGAGGCCTTCTATAAGTCCTCTTTGTTTGGATTTGAAACCGACGGTACCGATGTTGTCTTAATCTTCTATAACTATATATATAAATGTATATATATATATATATATATATATATATATATATATATATATATGTGTGTGTGTGTGTGCGCGCGCGCACTCGCGCGTGTCTACAAATAAATTCATATTTCTCTGTATTATGGAGTGAAGGGGTTTTTTTTTGTGAGTGTGTGTTATTTTTTTATTTTACCATTTTATTACACCATGTCTTTCCGCCGGTATCCCATACACTGCTAATCGAGAAGCTGGGAATCTAGAATTTAATAGCCGAGAACCCGAGGGTTAAAGAGTCTCTCAATTGTTGAAGAACATGGAGTAGGGAGATAATGACTACAGTGAAAAATAAAATAAAATAAATACAAATTTTAGAGAAGTGTAGTGGGAGGTGTGTATGTGTGTGTGTGTGTGTGTGTGTGTGTGTGTGTGTGTGTGTGTGTGTGTGTGTGTGTGTGTGTGTGTGTGTGTGCGTGTGTCAGTTCGAGAAAGAGAGATCTGGTGGAGACAGGAGGGAAATGATCATTAAATTATCAGCATGTGCATGAAAGGGAAAAAGCGAATGGTAAGGAGGGCAGAAATAGGAAAGGGAGGACGTTCTTTGAGGGGAAACGAATCACAATTAGATTTATTTGCTTGTTTGTTTGCAGTTTATTTTTTTATAATTTGTTTTGCATCTTTGTGGTAGTTATTTATCGTTTTAAACAACAAAGTGGTTTGTATTTTGTTTATTGTTTTTCAACTGTTTTTCTTTCTTTTTTGATTGTTTTATTAACTGATTTCATACTTTTATTTATCTAGCTTTTATTTTTATTGCTTATGTTTCATGTCTTATTATTGTTTAAATAGTTGTTTCAGCGTGTAAACCAATTATCGTAATGATTTTCTTTTTCTTTTATGATTATAGTTTTTATGAAGACAAGTATTTTATTTTTTCCCACTTAATTACGGCATTCATTCTGTAATTTGTCGCACGTGTTTTGCCATTTGTTTCTTTTTTTTGTTCATTTCTCCTTGTTTGTTATTTTTTCTGTTTATCAATTTTTACATTTTTCGTTTTCTTAATAAAAACACACAATTATTTGTTTTTATTTCCTATTAAATCATCATTGCTTCTTTTTTTCCTTTTTATTCGTAATGTATGCATAAGAAAATGAAGACTCTTTTTGAAACTGTACTTTAAGCTATTCATTGCTCACTGAAAATAACAAGTGGTCTTCCCTGGATTCTGAGTGACAACAAGTTTCTCCAGATTTCTAACACTCTCCACTATTTTCGATAACCATGAAAAATCAGTTTTTAGGTTATCGCAATAGCCGTTTACCATTAAGTTATCACTTGTACCGGTCACACTGTAACCTAAGCAAAAAACAAAGACTCCTTATGATCCAGTAGTCTCCATATTCTTCCAGTGAAAGTCTGGATTTTAGCCTCCATTCTCGGTTTTTCCATCTTCCATTACCCTCCATAATCTCCATAATCGTTTTCTGTGATACCGACTGATGCTAGAGCCACCCCAATATATTATTACTATTTCTGCCCACTAGGAGTTATCACACAAGTCATCGTCAGTGATTGCTCACCGACAACAACCAGTGGTGTTCTCTGGAGTATGGGTCACAACAAACCTCCCCAGATTTCCAGTATTCTCCACCTCTTTTCGATCACCACCGCAAATAACCTTGCGGTATCGCAACAGCCGCCTACTATTGATTTTTCGTTGGCAACAACTATTGGTCTCCTCCAGGATTTAGGTGGCAATAAGCCTCCCCAAAGTCCCAGCACTCTCCAGGGAGGGTATGGTTAGTGCGCTTCCTCGATCTTCCCATCTTTCTTGACCCTCTACGGCTTTTTTGTGTGGTGTCAGCCGACGCCGATGCCCCCATTTTTTGGTGTGGGACTTATGATATTTGTTGCAGTTTTTATTCCTTTGTTCGTTCAATGTTGTTCTTCCTGTGGTTTTCTTTTCTTCCTATTGCAACTTCCATGTGACTAGTTACCATTCGTAGCTGTTACGGGTTGGTTTCCGCAGTTGAAGATGTTCCTTTAGATTGCAGCCGTTTTAATGATTCCCGTTCTTTGTATGGTTTCAGTGATCCCTTTGATTCCAATTTCTATTATTATCCCTTTGATTCCAATTTCTATTATTACTATCACTCACTAAAAGTTCTCACACAAGTCCTCGTCAGTGATTGCTTACTGATAATAACCGGTGGTGTTCCCTGGAGTCTGAGTGACAAAAAGCACTCCCAGATCTCAATTACTCTCTACTTTTTTTCGATTGCCACTGCAAATCACTGTGCGGTATCGCAGCAGTCGCTTACCATTGGTTTTTCGTTGGAAACGACCATTGGTCTCTTCTGTGATCCAGGTAACAATAATCCTCTCTATGGTCTCAGCACTCTCCGCACTCTTCCAATGGAGATCTCATTAAGGCTCTCCCTCCTCAATCTTCCCATTATCCTTGACCCTTCATGACTATTTTGTGAGGTATCAGCTCATTATTATTATTATCATTATTATTATTATTATTATTATTATTAATATTATTATTATTATTATTATTATTATTATTATTATTATTATTATTATTATTATTATTATTATTATGTACTCACTAGGAGTTCTCACACAGGTCATCATCAAGCATTACTAACTGATAATATTCGGTGGTGTTCCCTGGAGTCTGGGTGACAACAAGGTTCCTTAGATTTCCAGTACTCTCCACCTCTTTCGATAACCATTGCGAATGATTTTGCATTATCACAACAGCCGCTTACCATTGATTTCTCGCTGGCATCGGCTAATGGCCTTTCTTGGGATTTTAGTGGCAAAAGCCTCCTCAAAATCTCATATTCTCCGCACTCTTCGCGTGACGTCCGGTTTGTTCCATCCCTCCTTGATTATTCCATTTGACCCTTCACGACTATTTTGTGTGGTATAAACCGAAGCTGGTACCATATCTTTTTTGGGGAGGGAGAGGGTCAGTTAAATGAAAATTTAGCGGTTTGAGTTCCCTTGGGTTCATGTGGACGTGTACTTTCTGTTTTGTTTTTGTTGTATTTCTATTGCAGCTTCCATGTGACTGATTGGCGTTCGCGGTTCATGTGGGTTGGTTCACGCATTCGAGGATTTTCCTTAAAATTTCATCTTTTTTTTATTATTGTAAGTCTCAGCCTTCCCTTTAATTCCAAGTTCTTCAGTCTTTTTTCGAGATTTTTCGTCATTGTTTTTAGTGCTCCTAAGATTTTTGGTGTTATCTTGACTTTCTTCATTATTTTTATTATTATTTTTATTATTATTATTATTATTATTATTATTATTATTATTATTATTATTATTATTATTACTAGCGGGACTCGTGTAAATTACACGAAATGATGTTTTCAATGCTAATAATCTTGTTCTAACCTATACATGTTTGAATAAAATATGATAAGATTTGACTTGTATATTTATTTTAAAAAATGAACAATACATGAAACAATTTACAAAACTTAATTATATACAATATTTCTAGTGAAGGTAATAGTTCGACGACTAAACCTTACTTTGTAAATGCTTTAGATTAAATTAAATTTGGCTCCAATTCATGAGTAGCATACAAAGATTCGGGAGGTCGTTGCTTTTGATGTAAGCGTGACACACAAAATAACACACGCTATCGTATTAATATGTGTCTTCCCGGTCGCCCCTCCCTACCTCTTCCCCCTTCAATGTAGAAAAAAATCTTAGGGCCGACGTCAAAAACCGACGTCAAAATCCTACGTCGCAAACCGTTGCGCCAAAGGGAAATACTTTAAATATTACGAAAATTAGGTGACTTGAATGCTTTTCCAAATCTAGGTGCCGCACGCATGCGCAGAGCCTTTGATGTAAGCGTGACGCACGAACACACACGCTATCGTATTAATATATAGATTATTTATTTATTTAATTATTCATTTACTTCAGAGTTTTCATACGAATCAGTATCAATGATTGCTCACAAATACTAAGTTTTCCCTGGAGTCTGAAAAACAACAAGTCCCTGCAAACCTCCAGCACACTCCGTCTGTTTTGATGACTGTTACAAATCAATTTGCGTAATCACAGCAGCCGTTTACTAAATATTTATCGCTTGTAACGTCCGTTTGTCTACTCTGGAATTTGAGTGGCAATACACCTTCTCAATGTTCCAGTATTCTCGGCGCCCTTCCGATGGAGGTCTGGGTAGTGCTTTTCCTCCTCAGGATTCACGATTATTTTGTGTTGTGCTAACCGAGGCTGGTGCCACGATATGTGCGTGTGTTTATTGGGGTGGAGAAGTTAGATTATTGAATTTCTTTTAGTTTTAGATTCGTATGGTGTTCTTGCTATATTTTTTGTTGTTTCTATTTCTACTAACCTATAATTGGTTGGCGTTTGCTGATTATGTGAGTTGGTTTCCGCATTCCATGATTTTCCTTAATAGCTTGGCTGTTTCATCAGTACCGTGCGCTGTAAAGTGTCAATCCGTTTTTTTATTATTCCAATTACACCTAGTCTTTTATTCCAGGTTTTAAAAAACTGTTCCTAGTGCTCCTATTATTATTAGTATTACAGTAATTTTCTACATGTTTCATGTTCCATCAGCTCTCTGCAAAGTTACATGCATGTGTTTAGTTTTACTTGTGGCTGGATCTTCACTATATGGCTTGCTTGTTTGGATGGATTTGTTCGTATGTATTTACACGTCCCAGATAATTTTATGATTTTCATTTTCCAATAACGTCTTCAGTTTGTTTCTGTGCCATTTGTCTGACGTTTGCATAGTTCTCAGTGGACTGTCTTTTCCACGTTCTGTTTTTGTATTCCATTTAGTCGAGTTTACTGCATTCACTTATTATGTGATTTATCGTTTCGTCTATTTGTCCACAATGTATACATTTACTGTTTTCCTGGAGGGTATCTTAACTTTTATATAGTTGGTTCTTCTTCTTCTTCTTCTTCTTCTTCTTCTTCTTATTATTATTATTATTATTATTATTATTATTATTATTATTATTATTATTATTATTAATTATTTATTATTATTATTATTATTATTATTATTATTATTTCTTTTTTTATTTCTTTTTTTTACTCACTATCAGTTCTATCATGAGTGATTGCTCATTGATAATACCCGGTGGTGTTCTCTGGAGTCTGAGTGCCAACAAGTCTGCATGGATTTCTAGTACTTTCCACCTCTTTCGGTAACCATGGTAAATGGTTTTGCCTTATCGCAAAAGCCGCTTACCATTGATTCCTCAATAGAAACGCCCATTGATCTTCTATGGGATTTGGGAAGAGTTTTCACACGAGTACTTGTCAGTGATTGCTCACTGGCAATAACAAGTGATGATCCCTGGAGTCCGAGTGACAACAAATATTGGCATATTTCCAGCACCCTCCACCTCTTTCGATAACAATTGCAAATTATTTTACGTTATCACAACAGCCGTTTCTTATTAATGTTTTGTTAGCAACGGCCGCTGATGTTCTCTGAGATTTGAGTGGTAATAAGCCTCCCAAAGTTTCAAGTGCTCTCCGCACCTTTCCAGTGTAGCTCTGGTTGATGCCCCCATCTCTCTCTCTCTCTCTCTCTCTCTCTCTCTCTCTTTCTCTCTCTCTCTCTCTGTTTATTAACAGTCGAAGGTAATAAAACAAACTATACAACGCAAGATTAGAAAATTCCATTACAAAAAAAGGAATTACCACTACGTGCAATAATACTATTGAAACCATAGTTGGAGAAAGAAAGAGAGAAAAAGAAAGAGTGAGGAAAATATAGCAAACATAAAGAAAACAATTTTTTTATTTGTCCTTTTTATTTTTCTAAAATCTAACTGACTTTGCAAACACACTTGTTCCTGATACAAAAAATGTAACCCGGACTCAATAGGTGCCCGAATGGGTCACGTTTTCTTTACGTGTGTGATGCGTTGGTCATATCGTGAAATTACGAAATCGAAACTCATGTCAGTCTATGTAGAAAAGATTAAAGACTTTATAATTGCGCCTTGTGCCAGACATGGTTAATCTTTTTATATATGTTTATAGTTAAGTATGGTCTGACGGTGTCATTTTAAGTGTTTTCAAGATGTGATGAAGAGAGGGAGAAGGGGGTATCGAGTGGATGAAATTATTTTTGTGTGTGCGTGTACCTGTTTCATTTTACTTCAGTCGAAGTTCTCAGAAATCAAGGGGTCCCTAACTGGGCCTAACAATTGATCCCTATATGAGATACATAGATATTGTAATATTCCATTAAAGTTCTCTTTTCCTGTCAAACGTTGAGTGAGAAAAGAAGTTAAGAACATTAATTTGCCTCTCCTCAATTGACCAGTTAACTATGTTATAGTATATCTTTCTTGTGGTATCTTGGTGTTACCGGATTCCAGGACAAGAATTCTTCTAGTCTGGTGGAGTATCCAGCTAAGTGCTGTTACTTGAGATAACATCACGAGGAAAAGGTGCACCATTCCTCGTCTGAGCCAATGTATAGCCGTGTCGAGGGAATCTTATTTGGGCTTCAAATACTAAAAATGTTATTTTGAATATTTAGTCAGGGTTTACTTGTAGGGTGAAGTATCCTCATGTCAACCCCTTGTACAGAGAGACCGAAGACACTCGAGGATGGTGTATAGTAGGTAATTCAAACTCCCCTAGTAGGTAATTCAAACTCCCCATGACGCGCGCGTGTGTGTGTGCTGAAACAAATACAAAAACAACTCTAGTCAGAGACAAAGAAGATACCCAATAAAAAAAGGCCCGTTCGTCAACATATGTACTAGCTGCAAATACTCTCATGTTTTTTTTTAATCTATACCGGTTTTTATTGATGATATTTTTAAAAAGATTTTTAAAGTTAAATTTCATTATTAGTGTATGGTTTGCTCATTAAACTATAAATTGAACATCATTTTTATAAACGTACAACTACTAAAATAGTATTAATACTGTGGCGATATGACCTATTTTTTATGATGGACTATTCCAATATTTGACTGTTAATAAAACAAAAAGATAGAGAGAGAAAGGGGGAGCAGAAGCGAAAATCATCAACAGTGTATTATGTACGTGGATACTACTTTCATGTCGCCTTACGAAGATTACACTCAAGATATAATGATACTAAACCTTATGACTATAATCCTTGTTTCAATTTGAGTCAAAATCAATTACGTTATTTTGATTCTAGAAAATGCCTAAATTTTGATTCATTAGACACCAATTAAGCAAGATTCTCAGGATTTAAATTTCTATTTAACATTTTCTAGAATAAAAATCATGTAATGGATTTTGATCAAAATTCGAATAATGATTCTAGACATAAGGTTTAGTATCATTATATCTTGATTTAAATCTTCATAATGGGATATTAAATTTGTTAAAAACTGTTCTGTTCAGGCAATTAATTTTACTCGTGCTGGGACGGGTCTTCTACTAGTATATATATATATATATATATATATATATATATATATATATGTATATATAGTAAAGTATGAAAATATATTTATGGTAATTAAGATACACAGAGGCGTCCGCGTTTCATCCTTGTAGGGAATCGTTAGGTTTAGCGCACATATTTTATGTTACTTTTTTATATATCCACGTGGTGTTTCAGCTCTACACGCGTATTGAGCACTGTTGAAGTAAATACTGAATAAATACATTATATCACCTTATAATATCATACGTGTATACATTAAAAATAAAAAATAATATATATATATATATATATATATATATATATATATATATATGCACGCGCGCACGTATGGCCTATTAATACTCGAAGTAGTTGTGTAATGGAAATAATATGCAAAAAAAGAAAACGCAAAAAAAACAGGTTTGCCTGCTATGGCACGAGCCATTTAATGGTCCCAACCCAAAACCTCTTCTCACCCCTCTTTACCTTCTTTACTTGGCAGAACATTGTTAAATGGGGACCTGGATGATGGATCGCGAAAGAGAAGCTATCAGCAGATTTTGAGCAATGGCCGTTGATAGGACGGGGAGGACTGGAGGGGATGAGGTCCCCATCGTGAAGATACAAAAAAGAAAATACAAAAAAATGTGGAGAAAATAAAAAGGAGCGCGGCGAAATAAGGAAAGAAGATTAAGGTTGTGGCCTTCGGTCGGAGTCAAACGGCGATCTTGTACGATACGACACGGATGGTTGCGGGGATTGTCCTCTTGAAGCTTATACACATCCTTTTCTTTTTTTAAAACCTCTGACAAGGAGGTAATGTTTTCACCCTTATCAGTTCGTCTCTTTACTTGTTTTTTTATCACCTTATTTTGCTGATTAATGAGAAAGATTACAGTTTTTTAAACACACAGATACTAAGCCTATTTCGCGAGACACATGGCATATAATTAAAAATGTAAAGTAGTTGATCATAGTCGATAGCGACCCGAAGGCCCCCTTTTCATAAGCTACTACAGCACGTTTTAGAGGAGGGTTCCACGCCTTTCGCAGGATAACTTTATTTAACCTTGACCCGTTTCGTATCATGCTTCTTCTTTTTCTTTGCGTGTCTTTGAAGCATGTTGTCATATGACAGTTTCCAACATTTTTATGCAGTGCTTTGTATTATTGTTGTACTCTGCAAGATCTTTCAAGCACCACCGGTTGGGCAGTAGGGGGCAGACCAGGCAATGTTGCACCGTATGGTCCTCGTCTCCACATTCACAGATGGTTCGGTCAGTTTTGTATCCCATCTATTCATAGAAACGTTTGATCGCCCCATTCCCGTTCTAAGGCGGTTTAGTGTTTTCCACTGCAGCTAGGGTGCTTCTGAACCGTGAGGGAGTTCTTCAGAAGCAGGGGTTCCCATGTCGTTATGAGGGGGTCGTCTTTTAGCTGTCTCATCTACAGCTGTAGTCTGGTCTTTTCCTGAGATGTTGATAGGGGTTCGATATGGCTGAGGAAACTTCTCCTTGACTTCAGTTGTTGGACCGTTGATTCACGCCCATAAAGGAGATGGCGTTCAAAACTGATATGATTTGTGATCTCTACTCGGCTGGCAACTTCCCGTCTAACATCTGAAGAGACAATGCCAGTGAGAAGATGCAGATTGTCGAGGTTAATAGGCTTCAAGCAGCCAGTGATCAAGCGACATGTATTGTTCAATGCCGAGTCTAGGTTTTTGGCATGCGTTCATCTCTCCCAAACGGGACAAGCATACTTCGCAGAGGAACATCATACGGCTAAGGCAGTACATCTTAGTGTGTGTGCTGTGGCTCTCCACTTAGAGTTGATCAGTTTCCGTAGGATGTTGTTCTGAAAGCTGACTTTCATTTTTGTCCTTTTTACATGTTCCCAGGGTTACGCCAAGGTAGACAGGGTTAGTGCGACCCTCAAGTTGCATTCCAGACCAGGTGATGTTAAGGGGCCGTTGACCTAACAGTTCCGGAGGTGAAATGAGCACACTTGAGTTTTTGCAGGGTTTGCATGCAGGTGGTTAATCTCGTAGTATGGGAGTAACTCACTTAAGGCTGAATTTAGGTTTGTTTTTACTGACTCAAATGTACTCTCTTGATATGTTACGCAAAGGTCGTCAGCATAGATGAACCGCTCAGTGTTCTGGCTCATTGGCTGGTGATTAGTTTAGATGTTGTACAGAAAGGGGGCCAGCACACTACCTTGAGCTAAGCCATTCTTTTGTCGGCGCCAGCGACTCTGTTTGTTGTATAGGGTAACATAAAAGATCTTTTTAGGAGAAAGCGGCGGTTTACAGTGTCATATGCAGCACACAGATCAACCAAGACGGCTCCCGTTACCTGTCCTTTCTGAAACCCATCTTCGATGTGCCGAGTAAGATTCAGGAGTTGGCTAATTGTTGATTTTCATGGCAGGAATCCTGCTTGTTGCCGGGTGATGGCTGGCTCAGAACTGATGCCAATCTGTTGAGGATTAGGCGCTGAAAAAGCTTTGGGATCCTTCTTGTTAACATGCAGTTGTTCATCAACTCAAAGATCTATATCTGTGTCAAACGTCCAAAGTGTTTGATCTCCTCTGTGAAAATAGAAACTAAACCGATGGCTTTACAAGCCTTAAGGGAACTGATGCTGTTATCGAGCTATTTAAGTAATTCAGTCATTTCAGTGCTGTTGGAATATTGAAGTCGGTCTATCTTTGGTCTTTGCTGTTTGGTAGTGCACTTCCTGTTGAGGAAAAACTGATGTGCAACTTAGTTGGCAGTGATGGTGTACTGCCGTTGCATTGGAGTTAGAGGATCGTGGCTGATTTTTCGGATTAGATTCAATGCCTTTTTACTGTCCTTCGTCATATCAGTTTTCTCATACAGATTTTGTCATTTTCTTGTCGACTTTCTGATAGAGAAGTCATGTGTCTCTCACCGACTTCGATGGTACTTTCAGCAAAGAGGTCAGATTAATAAAGCTGTTGGTATTGCTCATATAATTTGCTGCTTTGGGCATCGAGTTCAGGTATGTATTTAGTGCGGCAGCCTCTTAGGATGTCCTTCCGGGCTGCTTGGCGCACAAACATGGTAGAGGTGTCATAGTTTTGGGGGTCTGCTTGGAGATAGACAATCTTCCTTTCAAGATCCTCTTGGAAGCCAGGTCAGTTCGCTTTCTCAAAATTGAATCTTCTTCGAAATGGAACTGTGGCTGGGGTTATTTCAGCATTGACTGTGATGCTAATGAGACGGTATTGTGTTTTGGACAGTGGCTCAAGGACCAGCTAATAATGCTAAGTGTTTAGCAAGGTGGCATCATGTACCATTTTTTAAGCCTTTAGTACGACTCGACCAAGGATTGAACCCTGGTCTCCCGGCCCATTATTACAATTTTATTTCTTACATTATTACACTAGAAAGAGGAAATCATAGAATGTTTGGCTGCTACATTACCACTACGACCACTTTTAAAACTAGACGTCCGTATCCATTGAGTAACTACTTACAACGTGGCAACGAGAGACTTAGATGTTTCCTGTCTACGAGAAGATTACGGACCCTCGCTTGAGAATCGAATAAATCTCCATACAATGTTACGGTAGCAGCCACTCTGTCTCACGAGGCTCGACTTTTAACCAAGACACAATCACGCGAATGTTACGATTGTGTCATAATGGAAGAAGATTTAGTCTGACTGTTGTATGCTCATAGCAAAGTTGTCCTGTTACATTAACTAGAAATAACACCCCCAGGGGGGGGGGGTGACATTTAGTTTCCAGTGAGAGACGAACATACTGTCAACGGTTTTGGGATAATCTCGTTAATCATCGCAATACGACAAAATCCGACATACAAGCAGAAACCCTCACCGCATGTAAACACAACTTATGTCGACCTGACACGTAGCATAATTGTTATCAGATGTAATTGAATATAAGCACTTAGTTGACAAGATTGCGCACTTTAAAAAAACAGTTTCGCGTTTCTCATAAGTAAAAGCTAAGCGGGGCATTAAATCGACCCCTCCTTTCTCTATACGCGCCGTACACTTATACATGCATTTGTAAATATGTTTGCTCGAGCAGATTGATTTAAATTTGCCTGGGTACCAAAAAGTTTGAATATCCTCAAATCTATGATAAAGATCAATTGGGTATTGCTTTGTATCTATATAAATATCCATCCCGTTACGCAAAAGTAAGCGAGTAAAAAAGAACTGCAGGGCAAGCCCATTTCAAATATTATGGGGAAGGAGAAAGCAAATAGTAAGTAATACCCACGCCGGGTGAAATAATTTAGAAAATAAATCGTTCACGTTATTTCCATAATGCGACGTTTTCTTTATGTTTTGTGTTCTTCTTTCTATACCGATGTATACGTTTTTTCTGTTTTAACTTTTTAAAACTTTCCAGTTTGAGACGTTTTCTTTCTTTATTTCTTTTGTTTAACTTTACAAATTGAAGTTATTTTATATATATACTTGCAAAGTTTGCTAGTATATGTAATTTAAATGTTGAGTTATCTAATTAACAGCTGATTGAAGGAATTTCTTGTTGACGTACGCTACTCCTTCCCTAAGCAGGAGGTAATGCATGAGAAAATGGTAACAGAACAGATACTACACTACCCCTAAAAGAGGAGAGAATACATGGAAAAATGGTATCATAATCATAGAACAGATACTACGCTATTGCCCCCAAGAAGAAGGATGGTATTATGAGGAATGAATATATACTACACTACCCCCTACCCCTGCAAAGGAGGAGATAATCCCTGGGAGGATGGTCTCCTGAGAATAGAAGAGACTACACTACCTTACCCAAAGCAGAAAATAATGAATTGGAAGATGGTTTCATGACGAGCGAATATATTACACTACCCACCCCTAAAGGAAGAGGTAATACATGGGATGGTGGTCTCATAACAACATAACAGATACTACACTACCTGCTGAATTTAGCATTGAAAGATAGTATAATGGTGCAGTAATAGAATTAATAGTATAGTTTCGGCTTCAGACATACATATACCCAAATCTTCATTAGTAATAGATATGAATGTTAGTGGAAACACAGGCGAAGCATAATTGTTTTCATTAATTTTGACGGGGGGGGGGGGTACACTCGTATTTAATAAACCCTGGAAAATATATGAATTCCTCATTCCGTTCATTATCAGTTAAATTGTACAACTATTCTTCTCTTAACCATTCTTTTACAAAAGTAAAACATCTGTTTATTAAAATGCTGTCCTGCATAAAATGCATGTAAGGGTTGATATGCCGTTAAACAAAATGACACAACCGTTTATTATAATAAACAAATATTTTTAAGCATTTAAATATGAGGAGAGTAGAAAGTAAACTATCGGTATGCTTTCGGCAGCC
Organism: Sepiola atlantica; assembly: GCA_963556195.1. Classification (NCBI taxonomy): domain Eukaryota; kingdom Metazoa; phylum Mollusca; class Cephalopoda; order Sepiida; family Sepiolidae; genus Sepiola; species Sepiola atlantica. The sequence goes on along the minus strand of OY744524.1, from coordinate 85,960,693 downwards.
TCGTATCTTTCGCTTCTCTTATTTTGTCCTTTAGTTCCCACATTCTATGAGCGATGTTTCTGACAAAGGGGGAGGAATTGCTATTTTCTGGGTCGGAAGCTATCCATCTAACACATAACGTTGGCTTGTTTTTACCTTGAAGTAGCATTTTTTAGCTCCTCACATCAAGTGGCTTCATGCCTTGTCTGGAGCGATTTCTATAAAAAAAAAACTAAAAGATCCGCATGAACCTGATGATTACCAATATAATATTAGTTTTTCTCGAAGATCAAATATTGAAAACTGATGTGTAGATAGACAGACAGACATACGCATACACACATGATCTTTGCGTTATATATAGATCGTGATGGTGATGAAAAGCAGGGAATCCAGGGCGGGTGGGACTTTTTTTTTTTTTTTTTTTTTTAAATGGTCTTATTACCACAACGGAAAAAGACTTGATTTTCGTTCTCCGTGTGCCAGCGCTAAGCAGGATTTTCACGGATAGAGATTCTTTGCAAGGGCTTCCCCTCTGTAGAACACATTACCTCAAGACTACTTAATTGCATTTTACAACACAGCCGTCTTCAAATCAAATGTCAATCTAATCAAATCGCCCATAAGTACTCTTACTTAGTTCATACAATTATTAAATTTAGTACTTCAATAGTGGTACTCATCTTTCGGCTGACAATGATTCCCGTCTCGTTAATCCTCATGTAAGGCTTTTCATCTTTCAACTGACAATCATTCTATCTCATTAATCCTTATACTCGAGTGGCTCTTGGCCTTGATAAGTGATTACTCAATAGTAAAACAATTGATGCTGAAGCAGCATATATATTTGTAGAAAGCTCTCATTCTGTTCCGAGAGGCAATGTATAACAATTGGACGGGTGGGTGCACAAGACAGATGTGCACAGTGAAGCAAAGGGTGTGTAATCCCGTCGCAGTTCTCGTGATGTTGATAATATTAGATTATATATATATATATATATATATACACACACGTACATAAAAGAATCAATGGACATTTGTTTCTGGCTATCAGCCGTCATCAGCATGGCTTACTTGGGCAAGGATTGAACCCTCGATATCATTATCTGTAGTCTGGCGTCGTACTACCAAAACCATGACACCTTGCCGAAATATGTACGATTTTTATTGCCATAATGTTAAGCTACGTAGTTTTGTTATTGTTTTTACTGGCGATAGAAGCAGCGCTGTTTTTAATACTTTCACTTTCTAAGCGGTAAAGAATATAGCATTAGGTCGGCAATAATAGGACCTATCATTAGTTTTATATATATATATATATATATATATATATATATATATATATATATATATATATATATATATATATATGTATATATATATATACAGGGTGGGCCAAAATAAGGGTCCTATCTTTAAATTTGAATAACTTGAATTTGAATAACTTCCACAAAATAAAAGTTAAACTCACCAAACTTTATGTGTGTGTAGACTGACCCTTCCGAGATTTTTTGAAATAAACAAAACAAATTTTAGCCGAAAAACACTTCTTAAAACTTACAAAAACTAAAGTATTGTTTTTTACACTGTTTTGAGTTTTTTAAGCAAAAATAATGTTTTCTAAATGAGGGTACGTTCCTTAGGGCTAATACGGCTCATGCTTGCTTCGGAAGGGGTCCTTTACTTATTCTAAAAAAAAAGAAATTTAAAAAAAATCAATAAATAAAAAAGTTATGAATTTTTAAAAATAGGACCCTTATTTTTGCCCACCCTGTATAATAATGTGTCTACTCCTATCTACGTATATATATATATATATATATATATATATATATATATATATATATATATATATATATATATATATATATATATATATATATATATATATAAATTATTTATCAACGTTTACGTACATACTACAATCCAAGGATACGTGTCTCTGGCTATCAGTAGTCATCACCCCCATACGAAGTGGAAAAATATTAAAAGCAGCGCTGCTTCTATCGACATTAAAAGCAATAACAAAACTACGTAATTAATATATATATATATATATATATATATATATATATATATATATATATATATATATATATATATATATATATATATATATATATATATATATATATACTGTTGGAAATGGCTCAATTTACCGTAATAATGTTCATATCATGTGCTTTAAGAGAAGAACCTCTTAAGCGGTAATTTGTTACAGCGAAACAGCTCATGATTGCCAGCACACCGGTGAAGATGTGTCAAGAGGCAGCGGTAGATTTCTGAATATAACCAGAGAGTTTGGAAACAGTCCCAAAGACTCTCGAAAAAAAAAAAATAGACCCCTTGATTGAAACCATTCGAACGTTTCTCAAGTGTGCAATAGCTCCAAGAAGACAGTAGATGCTAAGAAGAAAAAACTGACCAGAATTTCCACCTCGAAGAAATAAGTATTAAGAAATGGAGGGAAAAACTCCCACTGTCAACAAGAAATGTATATAAATCTACTAGATTTACTTACCCGGCGGTGTCTGGGATGCACTGGAGTCATTTTAGTTTTTAACTTTTATCTGTTTTTCGCAGTTTTTAAACTCATACAATAAAAAGCAATAAAATCTTAGTTGTAAGGGAGACAACTATTTTTATATCCTTGAATTAAAAATATCGGTGTTTCTTCCTGTTGATTTTTATTTTTCGCTTATAATTGAACATTGTTTCCATATTTTCAGGTGTGTCTATATAATACTTTTAAATAAACTGTTGTGGGGTGCGTTTTTATAGTGCCAATAATATGGTACAACAATAACAACTTAAAATTGGTCAGCCAGAATCAAAATTTGGTATATCAACTTAAATGCTATTTAGGTCTAACTTTTAAAATCACACAAGATTTCTCAGATGAGAACAACTAACACTACAGGTTTCTCAAAGTTTCCAGAATTCAAAACCCATGGTGTTAAAGTCTTCCACTCATAAGGGGTAGAGTTTGAAAAATAAACGCGATAAACGTATCAATCCAGTGTTGTCCGGGAGTTTTTTACTTTCAGTTTTGTTCGCATATTGACCCCTTCTCATGATTAATTTTTTATTTATATTTTGGAAAAGATAATTCTGTAAAGGAAGATATGTGATGAGAACATTGGTGTTGCAATAAAATCTGTAATACGTCTTATGAAATGTATAATTTAAATCTCATTTTCGAATTTGGTCATTACATTAATTCAATAAATTGTTTAAAATTATGACAAATTAAAAAAAATGATTGAAGAAGTTACGTTTCAAAGTGAATTGCTACAGACAGTCTGATAACTTTATTATGTAAATATAAGTTTGTCTTTTAACTTTTACTATGAAAACGCCATTATTATTATTATTATTATTATTATTATTATTATTATTGTGTGTACTCACTAGCAGTTTTCACACAAATCATCGTCAGAGATTACTCACTGATAATAACCAGTGGTGTTCCCTGGAGTCTGGGTGACAACAAGTCTTCCTAGATTCCCAGTAATCTCCACCTCTTTCGATAAAGTTTGCAAATGACTTTGCGTTATCGCAAAAGCCGTTTACCATTGATTTCTTTGCTGGCAACGACCATATGTCTTTACTTGAATTTGGGTGGCAATAAGCCACTTCAAGGTCCCAGTACTCTTCGCACTCATCCAGTGGATATCTGGTTATCCTCCTTGACCCTTCAGCAGTATTGAATGTGTTATCAGCCGAGGCTGATACCTTTTTGGGGGAAGGACACAGTTTATAAGATTTCTTGCAGTAACATTTCTCTTTGTTTCATGTGGTGTTCAGTTTCCATGTGGCTGGTTAGTGTTTGTAGTTTCTGTGGGTTTGTTTCCGAATTCGAGGATTTTCCTTAAGATTTCAACTGTTTTCATCATTGCCGTCCGTTGTATAGTCTCATTCTCCTCATTGATTTATTATTATTATTATTATTATTATTATTATTATTATTATTATTATTATTATTATTATTATTATTATTATTATCATCATCAGTAGTAGTAGTAGTAGTAGTAGTAGTAGTAGTAGTATGTATATATTCACTACGAGTTCTCACACAGGTCATCATCAGTGATTGCTCACTGATAATCATTATGATGTACTCACAAGGAGTTCTAACACGGGCAGTAATCATTGATTGCTCACTAATAATCACCAGTGGTGTTCCCTGGAGTTTGAGTGACAATAAGTCTCCCCAGATTTCCAGTGGTCCACCTCTTTCGATAACTACTGCAAATAATTTTGCGTTATCACAACAGACGCTTACCACTGATTTCTCGTTTGTGCTATCCCTCCTCGGACTTTCCATCTTCCTTGATCCTTCACGACTGTTTTGTGTGGTATCAGCCGGGGCTGGTGCCATCACTTGTTTTGGAGGGAAGGGGTTGTTTATGACATTTTTTTGCAGTTTCTGTCCATTGCGATTTTGTGGTGTTCTTTATGTGAGTTTGTTTTCTTCCTATTGCACCTTGCATGTGATCGGTTTGTCTTCATAGCTGATGTGGAAAAGTTTCCGCATTTAAAAATTTTCCTTAAGGCGTCAGCTGTTTTTATCATTACCGTCCGTTGTATGGCATCAGTCATCCCTTTGATTCCAATTTCTCCCATACTTTTTTCCAGGTTCTTCGGAACTTTTCCTTGTAATGCTACGATTATTGGTATAATATTTACTTTATTCATACTCCATATCCCTTTCAATTCTCTGGCAAATTCCGTGTATTTGCTTCGTTTGTTCTGTCTTCTTGGTCTTAACCCTGTAGTCAGCTGGAACGGCAAAATCTACGATTTGACAGGATTTTTCTTTCATGTTGACTATTATGACATCCAGTCTCCTTGCTTGTATGAGTTTATCTGTTTGTACCTCCATATCCCAGAGGATTTTGTTTTTTCGACTACTATCTCTGGTTTATGTTTGTACCATTTGTTCAAGTGTTCGAAATGCAATTGTTTGCATAGCTCCCAGTGTACTGCATTCCCCACGCAGTCATGTCTAATTTTGTATTCTTTGTGGGGTAGTTTTAGGCATTCACTTATGTGATTTACTGTTTCGTCTCTCTGTCCGCAAAATCTGCATTTACTGTTTTCTTGGGTTTTATCTATTTTAGCTTTAATATAGTTGATTGTAATCGCATTGTTTTGTGCATTGTTGTGTACAGCCGTTAGTAGGACTTCCTTTTCTCTGTTCGCGTGTCCTTTTCTCAGCCACGCCCAACTACTTTCGTGCGTCTCTTTTCTCATCATTCTTATGAAACGTCCATGTAATTGCTTTTCTTCCCACTTTTCTTTTCTTGTCTATTTGTGCCCGGTTTCGGTGCTTCCTGTGTTGTTCGGTGGGGCGGTGTCTCTTTATTCGGTGATAAGCCTTTCTGTGTTCTGGTTTATGTATTTCTCCAGCTCTTTCTTAGTGTCGTCCACACAGTCTTCTATACTGACCAGTCCTCTTCCCCCTTCGTTTCTATTCTCGTTGAGTCTGTCTGTATCGTCTTTTGAATGTAGTCCGTTGTGCATGGTCATTAATTTTCTATTCCTCTGGTCAAGGTCCATGAACTCTTCTTTTGTCTAGCTTATGAATGGCCCAGGTATTTAATCTATTATTATTATTATTATTATTATTATTATTATTATTATTATTATTATTATTATTATTATTATTATTATTTGTACTCACTAAGAGTTCTGACACAGGTCATCAGTAATTGCTCACCTACAACCGGTGGTATTTTCTGGAGTCTGAGTGACAACAATTCTCCCCAAATTTCCAGTATTCTTCACCTCTTTTCAATAGCCACCACAAATAACCTTTCAGTATAGCAACAGTCGTTTATCATTTATTTCTCGCTGGTAAGAACCATTTGTCTTCTCTGTAAGTTGGGCGGCAATAAGCCTCCACAAGGTCCCAGCACTCTCTTCACTTCCAGTGGAGGTCTGGTTTGTGCTGTCCCTCAACAGTCTTCTCATCCTCCTTGACCCCATGCAAAGATTTTGTGTAGTGTCAGCCTACGCTGGTAACATTTTGTTTTTTTAATTATTTTGTCCCTTTTTTTATCTTTAAAAAAAAATGGTGGGGGGGGGGCGACGGAGCTTATGCTGTTTCTTGCTATTTCAGTTCATTGGTTCATTTTTGTGTTGTTTCAGCAGTGGCCAGTGTTATTTATTGGGTGGGGGAGCTCATTGAGTTATGTTTCTTTCATTTTCTGTTTCTTGGTTTGTGATGTGGTGTTCTTCTGTGGTTTTGTTTTCCTCCTGTTGTAGATTCCATGTGACCATTCGTATCTTATGCGGGTTGGTTTCCGCATTCGATGATTTTTCTTAAAATTGTAGCTGTTTTGATCATTGCCGTCATTTGTATAGTTTCAATGATCCCTTTTATTCCAATTTCTCCCAGTCTTTTTTCCAATTTTGGGGGATTGTTCCTAGTGCTCCTACGATCATTGGTATTATACTGACTCTCTTCATGCTCCATATTCCTTTCAGTTCTCTGGTTAGTTCCGTGTATTTGCTTCACTTTTCCGTTTCTTTGATTTTCACTCCGTGGGCTGTTTAAATGGCGAAGTCTACGATTTTGCAAGAATTTTTCTTCTTGTTGATTATTATAACATCCGGTCCCTTTGCTTGTATGAATTTGTCTGTTTGTGTATCCATATCCAAAATGATCTTATGGTTTTCGTTTTCGGCTATTCAATTGTTTGCACAGTTCGAAGTGTACTGCTTTCCCCACGCAGTCATGTCTGTTTTTGTATTATTTTGGGGTTAGTTTGCTACATTTACTTATTATATGATTCACTGTTTCGTCTCTTTGCCCACACAGTCTGCATTTACTGTTTTCCTCGGTTTTATCTATTTTTGTTTAAATGTAGAAGTCCAAATCGCATTGTTCTGTGCATCGATCAGTAAAGATTCCGTTTCTCTGTTCAAGTGTCCTTTTCTTAGTCACGCCCAGCTATTTTCGTTGGTTTATTCTCTTGTGAGTCTTCTGAAGCGTCCATGTAGTTGTTTTTCTTCCCACTTTTCTGTTCTTGTCGTTTTGTTTCTGGTTTCGGTACTTCTTGAGTTGCTCGTTGGAATGGTGTCTCTTATATCGGTGATAAGCCTTTCCGTGTTTGAAGTTATGTATTTCTCCAACTATTTTTTTAGTCTTCCACACAACTTTCCATACTTACCAGTCCTCTTCCCCCTTTGTTACTCTTCACGTAGAGTCTGTCCGTATCGTCTTTTGCATGTAGTGCGTTGTGCATGGTCATTAATTTTTTTAGTCCTCTAGTCAAAATGCCTGAGTTATTTTTTGGTCCAGCCTATAAATGGTCCAGAGTATCTTATTAGTGTTACTGCCCAGATGTTTATTCCAGTTACTAGATTCCCTGTATATAATTTCGTTTCTAGGAGTTTTCTTGTTTTTTTCGTAAATATTCTTTTCCAATCTTCTCTTTCATTTCTGTAGATTAGATGGTATCTGCTTCCAGAACTCCCAGATATTTGTAGCTATCCTGTTCGCCTACCGCCCTCATTTCCTCTTGGTTGGGGAGTTCCATGCCCTCTGTTGTCTCCAGTTCTTCTTCTTTTTATTTCCGGTAGTGCACACTATTCCGTTTCGAATTCCATTTGAATGTCCTGACTGAGGATTCCGGTCGTATTTATCAGCTTTTCCAGTCTTTTTTTTTGCAAATAGTTTGAGGGCGTCAATGTACATCAGGTGGTTTACTCTTAGTTCTGTGTCTGTAAACTTTTATCCGGCATCACATTTTTTGAGTTTGTAATTGAGTGGCATCATAGCTATTATAAACAGTAGTGGTGATAGGGAGTCTCCTTGGAAAATGCCTTCTGTATTTTTATCTCAGTCGGGCGTTGTCCTCCGGCTGTCAGTTCCAGTCTCCATGTTCCCATTGCGTTCTTAATAAGATTAATTATCCTGTCGGGTATTCTGTATATTTTCAAACATTCAAGTATCCATGCTTGGGGGATTCTGTCGTAAGCTTTTTTGTAGTCAATCCATGCCATGGATATGTTCTTTTTTCTGTTTTACCTCCTCTAGAATCTTTTGATCGATGTATAGGAGGTCATGCGTTCCTCTTTTCTCTTTACGGCATCCTTTCTGTTCTTCAGGTAGTAGCCCACGTTTGTTTAGGGATTGGTAGATTTGCTCTCTCAGTTGTGCCGTCAGGATTTTCCACATTGTTGGTAAACAGATTATTGGTCTGTAATTGCCTGGGGTCGTTCCTTTTTTGGCATCTTTTTGTATAAGCGTTGTCGTTCCTTTGGTCATCAACTTTGGTATGTCTGTTTTGTGGATACATCCGCTCAGTTTCTGCGCTAATCTTTCATGAAGGGTCGTGATTTAAAAAAAACAACAATATGCATGTATTCAACCGTGGCCTGGTGCTGTCAGTTTGCCATTTTCCATAGGGTGTCCTAAATGGTTTCTTTAGTAATTTCCGTGTCTGTTCCTTTTTCTATTTCATGTAGTTTATTTTTTATGTTTTTCAACCACCTGGCATTTTTGTTGTATGTTTTAGGCTTTTCCCATATCTTGCTCCAGGAGTGTTTTGTGACTGTCGGGTGAGGTTGTTCTGATGTTATTCTTTCTCCGTTTACGTTTTTCTAAAACTGGCTTTCATTATCTTCAAAAGTCCTTTTCTGTTTTTGCTGTTCTGATTTGTATCTATATCGTTTCAGTCTTTCTTCTATTGCTGCTATCTTTTGTTTTAATTCTTCATGTGTCTTATTCAGTCTTTCCTTGTGAACCGGAGTTCTGCTCTTCCATACTTTCTTATTCTCTTTCATCCTGTTTACGGTGTTTGCTTCTTTCCGGATTTGGTTATCTGAGTTTCCAGTCTGATTTCCCATCTAGGCTTTGTCGGTCCATTCTTTTGGCTACACTTTTTTTTTAGTTTCATACTTACTGATTTTGTCCCTGCATATATCAAGTTGTTTAGGTATGTGATAGTGTCTGTTGGATGTACGCGAGTACTTTATTTACTTCTCTGTTTTAACTTTTAACTTCTTCCAATCTTCGTTCCGTAGAGATAGGAGATTTGTTTTGTTCTCGGACATGTATCGTTTGATACTTTCCACTTCTCTTCCTTCTTCCTCTGTGAGTTCTACTTCAGTGAGTTCTGTAATTAAGTAGTCTTCGACCTCTTCCGTTATAGAGTTTATATGTTGTCTGTCTTCTTCCTGGGGGGTTTCGTCAGGTGGAGTTTCTTTCTCTGTTCCACTTTTGTTTGATTTCCGTCAGTTCCATCTCCGAGAACCATCCTCTATTGAGGATCTCTTTTGCTTGGTTTGCTATCATTTGCTCCATTGTATAGTAGCAAGTAGCAGTGTTCCATAGATGTTTCATGCGCTTCCGATAGCCTTTCTGTGGGGTGGCGACTTTTTGTAGTAGCATTCCATTACCAATCTGTTCTCCTTTGTGGTAATTGCATTCTATGTGTGTTTAGGTTTTTTTCTTTTCAATCCTGCTTTCTTGTGTTTGGTCTGTGTCCTTGTCGTACCTAGTATTAGAGAGGTTACTTACCTGTTTTTGTCCGTAATTTTTTGCGTGAAATCAAAGAAGCCAACATTCGCAGGATGCGGACTGCCCCCCCCCCCCCATGTTGGCCATCGAGGGAGCACCTGTCCATCATGACACTAAGATCTTTCTTATGAGTTCCACATGTACGAATTCTCTATTAGTAATGAATTACTTATTATTATGTACCTTTGACAACCAGTGGCGTTTGGCCAAGCGATATGGACGCTATGTTGTACACAAACAAACAAACAACCACACAAACCTACTTACAGATTCGACCAAATACATAACTTCCTTGGCGGAGTTATATATATATGGTTTCAACATAAAATGATCCAATCATGGTTGACATGTCGTATAATTTAATAACCAACCAATCAAACATGTAAAACAAAACCAAAATAATAAATAGATGAATGCATATAAGCGAAGTAAGTTTAAGAAAAGATACTTACAAAGCAAAACACATTATAAGATCTGGCAAATCTCGAGGTGTTGCTGTGAGTCTTGCGATTGTTACGCCATTCTCTAGATGTCATGATTCAATCCATTTATCACGCTTCTTTTTATTTGTTTTTGTTTTTTGTTTTTGGTTTTGTTTTGTTTTTCAAATTTTTAATTCGAATAATATGTTATTAGGTTGACTTCAACTTCGTATTGTTCAAAATTTGTTAATAAATTGGTTTAAAATAGAAAATAAAAAGAAAATCAGATTAAACTGTTTTAAAAAGAACTAAGAGTGAAAGTGTCAATTACCATCATGTCAGGACAATTGGTATTTTCAATTTATTTTAAATGTGTCGAAGGACAAGCAATGCTACCTTGTATTGCCCAGGATTCTGACTTATAAAATAGAAGAATTAGACACATTTTTCTCTCTCATTACTTTTTGAACATCAGCGCTCTCCCTCTCTCTCTCCATCTTTCTCTCTTTTTGTATCTTCCTACCACTCCCTCTCTTATTCATGCGTGCGTAAACTATTTCAATATCATAGAAAGAAAGAAGGACAAAAAAGTAATTAATTGACTGACAGTTTGACCTAATCTAATTGTTAGTTTGCGAACATTAACATGTAAGAATTAAAGAAAGTATTTTTCTGAACCTAAGTTCATCGATGTAGACTATGGTGATCCAAAGCAAATTAATTCTCGAGTATATATGCATTAGAACTAGCTTGTGATCATGCCAAATCCAAATATATACGTTTTAGACGAACACACAGACAGGCAGAAAAGATGACTTTCTTTATCCGCAATAAATAGGATGATATATATATATATATATATATATATATATATATATATATATATATATGTGTGTGTGTGTGTGTGTTTCATGTATGCACATCAACATTTATAGGGAGATATAATTTTTATGTATCAATTTTCAGTATTTACTTCAACAGTGCTCGACACGTAAGTAGAGCTAGGAAGTAAGTTATGAAAATATATTTATGGAAATTAAGATACACAGAGGCTCCAGCGTTTCATCCGCGGAGGAGATTCTTCAGGCTAAAATGCATGGAGTTCGTTTTGCCGGGTATTTTTATATACACGACTAGCTAGATAATCTATTAGGTACTTTGTTGTTCTCTAAGCCAATCGTTGGGCTTCTCACATCCAAAGCTTCGGTTAGTTTTACTTCCTATTTCTTATTCTATTGTTCTGTTTTCTATAGAGTGGCCTCTCCCTGTTTCTTTGTTATGTTAATATAATGGGTGAATTTATTTTGACACGAGGTTCCTTGAATTTCTATTTTAGGTTTTAGTGTTTGAGTTTTTAGGTTTTAGTTTAGTTAAATTTTTTTTCGCTTATTTATTTATTTATGTATTGTTAGCCTAAGGTAAATTTTATTCGCTGCAGGCAGCTGTTTGTTATCTCACTTCTACAGTTTATTAGATTTTGGCGGTCTTTAAAGTTTAGGATTTCAAATTTCTCATTCAGACATAATCTACACGGGTCGTCTAAATTTCTACATGTACTGGCCTTTCGTATTATTTTCCATTCAATTATTGGTAAGCGTCCATTTTCTTTGATCTCCCAATATTATTTAGCTAGTGCTGTTTTAATTCAATGCAGAGCTAATGCAAATAAGCATAACGTTTGATCGGTAATCATTATTCTAGTATCAAACTTTAGAACTGCCTCAATGATAATTATTTTTTACCTATAAAATACTTAAATTATCTCGAAGATAAGTCTCACTATACAATTGGGAGTATCTATACACATTTTCTATACACATTTTCTAAATACGAAACTAAATGCAGAGTTAAGAAAAATATGTACTCTATCTGGCCTTGTTTTCCCCCCTGGAGGCATACTATTTTTATTCGCTAAAAGACATCAACAGCTTAAAAAACACTATTTTAACCTGTAGATAAATCACCTTATATAATTTGCACAGTTTATATTTGGAACATTAATTTAAAAGATCGGGATATGAAACTAATGCATGTCAGCTTAAGTTGTTTCAGTAATTTTCATATTTCTTTAAACCAAATTGATTTTAATTCTTTTTACGGTCAGGCTCCGTTACTTTCTAATGGATAAGATTAAAACATTAGTTCAATATTTTTTTTTACAAATAATATTTATTTTATTACTTCTTAACACTCCCCGTACACCTAATCAAAACAGTACCAGCCGGCTAAAATTCGAGTCTAGGGGACTATGAAAACAAATCGAAGAATTAGGTTCAAAGATCACCGGGAACATCTACGGGTGAATTCGGTTGTTTTCATTTTCGTGAGTCGCTGATAGTTTAGATGGGTTCTAACGGCCTTTTCTAAACAGTAAAATGTAATTTCATGTCAATGGAACCAGGGTACGTCTCTGGAATATGTAATGCATAGTTTTTAAATAAATAATTTGTATTTTAGATATCACATTCTTCCGATCGACCCCCTTATTGATTTATTTTTTAACTCTGATGCACTATATATATATATATATATATATATATATATATATATATATTACTTTAAGTAAATAATATTAAATTATTATCACCTACATACGCAAGCATTTGAAGCTTTCGCTCTCATCAGTGTAGGGAATAATAATCTCAGACGGTCGCAAGATTCGAACATCTGCTACAGAATCAATCTAGACTTCATAAGTAAGCATCATAACCATGCGGCCACGATACATTGCCACGTTACGAAGGCAACTTAATTTCTATTTATGCAGAGGCAGATACGTATAGAAATACTTACTAGAGAATTCAACGAACGTTGTCGGAATATGCCTTAACTTCCCCGAACATAGCTCAACTTCAATCTTATTAAAGGGGCTTATATAACTATATATATATATATATATATATATATATATATATATATATAGAGAGAGAGAGAGAGAGAGAGAGAGAGAGTAAGAGAAAGAGGGAGAGAAAGAGGGAACAGGGGGAGAGAATGAATTCTATCAAGCATCTGTTGCACGTGTTGAAAACCGAGTTGAGCAATCACTGTAATTTGAAGGAAGGTTTTCCCCGAAATAGTCTGTTATACGAGCAACGCCGGGCAAATACCGCTAGTTTTTATTTTTATAAATGCGTGAAAGTAAACATGGGTGTAAAAGCAGGGGGAACAACATAGCGAAACCTGATTGTGAACATTTGAACGTTTTTTTTTTTATAAATGCGTGAAAGTAAACATGGGTGTAAAAGCAGGGGAACAACATAGCGAAACCTGACTGTGAACATTTGAACTTTTTTTTTTCTTCTGATTTTTCTTTTTAAAGTTGTCTCTTGGCTGCGTTTGCGACGAATTACAATCAGAAGGAAACGATTCCATTGAAAGACGCACATCAAGATCGATTCCGTTTCTCGCCCAATTTGTTTTTTTTCTTGTATTTTTTACATTGCAAATATGAGACTTATTCTTTTATCACGCAATTTACACAAAATAAAACCGCATGAATAGAAGTGCGAGACACGTAGCATTCTCTTACCTTTATTTTATTTTTTATTACCGCGCTTATTTCCCTCGAAGCTTGCGTGTCCAATTTTCTTTGTTTTTCCCGCTTCAGGCGACAATCGAACCTGGCTTCTTTTATATGATTTGATTTCATCATGGTATTTATATTAGTAGTAGTAATAGTAGTATTATCATTTTTTCATGTTTATTTTTCATTCTTTCTTCTTGACCTACACTTTTTTCTTTTTCTTCTTCTTCTTCTTATTATTATTCTCCTTCTCTCCTCCTCCTCCTCCTCCTCCTCCTTCTTCTTCTTCTTCTTCTTCTTCTTCTTATTCTCCTTCTCTCCCCCTCCTCCTTCTTCTTCTTCTTCTTCTTCTTCTTCTTCTTCTTATACTCCTCCTCCTCCTACTTCTTCTTCTTCTTCTTCTTCTTCTTCTTCTTCTTCTTATTATTATTATTATTATTATTATTATTATTATTATTATTATTATTATTATTATTCTCCTCCTCCTTCTTCTTCTTCTTTTTAGTCTTCTATTTTTTCTTGTTTTATTACTGCACCTAAGACTGTATTTTAGTATTGTGTTTATATTATTATTAGTAGTATTAGTATTAGTAGTAGTAATAGTAGTAGTATAATTGTATTTTATGTTCATTTTATGATTCGTTTTCTTCTTCTTGTACTTCTTGCTTCTATTATTAATTTGTTTTGTTTTTTTCATTTTTTGTGAGGGTCGATCGTGTTTGATTTTTTTTTTACTTGATTGTTTTTTGCGAAGTGAGATCAACTCATGCTTCCTGCTCCTGGGCGCAGACATGTATTTTGATAATATTTTGCAAACATGATAAGTTCTTTTTTCTTTATCTATTTGTCTGTTTCTTTCTTATTTTGTCCTGAAGGTTAAAAACGTTAAAGAAACGTAGCGTGTTGTTTCCTTTTGTTGGAGAGAGAAAGAGAGAGAGAGAGAGAGAGAGGGGGAGAGAGAGAGAGAGAGAGAGAGAGAAAGAAAGAAAGAAAGAAAGAAAGAAAGAAAGAAAAAGAGAGAGAACAAGAGATTGTGAGAGAAAGACAGAGAGAGAGAAAGAGTGAGAGAAAGAGACATTGAAAGAGAGGGAGAAAGAGAGAGAGAGAGAGAGAGAGAGAGAGAGGGGCAGACAGACAGATACAGATACAGAGGTGATCTATGTACGTTTTGAAAAATTGGTAAAAAAATAGAAAATTACCGGGCCTGTGAAGTCGTGGGAGGTACAAAAAAGCAGGGATGGAAGTAGCATAATTGACATTTAATAAAAATGCAGTTATTTTTATTGTTTCTTCACAAGAAAGCAGTTTAATATTGTCTCAACATTGTTTATATACACAAATCTATATTATATAGCTTTCTTAACATCAATCAGATATATATGTATGATACCTTCGTGTATACGCTTTATTTGGAATATGATTTGAAAATAACTTTAATTGTCAGAAATACACACGTATATACTGGGCTCTATATCACTAAATATTGAGCTATCAACGTTTGCAAATTGATAATTGATATTTGTAAATAACACACGAAATGATTTCCTAATTGATCAAAATTTGTATATATATATATATATATATATATATATATATATATAGAGAGAGAGAGAGAGAGATAAACATTTCTATATTTTCATATAAATTTTGTATACATACATATATATATATATATATATATATATATATATATATATATATATATATATATATATATAATTATGAAAATAAGTTTGAAACACTATGCGAGAGATTTTATTTTCAAATAAATTAAAACATTTATTTAAATCCAAAATGTTTCGACTTAACAAGCTTTTTACAGGCATTGTTTTTTTTCTTTCTTTTTTTTTCATTGTTGAGATCTAACGACGTTGCTGCCGAAGATACCCGATTTCTCCCGAAAGAAAAGAAAGACTTTTTTACGTACCGATGTTTTCTTACTACACGTATACGGACTTGAAAAAAAGTCTCTCCAACAACATCGGGAAAAAATGCATAATAGAAAAAAAATGTCTGTATTCCACTGAAGAAGGCTTGATAAAAAACATTTATTTCAATCAGTTTTTTTTCGGATTACCGAAAAATACTTGATTTAAATAAATGTTTTTATTTATTTGAAAGAAATCTCTCGCATCGTGTTATTCGATTTTGCCGCTGATTTTCATAATTTCTATCAACCGATGCTTCTGATGTAACCCTTTTGTATTCAATATATATATATATATATATATATATATATATATATATATATATATATATATATATATATATATATATATATATATATATATATATAGTAAGTTATGAGAATATATTTATGGCAATTAAGCTACACAGACGTTCCCTCGTTTCAACCCCGGGGGAAATCTTCAGGCTAAAATGCATATATATATACTAACAAAGCTACCCGGTGTTGTCCAGCTTAGAGTGTAGGATAGCATCATATGTAAAATCATGGTAGGGAGAGTTTACTTTAACAGCAACTTTGATACTGTCAGCTAAATATCTTACTCACCGAGCTATTCAGATATATGTTAATACTCTTAAACACCACTAATAAATAGATTAATTTCATTGTGTAACATGTTTGAAAATTTTCATTAGCTTTTTTTAAGGGGCAGCTAGAGACGTAAAAGTACTTTATTATGTTCACATTCAAATTGTGAATGTGAATACAATTATATTGAAAGTACACTTCCTAGGGACAGACATGCACAGACAAAGTTAAATTCCTCCATAATTATTAACTTATTGTCAATGGCCGAGGGATTAGGACTCTTGACGACGAATCAGTGGCGATTTGTGATCAGGGTTCGCGCCCGCCGACTGTTGAGAATTAGCTTCCTGCACTGAAGATTGCGTTAGCATTAAACATCTACATATATATATATATATATAATCAAAATTTGCTGTAATATTTGGAATAGACGTCGTTTTGGGTAATTTACCTATGGTTTAAATTTCATTTGAAGCAACGGGAACGTTGAAGTGATATATTTCTTATATAGCCTATGATTTTCACTTAGAGGCAAAATTTCAAGCAATTCTGTCTGGCGGTTTAGTTGAATATAAGACATAAGGATCAGACGGACACATACACACACATACAGAATTGATTATTTTATATATATATATAGAGAGAATATATATATATATATATATATATATATAGGGAGAGAGAGAGTATATATATATAGTATATATATAGTATATATATATAGAGAAATATAGTATATATATATATATACAGTATATACATATAATATATATAGTATATATAGAGAGATATATATATAGTATATATAGTATATATATAGCGAGATATATAGTATATATTAAGTATATATATAGTATATACATATAATATATATAATATATATATATATATATATATATATATATATATATATATATATATATATATATATATATATATATATATATATATATGGAAGTCTCTCCAGTCAAGGCATGAAGTCACTTCATATAATGAGCCTAAAAGAACGAAAGATAATTATCGCAAAGACAGGAAATATCTATTAACTTAAGTTTTGAAATAGCAACGCTATAATCGCCTGATGGGGCTCCTACCGAGAAATGCCGACGAGCTGTTTTGGTGTGCCTTTCCGGTCGTGTGCTGTACGAAGAAAGTAAAGATAGAAACTGATAAAAAGCATTACTATATATCTCTCTCTGTCTGTCTGTCTGTCTGTCTGTCTGTCTGTCTGTCTGTCTGTCTGTCTCTCTCTCTCTCTCTCTCTCTCTCTCTCTATATATATATATATATATATATATATATATATATATAGGCATATTTGAAATAATATAACGTCTTAAACTGTAAATAGTAATTTCATAACGTCATCAATCTTTCTTTATGACGTAATCCAGTGTGTAAGAAGAGTGTATGAAATGCAAAAAAGTCTCTAGTGAAAAAAGGTTTGAATAGAAAGCCAAAGGTTTTCGGCATTTTTGACACTCTTCTTACACACCTACATCTACATTTTATGACTTTTTCAAATTATGACTTTTGGTTTATTACTAGCCAACTTATCTACTTATTTACATTACTCTGATGATAAGAAAGAATTCTTTGAAAAGCCTGGCTTAAGGAAGGAAAAATAAATATTATTTTATTGAATATACCTTGTTTTAAATTAACTGAAGCGATAATACATTTGCCATTCTCACATTTGTTTTTATTTCTCTTTGTTCGTTTATCTGTATTATTGGTCTATCCCGCATATTGAGCTTTAAATACTTCACTTTTAGTTTGATACCTTTATATATATATATATATATATATATATATATTGGAGGAGTTTCAATTACTTACTATACACCATTCTTGAGTGTCTTAGGTATCTCTGTATAAGGGTGTGTCAAGATAACCTGACATGAGGATACTTCCCCTACAAGTAAACCCTAACTAAATATTCAAAATAACATAGTATTCGAAGCCCAAAACAGATCCCCTCAACACGGCTATACACTGGCTCATAAAAATAATGATGCGCCTATTCCAAGTAATGTTACGTCGTTTCGAGTTTACAGCTCTCGTCAGCGCAGGGAAGTAACAATCTCAGACAATCACGAACCCGGTTCACAGAGCCACCGTGAATCTGTAAGCGTTCGCTCTGTTTTTTTGGCCACGGGAGATTGATAAGGGAGAAATTAAGTTATATTTAACACTGAAAGTGGCGAGTGTAAACATAAAGACACTCAATAGAACTCGACAACAGAATCGGAGTATTGCACTGGGGCTTCAGGTGAATGTCTATTTTTAATCCCCACAACGGTGCTCTTATCTTAATTTTTCATAAAGGAGCTTCTAGTGTGAAACCGCATTATATATATATATATATATATATATATATATATATATATATATATATATATATATATATATATATATGTGTGTGTGTGTGTGTGTGTGTGTGTGTGTGTGTGTGTGTGTGTGTGTGTGTTCATGAGGGTGCGTGTTTACTATCCATCTCCTTTTCTCTGTATATACTTTGTATCTTTTATAAGAACATACTGGCTGTACGCTGTCTTCTTTTTTGCTTGCGATCTCACTTCGGTAGTGTCGGAACACTTTAACGGATGATATATCAGTCCAACCACGCACCGAGCGTTCACACGCCTTTTTTTTCTCTGCGTTTTTTTTTCTTCTTTCACCCGCCATTGCTCGGAGCGTAAAAGAAACATCTACATCTACAAGCGCATCTACCGCTTCAGTTCCCGCCATATCTAACACACATGTCCCCCCACTTTTTTCTCTTTCTCCGTCCGTGTATGTACATAGAAAAATGTATAAAGAAAAATATTCGGATATCCCCGTTTACTATTAGTTAAACTCTAAATTAATTAGCCGTTTATTTCATTGCTTTGCAACCGTTGCGATATGCCCGAATGGAAGCAACGCAAAAACATTAAAAAAATACTTGTCTTCATACAACCTGCGATTGCACGTGCTTTATCCTGTCCTGATCAGCCACCAACCAGGGGTGCTAACACAGTTTGGGTTGCCATAGCGGTACTGCCACCGTTTACGCCATCGGCAGCTTTGGAAACCGGACAGGATACTATTTGTTTTCGTCTTGTCTTTTCCGTTGATGAAGCTTTTGTTTAGATAGCGTTTTATAGTGATAATCTCGTTCGCATGTCATCATCTTCACCTGAGAAACTTTACAACATTGCAGTTTATATTAGAAGTCCGTTGATTGAGCTTGGTAGAAAATCTTAAACCATCATCTCATTTCCCTGTCTCTAGATACCCCGGCGGTATTTATTCCTAAGTCTATTCGTAGGACTTTGTGGTTTAGTCCTCGCTAAAGATGTGAACCCTTACGGTGCTTACTCGGGTCGCCATGTTTGCCGTCTTTCCGAGCTGTCTAGTAAAAGACATTACTCGGATATACTGATAGACCGCAGAGTTTCAACCTGCCACATAGTCGGTGAGGTCATATGTATAAGTTCATTAAGGGTTTCGGGTATTTCAACATCAGATCTCTCTATATAGATTCACCAGCTAATATCTTTTAAAAATACCAACTTGCGATCCATAAGCAAGCTATATATATGTACAGGGGGACAAACGGCATAATCACGCTGACACACCAGTTCTCGTTGGACCACCGAAGTTAAGCGAGGTTCAGCATGGTCAGTAACAGATGGGTGACTATTTGGGAATATCAGATACTGTATGTGTGAAGACGGCGACGTATCACTGCAAAAAATAATGCTCGCGACGTTATAATTATTTCGCTTGACCGGGATAAACATGCAGTAGGTGGACCGCTTGTAAATTTGATATTCCCTAAAAACTTCCTCCTTAAAGGATTGAGCCGACTGAAAATGTATTTTATTTGAAAACAATTTGCTTTGCACAACTGAGGATGTAATAGATTTTGTATTTTTACAATCGTTATTCTCATCTCTTACTTGTCTATGTGATTGCTCTATCTCGGATATCGAGCATGAATTCTTTCATGATAGGTTTTAATTAAAAAGTATACTTTATATCTTTATTTTCCTGTTCATTATATATATATATATATATATATATATATATATATATATATATATATATAGAGAGAGAGAGAGAGAGAGAGAGAGAGAGAGAGAGATATGTATATGGATATATATATGTATATGTAAATATATATATATATATATATATATATATATATATATATATATATATATATATATATATATATAACTCCTTGCTTTAAACTTTTGATTTTCTAATAAATATTGTATCTTTACAATTTTTTATTCTCACGTTTCATCTCTAGAATTGGTTGCTCTATTCAATATATCGAGCTTTATATTATCACGATAGATTATTATTAAACGATAATTCAATTATCTCTAATTTAATTCAACATTTAAATATCATATATATATATATATATATATATATATATATATATATATATATATATATATATATACCCAAACTCGTTAACTTTTGGTTAACGTCATGCTGCTTACAATACGTTAATAATAGATATTACATAAAGGATAACTTCTATTTGCAGTTGTCAGGCCGCAAATCGTCTTGATGACTTTAATTTCTGCATTAAGGTGCCACCCTTCTACAAATACAGTTCCTGATGTTCCTAAATAGTCACCTATTTTGTACTGACCAGGCTTAAGGTCGCTTAACTTCGGTGAACTCGTGTATCAATGTCATTATGCCGTATAAAGAGTATGGTTGGATTGCAGAACGAATTGTGAATTTTATAGACGATTCCATGATTGGCATTTTGGGTTTTTTAGCTTGTTGAATTATTCTATCTGTTGTTTGCGGGAGAGCGCTTGGAGGAATTGGGCTCAGTTGGTAACTTCTGGCACTCTTTCTGTTACGTCTCATGATCCTTGAATATGAATTAATTTCTGAAGACTTTATTCGGAAGACAATCACTTTCTTTGCATGGCCTTCTACATGTGCATAATATACTAGACGTTGATGCACTCTGCTTTGTCGAAAGCCATAAATCAATCTTATTAGTGATCTCATTTTTCTACCTCTCTGGATAGACTAGCGTTATTTATTCGCAAGTCTATTCGTAACTCTCTGTGGTTTTCTCTTTGCAAAAGATGTGATTTCTTGCGGTTCTAACCCAACTCGCTCTCATTTGCTTCTTTTCCGACCTGTTGGTCGTCTCTCTAATCATCAACAAAACTGTCGTGAGGACGTCATCTGGTCTCTTCCAAATGTCAATGATCGTAGATCTCTCTCTCTCTCTCTCTCTCTCTATATATATATATATATATATATATATATATATATATATATATATATTAGTACTTCATGTATCGACATAAAATATTATAAGCATTTAGCCTGACGATTCCCCCGGGGATGAAACACGGGAGCCTCTGTGTAGCTTGATTGCCATACATATTTTCATTGCTTACTATATATATATATATATATATATATATATATATATATATATATATATATATTGCCAAGGAAGAAAATCAAAATGTACTTTGCAATATTTCTGATCACTGTATTCAATATCAAACATTTAATTTAATTAAAAGCGAAGTCAATTGTACTTGACTCGCCATTAATTAGGATAGTATTTTTTTTACCTATACTTATATTACATAGTCTATGCTTATACAATAAGGCCGAAGAGTACACTGGCCGAAGCGGTGAGAATATAACAACAAAGATAAGGACAACTGTTGGAAACATACCAGTAATGTAAATAACAACAATTAACCCTTATCCTCGAGTGGCTTTGGCTTTCATGTGGTGATCTATTATCCCCTGAAATCGGAAATACTAAACAATTGCTATTCAAAAGTATCATAGATATGACGGTCCGGCGAGGAATTGGTCGATTGTTTTATCACAAAGTCACTTTCTATCCATTACACGGTGATTGGTTATCTGGGGCAGAAAGCTAAAAAGAAAGCTAAAAAAGAAAGCTAAAAAGAAAGCTAAACAGGAAGCCAGTACAATATCTGTAATGTCATACACTTTCATTTCTTTGATGAAGGATATTTTTTTTCTGTGAGCTTCGGATTGTAGCCACCTTCAAAAAATAATAAATATTTGGAACCAGGGTAAACTTGTGAGTGCATCTACCCTTCTCTAGTCGACGGGATATATTCGCCAAGAATTAGCAAATATCCAAATATATGCAAACGCTATATAATATTTATTAATTGTTTATACATTGTTATAAATAGTTCTGTCTACTCAACTTTATTAACCCAGTTACAAAAACTTCAAACTCTTAGAAAAAAGACTTAAATGGATTGAATATAAACTTACCGTTACACATTAACACGTTTATTTGTAATTTTCTTATCTTTTGTTTTTCCTGGGGATGAGGGATCCTGCCGGATGCCAGACATGCACCGGCTATTTCAGACACTCCAGCCGATAGATCTTTTTAAGATTCTACCAGTCCATTTAAGGGTAAGTGTTTGTATCTCTCTTGCACTCGGTTCACCGGTTATATTCGCCAGGTAGTTTTTGAAATTCTTTTCATTAGTCTGGTTGCTCCTATAAATAGTGGAATGGTGGAGATCTTCCTAAGATTCCAGTTTCTTTTCATGTCGTACATAATACCTTGGTATTTCGTAATCTTTCCTCTGTAACAGTGTGCACTCATTTATGTTATTTTAAATGTAACGGAAATTGTTACGTACTATGAATTAGGACTTTTTATAGTGCAACTCGACTGGCGTCTTAGCATACGCATTCTTAGAATCACACCTTTTCTTAGATAGATCTATGTATGTAAGTGTTTCGTTACCTTTACTTAAAAGTCACTGAAGGTACCTTTTGAGAAAAATTCTTGAATTTATAATGCATAGTGTCCATTGAATAAAAGATTCTATTTATCTTCCTCCCATAAGGTAAGATGTGACACAAGGTCGGGAAAGTGGGAAAAAACCAGCGCTCGAGAATTTCAGCACTCTGGCTGTTTAAAAATTGCCCGGTAGGGACGCCTCAGACGATTAGCAATAAACTAACCCCCTCTCAAAGGGTGAGAAGGCAAAGCCTGGGAGGGTGCACCTCCTAGAACTGCAAGTTTGTACTAATTTCTCTTATTTTAAATTCAACGGAAATTATTACATACTAAAAATTAGGACTTCCCTTATGTAAACCCCTTTAATCGTGTCTTAGCTTCATTATTCTTCAAATTCGACCTTCTTCAAGATATATGAATATATTTTATTTACCTCCTCTCAAGGAGGTTTGACACAAGGTCAAGTGTGGGTTTTCATGAAAGCGTTTCTGTGGAACGAACTGGATTCGAATGTGGTACACCCAGGTCCCTAGGCCGCGTCGTTAACCACTTAGCCACCGTTCCATACCCTACCGCTGTTCCGTTATGCTTACTATTACAGTGTTTCTGCGTTTCTAAATGTATCTTAAAGAGTACACGACTGGGCTTATCTTTTTTCAATGTCTGTTTGAAAAGCGAGTGAGTGACTGGAGAACTGTGTTCGTGTGTTCGTCTAGCATCGGCCATTTTTCTTTTTTTGTTCATACTTCCAATATATATATATATATATATATATATATATATATATATATATATATATATATATATATATAAGATGTGTGGGGGAGGTGTTTGTATGTATTTCTACCTTACTTCCTACACTTGTCTGACCCCACTTCTGATACGTTCGTCTGGCGCTCTATCATCTTAGCGTCTGTCAAAAGCCGATTTTATTTTGTGTTTTTCGTGAGGGACTTTTTGTGGCCTTTTTTGCGTTTTACCCTTTTTTGCCTCCGTCTTTGGCTTTTTTTGCCTTTTTATATTTTTGGCTTTCGCTTTTTTTTTCCTATCACAGCGTATTCACACTTCCTACGCCTTTCCTGTTTATACTTCTTGTTATCTTGCTTTTTTCCCCACTTCCCGCCTTTTTTCTCCATTTCCCGCGCTTTTTTCTCTTATTTCCCGCGTTTTTTTATTTTATTATCTTCTTGTTCCCGGATTTTTTTTTGCGCCCCGCCCTTTGTCCTATTTGCCCTGCATTTACTTATCCACTCAGTTTCTGCTTTCCCAATGTTTCCCTTAGTTCACGCAAATATAATAAACGTTTTTATCTGAACCACACGTAATCTTTTTTTTTCCCGCTCGTATTTTTTGATTTGTCTAACCCTCGACATTAGACATAGACACGCGTTGCTCCGTTTCTATTCACTGCCAAGCGTGATTGTTCACAAACGAGTCTTGCGGGCCATTAATAAATACTGCAGACAGGTCGATCGTTTTTATAACCCCAAGCGGGTCTGGGCGAAACGTAGAAAAAACATTCTATTGACCTGCCTTTCAGAGGTGAATACTTATGCTTTCACTAAATATACTTGTAGTACTTATTTAGATGAGTTTAACCAATACACACACACACACAGAGACACACACACACACACACATATATATATATATATATATATATATATATATATATATATATATATAAGTTAAATATTTTGAAAAGCAATACAAAGTGCAATTTAAATGAAAAAATCATTTATTTAATTTTTTTTTGCAAGCTTTCGTTGTAGAACAACTTCGACAGGCGAGACTGTCTTATAGTTTTTTCTTCTTCGCTTTTTCCTCATTTTGATGGTATCAACCCCGAGGGGTCGAATCACGATAGAAGCAGAAAGGCACGTCAATTTCTAAAAGACGTTAGAATAAGTATAGTCCGGTCGATGTTATGCGCAGATTGGCGCTTTTTAAGTAAGGAAATTGACAACATCTATGAGGCCCGCATGAAAATGTCTTTAAGTGAAATATTTTGTAAATCAACACAACGTGCAAATTAAATGAAAAAGTTCATTTATTTATTTTTTATTTTTATTTTTGCAAGCTTTCGTTGTAGAACAACTTTGTCAGGCGAGACTGTCTTATAGTTTTTTTTTCTTCTTTTATCTTTCTCATTTTGATGGTATTAAATTAAGACAATGATAAGCACACCTGGATACATCGGGAGAAATTGTTAATAACTCTCTCTTTGCACTGTCCTGATTTGACCCTAAACCTAACTATTTGGTTCAAGAATAATCGGATGATTACTTTAATAGACATTACCTTGAAGAAAACACCATCGATTAAAATATGTGGTGTAACAGTCCGATGAATGTGAGGTCCATTCAGGATAACCACCCCACTGATGAGACTATCAAAAAAGTGTCCCTCATATAACAGAAAAATAAAGACTAATGGACATTCATGACTTTTTAATACTAATGAGACACCATTATTTATGGAAATTGCAGACAATGCATGAAGCCACTTGATGTAAAAAGCTAACAATAAAAATACTACTTATAGTACAAAAGTAAACAACGATAAGTGCTACATTGATAGATTCTGACACAGGAAACAGAAATTCTCCCTCCTTTGTCAGAAACATCGCTCATGGAACATTAAGACTAAAGGACAAAATAAAGGAAGCGAGAGTTACAAGGTTGCCAAAAGTCAGCCCAAAGTAAACGTTCCACTCTCCTTTCCAAAAGCCACTCAAGGATAAGGGTTAATGAAAGTGTTGGTTAAATGACGAACAATATTATGAGATGAGTTTGATTACTTAAAAAGGACAGTTCGACGGGTATTTGTTGACATTTGATTTAAAAACGAACATGTTGTAGCCAGCTGAAAAGCAGCTATGCGATAGTGTGTTCCACAAATGGAAAGTTCTTGGAATGAAACTCTGTTCTTGAAAATTCTATTTGGTTTTAAGTGCACAGATGGAGAAATAAATACAACACATAAATAATGGATCAACATGTAAACAGTCGTCTGTCTGGTCAGTCACCATGGACACAAGGGTTTTGATTGGATGACATAAATATAGTTTTAATCAGCAGCAGCGTTTGAAACGATGAAACAGTGTGTTTTTTTTGTCGTAACTGACATTTCCGAAGCTTATTCGTGAAATTTCGTTATATTTCCGTTATCGTGAAGACAGACAGTAACTTTATTTTCTAACACACTTAGTGTAATTTTTTCTTTATATGTATATATACCAAACAACGCACATTGCTAATGTAACGTAAGGGGCTACTGTGATTTGTTCACATTACATTTAATTTTTTTAAATCTTGTGTACAGTCGGGGAAACAAGCTGCAGGGAGCGAATTCCAAAAACAAGCGTTCAGAGAAAAAAAGCTATTAGAATAGAAAGTTTTCCGGAATCTGGGGGTCTCTACAGTGAAGGGTAGTATGTTGATGCTAGTTTGTGTGGGGTATTGATGTTGAGTATGGTGAAAGTGCAGTAAGTTCATAGGTGCATATTCCGTGGAAGTACTTGCAAAACAAGCACAGAGATGCCACATTGCGCCGATAAGACATTGGCTGGAGCTCGGTAGACAGTGCGAGCGATATTAGGTTAGAGACCTTTTTGTGCAGCTTGTCCAAGACGGAGAAACTAAGTGGTTTGTTCTCCAGCCAAAATGTGGCAACACTACATTATTCATGGGCGAATACTGGCTGATATAGATATAGGAAACTTGCAGGTGCGGGAAGTTTACTAGCCCGGTAGAAGGAACCTTTTGCAGCAAAATTGACAGTATCTTCTATATACTTATTCCAATTCATGTTGCCAGTGGATGCTAGACAAAGGAGTTTAAACTTCAGTCGATCGGGAAGGGTTCTCAGCCATGGCAATCGGTGGTTGGAAAGGTTTAATATAATTGATAAAAGAAATAAGCTTTCAATATGTTAATCTATTTACCTTCAAAATCCGTTAAGGGCTCCAATATATAAACTAATGTATAATGTACCAACGGTGACCCATCGGGTCACTGATGGTCTAGTCTTTTGGCATTAAAAGGGCAATAAGGCTACAAGGCAGTAGTTAATACGCGTATGTATTTTCAGAAAGTACAGAAGTAATATGTTGCCATGTAGTGACGTAACAGGGTAGATGCCCATAACATCTGTTAACCCTTTAAAACTACCCCTAACCTCTTTTTCACAGTAGTTACTAACGCACACCCCTAACAACCATAATGAATGTTTCCCAACAGGAAATAACGCATCCACCAAAAAGTATAAATTGCAGCGGGCAAAAAAATTAAAATTAAAATAAGTCATTTCCTTACAATACTTCAATCTATCCAGTTAGGACATATGTTTCATGGAGATACGAGAAATGATACGCGAATGATACGATGGATGTTTCTTATGATAACTAAAGACCGGTTTAGATCTTATGAACTCAGAGGAAGATTAAATCTGGACAGTATAGTGAGATATGTGCAAAACAGGAGACTTTGATGGTATGGCCACGTTGAAAAAAATGGATGAGAGTTCTTGGGTTAGTAGATGTAGAGAAGTTGAGATAGAAGGTTTGGTTCTCAGGAGAAGGCCAAGTGAAATATTGGAGGAAATGATAAAAATGGACCTAAGGGAAAGAAAAATAAATAAAGACTTGCCAAAGATAGCGTAGTTCGGAAATTAATTTCGTAAAGTCGTCTAACGCATGCCAGTATGTAAAACGGACGTTAAACCGATGATGATGATGATGATGATGATGATGATGATGATGATGATGATGATGATGATGATGATGATGATTTTCCTTAATTTCAGAGTTCTTATTTTCTTAGCTTAAAACCGCAGATATCCGACGAAACTCGTAAACGACTTTCACTGATACATTACTCTGCCTATGGTTAAAAAGTTCCAGAATTTAAAATCATGATTTCCAAGGGGAACATATGCTCCATTTTGTAGAATGATGCAGTTCAAGTTTTCTAACGTAGATTATCACTGGCTATATCAAACCAGCAGCACATCAATAAAAAAGAGTGCACTTATGTGTAAGATATATCCACTTTCATTTAATGGTTGATATTTTTTCCTATTCTACTTTTGTTCACTACGAACAAGACATATTGCCGCTGAAACGTAAGAACTACTGTGATAGGAGTCAGATTTATAGGGGGGGGGCCAACCTAAATGAGGAATTGGACGGTCAAATTGCCGCATGTTAATGCGGTCGGAAAACAAGGAGTAGGTAGGCAATTCAAAAAGCAAGCTGTGCGAGGTCCGAAGCTATTAGAGTAGAAAATATCCCGTTATCTAGTGACCTTTTCAGTGAAGTGGTGGGATTTTGCTGCTAGTCGGTGTGTCGGGGGTATTTACGTAGAGGAGGTAATAGTGCCGTAAGTTCATCGGACCACATTCCGTGAAAGTACTTGTAAAACAAGCACTGGAGTGGAACACTGCGGCGATGTGATGGGGGCTGGTGCTTGACACACAGTGCAGTATCTATTAGGTTAAAAGCCCTTTTTTGCATTCTGTCCAAGAGGGAGATGTTAGTAGTTGGTGCACCAGCCCAGATGTGGCAGCAATACTTCATGCATGAACGAATGATGGCTTTATTGAAATTGTCTTGCCCGTTAGAGAAGGCAGGCCTTCTTTGAAGCAGACTTGATAGTATCTACAATGTACTTATTGAATTTATGTTACGTGAGTATGTCAGGTCGAAGATTCTGAACGGTGGACTGTTGGGAACGGTTTTATAGGTCATGGCAATCGTAATTCAATATTTCATAAAAAATATTAAATAGTCCCTCTAACTTCTTATATAAGTTCGAATATATGAAGATAAAAATACGCGCGAAATGCTACGTCCCGTGAATAAATACTTATGGTTTGATTTTCGAGTGGTGAAAGACAATCGATACTGTTTGGTATATTCCTGAAGATCGGCAATGCCGTGAAACTGCAGTAAAATGTTAAGCAAATAATACAGTATTATAATTATACTCGTTATGAGTTCTCACACAAGTCCTTATCAGTGATTGCTCACAGAAAATAACAAGTGGTGTTTCCTGGAGGCTGGGTGTCAACTACTCTCCTCATATTTCTAGCACTTTCCACCTCTTTCGATAACCTTTCTAAATTATTTTGCGCTATCGAAACAGCCGTTTACCATCGATTTCTCGCAAGTAATGACCATTAATATTCTCTAGAATCTGAGTGACAATGAACCTCTCAGGTTCCAGTATTCTTGCAACCTTCTTGTGGAATCTGGTTAGTGCTTTCCATCCTCGGTCTTACCATCGTCCTTGACCTTCCACGACCATTTTGTATCATATCAGCCGAAACTGGTGCCATCGTATGTGTGTGTTTTTGTCACCTTTCTATTCATCTGTGACTGGTTAGTGTTTTCACTGGGTTGGTTTCCGCATTCAAGGAGGTTGCTTAATATTCCGGCTGTTTTCGTCATTGCTGTTCATTGTATAGTCTCAATCTTTCCTTTCATTCCAATTTCTCGTAGTCTATTTTCCAGGTTTTCCAGTAGTTTCTAGTGCTCCTACGATTATTGATATAATAGTGACTTGCTTGAGCTCCATGTTCATTTCAGCTCTCTAGCAATGTCCATGTATTTGCTTATCATTATTATTAGTAGAAGTAGCAGTAGTAGTAGTAGTAGTAGTTTGTAAAAGATATAAAACTGATCAGTTGGTAGTACATTTGATAAATGGTATATTCTGAATCCAAAACAACTTCATAACATAAGTAAAACATACATAACAATAAGGCATTATTCTACATGGCTTACATCGACATGCGAAGGTTTCAGAGCCAAATGTCTACTACACTAACGTAGAAATGTAAATTCAAATTTCTTAACTATGCTGGTGGTTTAATATTGTTTGCTTGACTGGCACCCTGAAAATTTTTATAAATGTATGTATTCATTTGCATGGCATATCGACTGAATGATATTTTCTGATAAGAGGGGAAAGTTGGACTCTTTTCGTTAAAAGAATTTACTTCTTAATTTTTCCCAATTATTTATTAAATTTCCTCTTGACACGTGCGTAATATTCATGTTTTCTGGAATTTTTCATTATCGAAACTTGATTTAAATGACTTAACAGGCTAATTAATCTTTTTGCGATGACCAGCCAGTATTGTGCTTAAATAAAATTATGTATATTAGTTCGTGTAGAACGTAAGGTCGATCACTTAAAATGTTTTTTTTTAAACAAACATGTGATTATATATATATATATATATATATATATTTAAGTGAAATATTTTTGAAAATCAACACATTGTGCACTTTAACTGAAACATTATTCATTTAATATTTTTGCAAGCTTTCGTTGTACAACAAATTTGTCAGGCGAGACTGTCTTATAGTTTTTTTTCTTCTTCCCCATTTTGATGGTATTAACCCCGAGGGGTCTAACCACTGATAAATCAGCGAGAGATTGAATTTATGAAAAGCAGCCGTCGTCAATAGTGTTTAACTGCTGAAGGCACATGCATTCAAGCTACGATGACGGTTGTGTTCATACTACTAACGACAGTGCTCAGCCTGGATTTGGGGGCGACAAATAATTATAAATATTTGTTTTCATCTACATACATATACGTTTATCTACATAAGTATACGTTTCATCGTTTCGGGAATCGTCAGTGTAGAGATGATCATTCATACCGGGCGCACATATATATATATATATATATATATATATATATATATATATATATATATATATATATATAATGGTTTTATTACAATTCGAAGTTAAATTATGTTTTCTGATCAGAAGATTTACCGTGCAGAAGCTGCACATTCGAGAAACCTGAGGTAGACAGATACTTCGGCTAGTATATTATGCATTGAAATCCATTTAACTGCCAAGAAACTAAACTCCAGCCTGACTCAATATGCTTTATTTTTTATCTTTTCTCCTACGGTTTGAGAGGCTGACCAATTTTCAATGCAATTACGTTCTAAATGTATTCGTCATTGGTTGATTTCCCTTGCGCTCGTCATCAAATTAAATCATGTTCAAGCAGTGACTAGTGGAAATTATTGTAGCGTTAACGCCAGTAATGACATCCACACTGTGACCCTGCGAACCGCTTGAACGACGTAATCTCGCCGAGACGTTGCCCTTCGTGTTATTTAAAATTGCGAGATTTACTGGCTACCGTAGCTTACCTCATTCCTAGTGCAACGAATTAGGCTATGCATTACAATATGTACTAATTCACTTCCGGTTATTGCATTATTGGATAGAGTTGAGCTGATGACCAACGGGGTTAGTTTTTATGGGATATAAACCGCTTTTTGATTTTTTAATGCGAAAATACAATATATGTCCCAATTTACTATTATTTAATAAGAAATATAAGTTTTTATATGTTTTTGTGTCTTAATTTTAAAACACAAATTTATTGAATCAAACTGTTTAATTAAAATAATAATTGATTTAAAAATTAATGAGTTACGTAGTTATTTCATCTAACACCACACTGATTAAACAGCGTTAATCCATTGAAACGCTCTCCCTCCGTATTTGATTTCTTAATATATTCATATCCAATATTAGCATTTTTCACGATCTTACCTGATTAAACAAAAGAGATATGATTTTCTTTCTCTACTGTCAACAAAAAAATAACACATCGTACTGGAAAACTATACAAATGAGTTTAGAATCAAATTGTTTAATTTAATTTTAAATTTAACAAAATTTAACGATAAATATAATTCAATAAGAATAAAAGAATAAAATTGTTTTTATTACGAAAGTGAACTTTGGGTTTACTTTCGGCAGCCTTGTAGCTCTCGCTACCCTTATTTATTTGATTGCCTTCAGTCTTCACATTCCCCGTGCAATGTTTCTGACATAGGCGGAATAATTGCTGTTTTCTGGGTCGGAATCTATCAATCTAACACATATCGTTGGCTAGTTTTTTTTTACCCTGAAGTATTATTTTTTTAGCTCTTTACATAAAGTGGCTGCATGCCTTGTCTGGAGCGACTTCCATATATATATATATATATATATATATATATATATATATATATATACTAGAAAAAAACTTACATCACGACGGATACAAATAATTCCCCGAACAGAACAGAACTAAATACGAAACTCAAAAGCAAAACATAATGATAGTATATCTCATGTTTAAAACTCTTATTCGATATTAATCGAAATCCATGACATGATTTTTTTTTCGAAATGCCTAAAATTTAAAGCTTAAGCTTAAAGAAAAAACAGATGGGGATATTGAAATTACGGGGAATCTTTCGTAATTTATGTCTAATGACTATGAATCAAATTCAATGCAAATCTGAAATATTTGAATTATCAAATGGGATGTGGTGTCCAGATTATTCCCCCTAAATCCTTTAAAAGAAACTGCAATTTGAAGCATATTTATTAATTCATTTCTAATATGGATTGTTAAATCTTCACATATAACTGGACATATCTTAATATTCATGAAAGGCATTCACCCTATTTTACCCCTTTTCAATAAAACTAAATTAAAGTTAATATATCCCACAATTAGACCCCCTACGCCTACAATATGTGTTCCAAAATTCATAATGATCGGTTAAATACTTTAGGAGTTAACCCTGTTTATAAAATTATATAAACATATAAACATACCTTAATTTATAATGATATTAATGGGTCTTTCTCGAGTAGTTTCGAAGCCTTAGCCGGACATACACACATATATACATACATACATACATGCATACATAAACAGACAATTCACCTTAATATAGGAGATACGCAGAAGTACGTCGGAGTATATGAAATTTGTCTGGTGTCTCTTATGAAAATTCACCATTATCAGAGGCAGAGTGTTGATAATATAAATCTATTAATAATGGAGTTTATGTATCTGTCTGTCTGAAGCCGACACTTCATCAGAGAAGTATGACTATCTCCTTAGTCCGCCAGCTTCATTATATACTATGAAAAAAACCGGCGCAGACACTATGCGCGTTTCTCAATTTACATAATCAATTGCATTTGAACTTCTAATAAATTAGTATTCGCAAATATACACTAATGATTGTTTTCTTCAAATTTCAACATGTATTTGTAAAAGCAGATAGTGTTTGCAGCTTTCTTGACATTCTAGTTTTACATTTAAATTTCAGATTTCTTAATATTATTTCTACCGAGAGCTTGATTTACTTATTTTGTTTCTCTCTTTCATTCGCACATATCTATTTGTAATGGTGGTAACTGAATCTCGATTATAGGTATAATAAGACGAATTTCGCCCTTGAAATAAAAAGGGGGTATGGCACGACGTCTAAGTGGTTAACGACGCGGACTGAGGACTTGGGTGTGCCGGGTTCGAATCCAGTTTGTTCCACATAAACACTTTCATCAAAACCCACACCTGACTTCGTGTTTAACCTCCTGAAAAAAAGAAAAATAAAATAAAATAAAGGAAGGGGGTATCATAATTTAAATGCCGTAAAGATATATAAGTTTTTAAAATAAAATCTTCAGATTCACATTCATTTATTACTTGATTATACTGAAAATTTCGTTAAGAAGAAAGTGTAGTATCTGTTCCGATGGATACTGCACCCTATAGACCGGTGTCATCTTGACCTTC
The DNA here is from genome assembly GCA_963556195.1 of Sepiola atlantica. Taxonomy (NCBI): domain Eukaryota; kingdom Metazoa; phylum Mollusca; class Cephalopoda; order Sepiida; family Sepiolidae; genus Sepiola; species Sepiola atlantica. The sequence goes on along the minus strand of OY744524.1, from coordinate 85,927,324 downwards.
GGGTCTGGATTCCGTCGGTTTGTGAGTTTGTCCTGTGCAGTTCTAGGAGGTCCACCCTCCCAGGCTTTGCCTCCCCTCTTTGGTGTGGAGTAAGTTTATCGCTTACTGCCTGAGGCGCCTCTACCGGGGAATGCCGACGGGACTGCCCAGTCATGTTTTGTAGGCCAGAGTGCTCACCTTCTCGGGCGCTGGCTTTTCAAATCCCACTTTCCCGACCTTGTGTCACATCTTACCGCTGTGGGAGTAAGATAAATAATTTCGTTAAGATCTGATAATTCTTTGATTTTTGGTGGATTTATTTCAAATCAGGAGTATTAATTTTTTTATTCAAAAATACTTTTACTTCCATTGGCCATCCTTATCAATACTACGGTATTCTTTTTTGTTCTAACTATGAAAAATACTCATGGTACGATGACTTATAATTAATCTGAATTTAAAATTTGCATTGTGTAGGGACAGACAGACTAACATGTTCTTTTTCCGATAATTCTCGTGCGTATTTTTTAAAGTTCTTATGACTATTCTTCGATCCTAATAAGCACTATCATTATTAGCACACCTATGCACCCTGCGGCCGAATATTTTTGTATATATGATCTAAGTGTTGAGTTTGTTGTTGAACAGCAGATTGTGAGAATTTCTTATTGACATACGCTACTGCTCCCAGGTAATTCCTGGGAGCATGGTATTATAACAACAGAACAGATACTACACTATGCCCCCAAAAGAGCAGGTAATACCTACGAGAGTGGTCTTGTGACAACAGAACATATACTACACTACCCGTCCCTCCCCCCAAATAGGAGGCAGTAATGCCTAGAAGGATGGTATCATGACTACAGAAAAGATAAGACACTATCAATCACTCAAGAAAGGTTGAAGTAATGCTTGTGCGGATGGCGTCATAATGAACGAACAGATACTACACTCACCCTCAAATAGGGAGTGGGTAATTCCTGAGAAAATGATCTCGTGATAACAAAACAGATATACACTACCCCTATGAATTAAAAGATAGTACAATAGTACATTAATAGAATTAATAGTATAGTTTCGGCTTCAGACAGACTAATACTAAATCTCTACTAGTAATAGATGGTGGTTCAATAGTCTATTAATAGAAGTAATAGTATAGTTTCGACCTCAGAAAGACAGATACCAAATCTCCATTAGTAATAGATATTTTGGTAAAAGTAAGTGTATGCCACGTGCTCTACAACAATAACCAAATAGTTACTACTACTACAACTACTACTAATACGACTATTACTACTGCTATTATGATTATTACTACTACTACTTCTACTCTCTTAGTTCATCTTCACGTTCTTGTTATTCTAATTTGTATTCTTTATAATTCATATTCTCATTCTTCGATCAGTGGGGACATTACGTCTCAAGTGAACCTTCACGGTATTCACTTAGAGCCAATTCCTATGTCTCCTTGTTTAGTATGGCTAAATATTTGCCTGTGGGGAAAAAACCTGTTCGTCATAGGATTCCATTCAGGTCGATTAAATATGCTATCAGCATGGAAGTAACTTGGAGTTAAAATCATTTCTTAATTCAAATGTGTATCCTCCTGTTATTAGATACTCTCTTTGGAGACCTCAAAATATTGGAGAGAGAGAGAGAGAGAGAGAGAGAGAGAGAGAGAGTATGGATGCGGGAGAGATAGATAGATAAATAGAAAGAGAGAGAAAGAGAGGGAGAGAGGGTGAGAGAGAGTAGGATTCAATGAATCTATTGTTAGGATCTTTTCACGTCAAATCCAGCCTCGTTTTCGAAAGAGTAGACTGGTGTAAAAGGGACGAATGTCATTGATAATTTGGTAAAGGTGGCCCTGCGTAGCAACAATTTCTACGACTCCATGTTAAGACGTAATCACATTGTTGTTTGATGAAAATTCCCCAGGGTGAAGGTTAATGTATGATTGCCAATAAAAATAGGCATGTTATTATTTACTCACTAGGACTTCTCAAACGATTCATAGTCAATGATCGCTCACTGCCAACAACAGGTAGGTCTTTCTGAAGTCTGAGTGACGAAAACTTTGCTAAAATTTCTCCTTTTTTGATAACCGTAGCAAATCACACTGCGTTCTCGAAACAGCTGTTGACTATTGCTTTCTCACTGATAACGGGCGCTGTTTTTGGTGTGTGGGGGATTTGAGTGGCAATAAACCTTCTCAGGATTCCAGTATTCTCTGGAGGTCTAAATGATGCCCCACGTCCTTGGTCTTCCCATCCTGCTTGGTTCTACACGACCATGTTTGTGGCACCAACTGATGACGGCGTTTTTCTTTCTTGTTGACTATTATAACACCAGGGCTTCTTCCTTGAACGAGTTTGTCCGTTATTATTTTTCGCATTTAATTATGATGTGGCTAACCGTTTCGTCTTCTTGTCTATAGAGTCTATATTTAATGTTTTCCTCGGTTTTATCCATTTTTATGACTATTATATATGTCTTATAACTTAAAATATATAACTGCTTCTTTTCCTATTTTGCTTCCTCACTTTTGTGTTTCCCGTTTCGCTGCTCTTCGTATTTTTCATTTTTCGTGGTCATTTTAGCAACATAAATCAGCCGTTTTGTATTTATGCTTTATCTAATTCTGTAATATCATCATCCACCTATGTATTCTATACTTACCAATCCTCTTTGTTTTTCAGATAGAGTCGGTCAGTATCATTCCTATATTCACTGTATATTTATAAGGGCATTAATTTAAAAAGTGAATGCCCTTATAGATATAAAATAACCGTAGTGAAAAATCTCATCTACCAATAACATATTTTATATTGCACTTACTGACATTAAACAAACACTAATTAATAATAACTTCCCACACCATATCGTTGATCAGCAAATTAACACTGTTTAGACGCCATAACAAAAAACAATAATAATAATAATGATTATAAAAATGTTAATCTATACTACTGCAACCAAATACACCTTAATTATCAAGTAGATGAAAAAAAATAATATACATAAACATATCTCCCTAACTGACAAAAGCCATAAACTCCGTTTCACTATTTACTATAAAAATTTAAAACAACTAATTTATTAATAAGAAATAACCCGACGTTGGGGGATGGTTTACTAAAAAAATAGTAATGCTGTATATGTGCTTAAATGCCCAATGAGAGAGTGTGCCCCCAAAAACAATACATATATTGGTATGACTAGGACAATGATTATGACTAGTATCTCTCGTCGCCTTACATGTCACCTCTCCTCCCCCATAGCTCTACTTACCAACACTTAATAGAACGCGACACACAAAAAAAAAAGAATTCAGGGACATATTAGTAATAAACACTGCCATCCTCGCTGTCTCACATTGCAACCTGCGCCTCCCCATAATTGAAACCTTACTTATTCGAGCAAAGAAACCCACAATCAATCAAGCTCGATATGAGGGGGGAGTAGGTATACTGAAATGTTTTTAATATATTATAAGAAAAGATTTAATCGAGTTTCTCTATGAATCTACCAGTTTTAGCTTGCATAACTCCTCACGTGCCTGAAAAAGACTTATGGGAGTCGAAAACGTTAGCAGTTTTGGCGAGTTATTTTTCACACTCGAACAGAACATTAGATCATTTGTCCGTCAACATGAAAATATGGATAAAAAAGAATATATATATATATATATATATATATATATATATATATATATATATATATATATATATATGTGCAAGCGGCAAAGAACATTGATAAAATATCAAATCTATATACATAAAACTCAATATCTGTGTGCCTGTGTGTAATGTTGATGTGTTTCCTAGAGAAAGATAGGATAGAGAATCTAGATTTTATGCAAATTCTCTAACCTTTCTTTTTATGAACATAAGACACACCCACATCTAAAAGTGTATTCTTATGTAAAATTTACAGGTGGGAGACTATAGAAGGGTTCCCAAATCCTTAAGGAGGCCATGAGGGCATAGGTCCCTTAAAACTTCAAATATATCCTATTGTTATTAAATTTAAATCATATGTATAAAGTTTTCTGGTGGAGACAATGAGAGTGGTCCCGAAATACTACCTAACCTTCTATATCCGCGTGCCCCCACTCTAAGTGATCACTGGGGGCAAAACCTCTTTAAAACTTCAAAAACGTTTATCCGATTTTAATAAAATTTAGATTATATGTATTCAGCACTAATCAAAGAGTTTTCCTACATTTCAGCTTCTTCCGACTATATTAGGGGCCGAAACAAAAGGGGAGGTATAGTAAAAACAAAGAAATTAATATGGTGTTATGAGCAGAGTAAAAACGTACATAGTAGTGATCCTCATTCAATCCTGAGCAACGCTAGCTGATAAATAAAACTAAATTAGACATTTGCTTAGATTTAACTGTACAGCAATCTATTTTTAGTTCTTCTACTTTCGTGTGAATCAGATGATTCTGGTGTTGGCATTAGTTTCCCCGTTCTTTTTTCTAGTTAGAAATCTTTCTGGCATGACATCGGGTTCTTACGGGAAGGACCACGAAAAGGTTGTCAACATCTTTAAGTGAAAGTGGTACTGTGGAACCGAGTGGATTCGAACTGGGAACACCCAGGTCTTCAGTCCGCGTCTATATCCACTTAACCACCGTCACCTCCCTTTAATCAGTTGAACCAGTATAAACAGAGCAGGTTCTACCTACGTCCGGAACATCTAACTGGGAGATGAGGCTGCTGGGAGCTTTAAAAAGTTTGTTCTCAGCGTCCTTAATTTAACATTTTGTCTCTTTACTATTATGGGCCGAGGAAAAGATTATACGCAATAGTACCACTTTTCTCAGTAACAACGTACTAAAACCAATTAAGTCCACCAGGAGAGTAACTAGGCATGTCCGACACTCTGTGCCTTGTCGAACTCGGGTATCTGTCTTGAATTTCGAACGCAAACTTTATGTAATCCACAAGGCTAGCTTGCTATCGTTCCATCAGCCATGATCAGGTAGAACTCTTAAGTAATTCGTAATTTGTATTCTTAGGCACCCTTCAAATCCCACCGAGTGTAATGCACATTCTCTTCCATTTTCGTCCTGTTGGAAGGATTCTTCTTTGGTGCCTATAAGCTCTGTTGTTACATCCTTTCTCTCGGTGGCTCTGCGCCTTTTTGTCGGATCCTTCCTATGATCCTCTTTTACTTGTGGAAATAGAAAAATGTCAGCAGAGCAAGATCAGCTGAATACGGTGGTTGTTGCAGCAAGGTGATGTTAATTTTATTCGTTGTTCTGTAATCATCGTTCCTTCCTAAGTTCTCATTGCTGAACGACTTGAAACATAGTTGGTGAAAACAAAGAAATGTGAGTTATGTTATCCAATTCAACTTCAACTCTCACTCGATCTGTAATCAGCACATTTCCTGCTCCTAGGCCCCATTCATTTGAGGGTGTTATAAGCCTCTGGCTTCAAAATCGGTGTCAATATGTAAGAGAGGGAAAGCAAACACATGTATTTAATATATTCTCGCCTAAAGTCGAACTGTGTTCGGCAGAGTATGCCGGAGGGTGGGTGGTATAGTAAGAATAGAAAAGATAAAGTCGTAAATTAAGGGAGGTTTTCTTTTCAACGACCGATGAATAAATCATTAAAGCAATCTGGTGCTTATGCTTAAATATTGATGACTGGTCTGGCAGGGCGGCCGCTGGACCGACAGGCGTGAGAGCTGTGGGTCACTTTGTCAAATAAAGTGAGCAGAGTTGAGTGACATAGAAATGAGTGATGGTTGATCAGACAGATGTCGTAGACAATGGGTCAAAAACGACGGCTTGGTCATCTGGCTCGGGTCACTTGAATGGTCAAGGAACGGGTGATCTTAGCATGGTCAACGGATATATAGGTATTAAAGAGAATTGAACGTGAGTAAAAATATGAAAATGGAATATTTGACAATTGCCTTTAAATATAGATGTTCGTCGATAATTAACAATTAGTCGAGAAGTACGGGACGCCAAATTGATGTTCAGAAATGCGAACTAAAATAAAACGTTGTGAACCATTGTCTTTTTGGGTGAGTGACTTTGATTACTTTATAACGTCAATAGGAACAGGCACACGGTCTACGTAGGGGTAGACAAATATGTTATTTGATTCGTAATACCCCAATTTGTTGCATTACTCCTGTATCCCTCACAGAACAACACCCAAGAGAACCGCTTCAGCTGTCTATATGACACGTATCACTCTCTCCAACCTTCCTGTTCGATAGTACTTGCTTTGTTACGACACTTCCGGGAAATCGCTTTGTTACGACACTTCCGGGAAATCGCTTTGTTACGACACTTCCGGGAAATCTACGTTACCATCATCATATTAAAAAATTGATATCCTTTGGCAAATGTAATTACCAATTCAGATATATTCTTTTTCAAAACAATGTTACCCAAAAGACTTGATTTCAAATCACGTATCCTATACCCACAAGTTACGTTGAAAAGATAAACTCCTTAGTGGCGTAATGAGTAATTAAGTTAAATTAATAATCGAATAATTACTTTAAGATCACACCTTTTTAAATCGGATCATGAACTATCGCCAAGTATTGTATTTCCGACTGATTTAATTTGAAAGGCTATGTTTCGTAGCGGATGTCAGTCCAAAAAAAACTCGGCTCATTTTTTTTTTAATATGTCAAAGTCGGCGAGTGTAAATGAACTAGGGGTGGGCCACCTGCGTCTAATTGAGTTGACGGTTCTAGGTGTCTGCTATCAAAACATTGACAGATTAACCTCTCGGCTTACGTATGAGAGTCGGGCATGATGAATGGAGTGCGTGGGTATTCTCTGAGTTAGAGAAGTTTAGTTGATGCCTGGCTTCAACAGCGTAAGGACGCATTTAGAATTATTGGTATTCATTCACAGCCTGATGTAATGAAGCCACGGTGATGCTTATATAATAAAGTGCATACTATTTTAAGACAAAATGTAGATTGCATTGTATATACGGCCATTTTTCAGCTCGTAGATTAACCCCCTGTCTGCACAGCAAAAACGGGGGTCACGTTCCTGGCCTAAGACATCACTTTCTCTGATAAAAGCAGAGAATAAATGCCGACCAGATGCTTACCCACGTTAAGATCAGCGGCGTCATTATCACGGTTTTTGAAGATCTTTAGGTGCATAGCTATAGAGAGAAAAAACTGGTCGGAAATCATGCCATCCTTGTGGGACCGAACTCAGACTCAGACCATATTGAGTTACAAGCATCCCAGTTCCGAGAGGGTAAGGATTAGTGGCGAGACATGGACGATAGTATAATATTGATGACTTACTATCTAGAATTCGACCCCGAGTCACGGTAGTATCACATTCCCACGTACTGCCATTCAAAAACCACCTCCCACACCTTCTCAATAATAAGTGTTTACCCTAAAATATTAATTTAATACTTTAATCTCATGTAAACATATTTTAAATCTCTTTTCATTGTTAATGTTATGAATTGATGACGTCATAAAATGTAGAAGAGTTCTTTAGTGTGGTCTTATGTGGAGATCACTCAATTTTGTATCCTGCGTCTAACGGCATTAAAAATAGTCCGATACTACGAGGATCGCATAGTAGTGACTGCTTGACAATTGAATGGCTTTCCAACTTAAAAATGAATAAAAAATATATAAGCTCTGTGTGAGATTAAGTGTAAACCATTGAGCTGAAGCTGATTAACAGTATTTAGTTATATTTTGAGAATTCGTAATATTTTACTTATGTATTTTATAACATACAAGCAGGAAGACCCGACGTGGTTCGGGATTGAATAGCTACCATGTACTTTTTTCACTATTACTTTGTTTTTACTGCCCCTCCATCCGTTTCGCCTTCTTATATTATCAGAAGAAGCTGAAATGTTAGAAAAAATTCTCAATTAGTGTCTTATACATGTTGTTTAAATTTTATTAAAATTAGATATACGTATTTTAAGTTTTAACGAAGTTATGTCCCAATGGATCACTTAAAGGTTGGAACTCATAGATGGTAACGTAGTGATTCGGGACAAATTACATTGTCTTTCCTAGACTATTTCATGCATATGATTAAAATTTCATAAAAATAGGATATAATTGACGTTTTAAGAGGTTACGCCCTCATAGTTCTTAAGAGTGTACTTAGAGATTCGTAATACTTCAATTGCCTTCCCCTGTAAATTTGACATAAGAATGTACTTTTAGATTTATGTACATTCTCTAACCTTTCTTTCTATAGGGAAAACACGCACATTACACAAACACATACACATAGACATTGAGTTTTATATATATATATATATATATATATATATATATATATATATATATACATTGATAGATAGATAGATGTGTGTTATGTAATCTAATAGAGATATAGTAAAATTTTAGTTCTTTTACTAACTATATATATATATATATATATATATATATATATATATATATATATATATATATATATATATACTGCTCGCTGTATTTAGGCATACATATAAATTAATTGTTTCTGTATCACATGATAATGAAGCCCCTTTAAGAGATTGAAGTTGAGCACTGGTCGGAGATATTATAAAACAGACTGTCACTTACCTATAAGATATGTTCCGATAAAGTTCGTCGAACCCTCTAGATAGTATGATGGTTACTGCTCGCTGTATTTAGGCATAGATATAACTTAATTTCTCTTGTATCACGTGATGATGTCTGATGGCCACAGGGATAGAGCGAAAGCGTACAATCTTAGTTGATTCTCTGAACCGGGTTCGCGCCCTGTGACCGTCTGAAATTGTCACTTCCGACACTGATGAGAGTGTAGGTAAACTTAATGTAATATTTATTTGTAAATATTGTTAAATATATATATATATATATATATATATATATATATATATATATATATGTAAAAAGAACATATATATATATATAAAATAAATAAGAACGTCAGTTTTCAATTAACTGTTCTGTCAAAAGAGGTTGTTGTTTATCATTTTATGTTATTTTGTATAATTAAATAGTAAACATCGTCTAGAGACAGCTGAAATCATAAATACCAATATGTAAACTTTTATTTCGAATGTGATTTGAAGATGAGTTAAATTTAAAACATATCTCTATATTGTGTGTGTGCGTGTGGGTGTATAAAATGGCACCATTGTTTGTTTTACTATCGATTTATCCGCGTTTTCTATTAAATTCAGACATAAAAGCAATCATATGTGTCATGCTATATCTCGAGGGTTATTTATAGCAAAAGACAAATTTGGAATTACATGCTTCCTGTTGTTACATTTATTAATGTTTGCTATTAACACTGGGTCCTTATTTTAAGATCAATCAAGCATAAAATACATAATACTCTCTTTAGGAGTTTATTTCGGAAATAATATCCGTTTTTTATTTAGAAAAAAAAAACTTGATCGTTTTCATTTAAATCTGTAAATGCAGGGTTCAATTTGATAGGAACAACACTTTTGCTACGTAAAAAGACAATTGTGTTGGCGTTAGTCTAAAATGTACGTAAAATAACATGGTTTGTGTGAGTGTACGTTTTCAGTTCATAATTTACGAACAACTTTACGTGCGTTAAATGTGTTTATTTAGCTCTAATAAATAATTAATAATTGGTCTTATTCTAAATCTAGCAGGGGTACCTGGCATTGCCCGGGAGGGTGACAAGGACAACGAAATAGAACAGTTAGAAAATGTGTGTAACCTCTTTATTTTATAAGTTATGGCTCTGCCTCTCTCTATTTCGCTCTCTATCGATCTTTATCTCCTCTCCATTTCTTCCCAACTTCTTCTCCAAGAGCAGATAGAATCGATACCACACGTTTATCATAGCCCGTAGGCCAGGAAAATGTATTTTAGTTCACTTTTCAGACCAAAGGTCGATGGAAATATAGCGCTCTAAATGTCTACTCCTCCATGACTAATTTTGTTTCTGATGACTCCACAAAAGTGTTACAAAAAAAAAACGTGTCTATAATCTGTCCGAGGCAAAGCTGAAAAAAAAAATATATGCTGTGTGGGTGTGTCTTGTGTAGTTTCTGACCTTTTGCTGGACACACACACAAACAGACAGACAATTGCGCTTTCTATAAAAAAAAACGTTTCCTGATTAAATTGTGTCATTAATATTTATTTTAATTATATTTTTGGGTAAAAGCATCATTTTTTCTAGTTTAGTACACGTGCAGAAGAAAGAGATATTTGGGGCCCGGTGTGAACAATTAATTCAGCTAGTATATAGAAAAGTATAACAAGTAACAGAAAGAAAGAGAGAGAGAGAGAGAGAGAGATAGAGAGAGAGAGAGGAGGGATGGTGAGGGTGGAGAGAGGGGTACGAGCGTGGAGTGAAAGAAAACCGGACATATAGCCATCTCTCAGTGACAAACATTTAATAAGACAACCATTCCGACAAAGTGTTCGATATCACAATAAATAAAGCTTCTAAATCTAAATCGGATGAAGCCATTTGCGTTGCCATGGGGACTACAGAAGGTGGCACCAAATAAATGGCGGTTTCACTTCGTTCAAAATCTCAACGTACATCTGTCCTATCAATTAAGGTGGCCTTGTTGGGGGTCCACTTTTGCGCACTTTAGACCCTTTGATTATGTCAAATTATAGTCACGTGACAGGTTTTGTTTTTGTGGTAGTCATGGTGCTAGTAAAGTTGGCGGGAAATAAGACGACAATAAAGTGTTTTATCTTGTCAACAACAATGGCGCGACGTGATTTTAGAATGTACCGTTTCAGAAAGTCAGACATTTTGTGCAATTTCAACATTTTTTGAATATATATATTGTCTGTTATTATGTTTACAATTTCAAGTAACAAATAAAGAATTAAGTAAAGATTGATAGAACATTTTAAAACAATATATATTTGCAAAGGGTATTTTACATTTAATATGTAAATTTGAAGAGATTGTTGGACAAAAACGATTTTTGTAAAAGCCCTTATGCTAAAACATTAAAGTAAACATCTTTTTAATATATTAATTAAAATAAATTTTCAATGTAAAACATTTTTATTCAATTTCATGAAAGTAATAACAAAATAAATGAGTCAATTCTTATTTTACTGCAAATAAAAATTAATTTTATTTATCGCGACGAGAGATGCATTTATTACCCCTTGATTGGAATTTATTGTACACGTATAAGTTATTGCACGCGTACAAATAAGTTATATATTTAATATACAAATCGTACATGTATCTATGAAGCTACTATTCGCCCGTACACGGAGTATTATTGCCACATCTGAGCTAGTCCACCTACCACTAGTGTCTCTCTCTTGGACAAGGTATAATAGGTGCCGAATTGTCTACCAAGCTCCAGCGTCTGTCACATCGCCGCAATGATGCATCCCTGTGCTTAATTTACAAGTACCTTCACGGAATGTGATCCGACGAACTTACTACATGTGTACTCCCCTCAATGTAAATATATCTGGCAAATCCGACTAGCAATAAAATACCCCCGTTCACTGTAGAAGTCCCTAGAAGTGTTTTCGGCGATGGATGGATCGGTGGGCTAAGTGGGTGTGAGCACAAGGGGCCTGCGTTGAAGGGGATGAGGGGCCCAACCCCGTCACGTATTTGAAATATTTTTTCTGGCCTAAGGTCGGATACTTTTTGAGAGGCCTCGTATGTCCAGCTAAAAGTTAAAAACTACAAAACAAACACTCGCAAAGTTGGTATATTCTTGAATGATATCGAAAATTTAAAAAATAATTATTCGTTCTTTGGGGCTAAACTGAGCAAAGTTTTGTCAAGGGGTTGCGGTTTTTATGCCCATTTTAATGTTTTATGTACTACTTTGGAAAGAAAATGCCGACTAATTCTTCGACGAATCTATTATGTGAAGGAGAATTGTATGTGTGCGTGTGTCCAGTTAAAGAGGAATGGGTTAGGCGTAATAAAAAGAGGGAGTTGGGAGAGCGAGGGGGGAGAAAGATAAAAAGAGAGATAGAAGTTTTAATAGAAATATGTTATACTTTTGCCCCCGGCAATGTTGAGCATTGATTTACTCCTCTCTAGGAGTTAGGCACAAGGCCAGTTTTATCTTACTCCCACAAGTAAGATGTGACCCAAGGTCGGGTCGGGAAAGTGGGATTTGAAAAGCCAGCGCACGAGAGGTGAGCACTCTGGCCATTAAAAATTGCCTGGCAGCCCCGTCGGCATTCTCCGGTAGGAGCGCCTCTGGCAGTAAGCAATAAACTTACTCCTCCCCAAAGAGGGGAGGCGAAGCCTAAGAGGGTGGACCTCCTAGAACTGCACAGGACAGACCCATCGACCGGCGTAAATCAAGCCTCGAAGGCCAAGACAATACCGGTCTATGGGGTGCAGTATCCATCGGAACAGATACTACACTTTGATCTTAGCCAAAAGGCGTTATTTAACCCCTACCCACAATAGGAATATGTGACACAAGGTCGGAAAGTGGGATTTGAAAAGCCAACGCTCGAGAAGGTGAGCACTCTGGCCATTAAAAATTGCCTGGGCAGTCCCGTCGGCATTCCCCGGTAGGGGCGCCTCAGGCAGTAAGCAATTAACTTACTCCTCCCCAAAGAGGGGAGGTAAAGCCTGGAAGGGTGGACCTCCTAGAACTGCACAGGACAGACCCATAGACCGGTGGAAATCAAGCCCCGAAGGCCAAAACAATACCGGTCTATGGGGTGCAGTATCCATCGGAACAGATACCACACCTTGAACCTAGCCAAAAAGGCCAAGCAAGAACAATGTTGAGTATTGATTTACTCCTCTCCAACAGTTAGGCACAAGGCCAGTTTTTTATCTTACTCCCACAAGTAAGATGTGACCCAAGGTCAGGTCGGGAAAGTGAGGTTTAAAAATTTCCTGGCCAGCCCCGTCGGCATTACCCAAGAGGGGCGCCTCAGGCAGTAAGCAATAAACTTACTCCTCTCCAAAGAGGGGAGGCAAAGCTCGGGAGGGTTGACCTCCTAGAACTGCACAGGACAGACCCATAGACCGGCGTAAATCAATCCCCGTAGGCCAAGACAATACCAGTCTATGGGGTGCAGTAGCCATCAGAACATATACTACACTTTGATCTTAACCAAAAGGCAAAGCATGAACAATGTTGAGTAGCTCTGGTAGTATTCAATAAATGGTAATATTTGAACAGATTACTTTAGCAAACCATCTTCTTGTTTTATGAGAAACGAAGTAACAAATAAAATATGGCCCTTTGCTGAACCATTATCGTAATTTATATCAAAATCATTTTTGAAGAAATTATGGTCAACTATTATTGCAATTTTTAAAAAAATCGTTTTTAGCTTCAGAAACTGATTCAAATCATGTTCAATCTTGCGTTTTTGTAATAGTATCATCTTTCTCCGCTCTAGCGAATACATTTTTGGGAATTCGTTTATTTTTGGATTTTAACTACAGTAACACAATTTGGTCAGGTCTGCAGTTGAACTGGGATCTGTCGCTTGAGATGCAGGTTTTAAAAATAAATGAATATTCTGCTATTACGGAAATATTTATTTTTACTCCAGTCGCAGTGAAAACTTCTGGATTTGTTGGTTTTCTGTCTTTTGTGTTTCCTTCGAAAATTATGCGGGATTCGGTCGCGGTTAAAGTATTTATGCTACAAAACGGAAGTTACACTTGCAACGTGCCACAGTGGCGGATGCTACGTGGTGATGCTTTCACCATCATTGCGGCTAGCCAGGGATAGCTTCCCCTCCCATATGTGCTGTCTGTAAAAAACTGTTATATCAATAAAATCAGTTGGTGAAATAGTAGAAGAAAATATGCTGAGAACTGCTCCTCTCCTCGAGTAAAACGGTTGTCGTGTCGTGACGTCACAATTAAAGCATACTTAAAGACATACAGACTGACAGATAAACTCTCGTTATTATATAATTAATTAATTAATTCTGATCATCAATATTAACGAATGTAATTTGCGTTAAATATTACGACAATTTCATGTTTCTTTTCAATGAAACGTATGAAGCTTCAAAGTATATATATCCAAATACACCCTCATTTCTTTCATCACTCACCAATATGTTATAATCTTAAATATAGCTCTCAAAGCATTCCTGGTGTCATATATTGGCGAAATGGCAAGAACATAAAGAAACTTAAAACATAAATAATAATAACAATTACAAAATAGGTGTAATTTTTATTTCTCAGGTTAAAGAAAACCCATCAACATAGATGACGGGAATTGACAGTGATTAAGTGGTTAACGACACGGACTGACAACCTGAGTGTGTCAAGTTCGAATCTAGTCGTTCCACAGAAACACTTTCACTAAGGATGTTGGCAACCTTCATGGTGTCCCTCCCGTAAGTACCCGATGTCTTTCTAGAAGGAATTCTAACTAAAAAATATCGGGGAAACCAATGCTAACTACAGAATACTCTGATTCATATGAAATGAATGAATGAATATAGATTACAAAAATATAGCCGACAATTGGTGAACTAGTAGACGAAATGTAGATTTCGTCCCGTACAGTCGCGTACATATGTTTGGTCATGCCTTTGTGATAGGACGGTGATGGGATGTCCGAGGTCAAATTTGTTATTGTATGCCCAAGACTATAGGTCTTAGTACTAAGAAATATGAGAAAGGTAGACAGTTTGAATATTATTTGAGGGGCTCAAATTAGAGATTCGGATCCACCGCCCAATCGCCCAATCGCCCACCCCCTGCAAGCCACTCATTCCTTGACATAACTAATGGACATAAAAACTGACAGAGAAACTCGTTATTACATAATAAATTAAGTAGGGCTGACCATCAATATAAACAATAGTAATTCACAACATCAATAGTTATAATATTACGAAATTGTTCATGTCATTAAATGATTTTTATTTCCTTTTCAATAAAACGTATAAACCTTCGAGCGATATATTACACATCCATCCATTATGTCTTTCATCTTTTGTGAATAAATTTTAATCTAGAATATTGCTCTCAAAGCATTCCTGTTGGCATATCTTAGCGTAATTGCAAGAACATAATGAAACGTAAAAATTAAATAATAATAGAAATCACAAAATACATGTCAGTCAAAGAATGTGTCTTTCTTCCAAACGTTTCAGAAACCCCATAAACTTTAACGACATCATGGCCGACATTTTTTAAACTTTATGTGCGTATGTGTCGGCGATGTATGCATATCTTTACTTACAAACACTTTTTTTATTTTAATAATTCGTTTATCCCATTAGAAATAATCGGCTCATCGAGCAAGTTTCGCTTTTGCTTCTGTTCGAGAAACGTGCCGTTTTTTTTTTAATTTATTGTTATTATTGATATCCGAGATGGCTTTCTTCTAAATTATATCCTCCCAGATATCTTTATGATATTAATTTTTTTTTCTCGCGACAACAACGTGTAGACAAATCCATTTGCACACATACGATTACTCTGCAGTATGCAATAAGAAGTTCTAAAGGAAGAGATTGGTCCGTTGGGACCACAGACGAGAAGGAGAGCAATAAAAGAAAACTTTTTATCAATTCGAAAAGCTGGTAAAAGGAAGTTTTACTTACAAGATCAAACGTGACGGAAAATATACATCATGTGAAAAAAGATTACATTTTATTCATTCGCTTGTTCTTCCGAGTCAATGGCATTTGTTGTTAACTTTCAATGTCGATTGTCGATACATAAATTATATATATATATATTTATATATATATATATATATATATATATATATATATATATATATATATATATTATATACATTTTATGCAAACATATATTTTATGCAGTGTATGTATATATATATATATATATATATATATAACTATTCATACGTCTATATATATGCATTGTATAATGATGCATATATATGTATATATATATAAGCAAATTTCATAATTAAAATTATATATTATTATACTAAAGCTGTCGTTTGATTTCCGAGAGGCTTTCTCCTATATAAATAAACTAGAAAAATACTTGAACTTAGATGGGTCTAACAATATGCGTAGCATTTTCAGCTACACATATTCATACTTAGAGATATATGAGATATATGCGTACTCTTTCCATTCCGTAAATGACGCAACTTAAGTTATTTTAGCAACTAAACGTCAATTATTTGTAGAAAATCGTATCTCGCTTTTTAAATCTTTTTGTGAATTGGGGAGGAGTAGTTTGCTGTCCCCCGTAAATGGTAAGGTTTTTTTAAGAAATGGTATATCATCGTGTTGCCTTAGAATACACTATCTACAATTGATAATGATAAGTTAATTAGTTTAAGAATTTACCACGTACATACATATTATTAAAAATCATGTGCGCGCACTTGTCCTGTTGAAATTTTATTACGTAATATAACTCAAAATCTGATGTAGATCAATTCTTTTCTCTATTAAATGTTTTTATCTCGCTTATTTTAATGGGTTTTGTGTGGGGTGCGAGTTTGAAGCACTTCCTCTAAATGGTAACTTACAAAATATAATATGCCCACAATACTAATCGCATTGTCTAGAATATATATACCACAATTTAATATGATCGTTTTATTAGTTTAGGAGTAAATCCTATCAATAGAAATCTATATAAAAGTATATACTATACGAAAGTTTATATAGAGACAGATAACATAGATATTTGTTTTTGTTCACAACGAGTTTTTTTTATTGTTTTCCTCCCGTGCAAATGCAAAATCCCCTTTGGCTGATCACCACTTTTGGGTGATATGTGCACTTATTATTTTGTTTTCTGTTTTGTGCAAGGTTCGTTCTGAGCCCAGACTCGACTAAAGCAGCTGACCGCACTTGGTTGAACAGCTAGAGTAACATCTAGGAGATGTTTTTCCAAGTTCAAATCGGCGGGTTTGAGCCGGGTTCAGAACTGGTTATTTACTTTACTTCTTTTTTTTGTTTACTTATTAGCGCTTTGTATTTTCGCCGTTGTGCGAAGACAACACAGAAGAGGGAAGCACTGATCCGAGCTCTGGTGTAGGCTTAGTGCCTAGCTCTGGCTCTGGTTTCCAGATGTCTAAAACACAGATGGCCTCCGGAGCAGGCCAATACTTTAGACATGAAGCATTAAGTGTCATGCCGAGTACTTCCGCCAGTACAATCCCTTGCACTGGAAGTAGATCGGAGCTTGCCGCCTTATGCGGCAGCTTTTCCTATAACTTCAACATTGTTGACCCCGGTAGCATAGGTCCTAGTTCAGCTGGGAGAGGTGATCTGGATCGGGGGAATAGAGTCCCCACCCTACCAGTTGGTCGACGGGCTTTAACTGTCAGCCCACCTGCTCGCAGGAGGAAAAGTCTCCTGCCTGCAGTAGTAAAGCCAGCCAAATCGGTGGAATTCTAAGAGGAAGGAGCCACCGATCCAGATCAGACGTCAGGAAAAAGGGCGGGCCAATGCGACCGGGAAGCTGCTATGATCATAATGTCGGATCTGGACTACAGCCTAACGCAACACAAAGCCAGAAACAGTAGCATCAGCAGTGGCAGGAGCAACATCAGCACTTAAAGTCTAAACCTGCAGACAAGAATGTCAACCAGACAGTCCAGATCCAGAAAAAAGATGGGGTCGCTACACCGGACAGTCCGACAAGTGGAGCAGTTGGTGCCGCCAGCAATCTGGGATGGGGGACTTTACCGAAACCACAACCGGCACCTAAGACATCAGCGATGTCTCCTGCAGATTGGCCGTTCCTTCCTCTCACTCAAAAGACACCCAAATTCAGTAACAGCACTATTCCGCCCGGTCAACCAACACCGAAATCTGTGTCATCAACTCCTTCCTTGTCCCCACAACCATCATCAAGACCTCCCAGTCACAGCTAGCTCCGGATGATTACCGTCAGCTTTTCGACACCACCTACAAAAGCCTAACAGACGGCAACGTCTTCAAAGCCGCCTCGGGAGCTGTTGAAGAATAGTGGCTTTTGTCACAACAGATATTAAGACAAAGTGGTTGACTGTGGCCTCTAAGGACAATATGGCGGACTTGCTATGAGAGCTAAAAATCCCGGCTTCTTATATATGTAGAAGAAGCTACGCAAGGTGTGAGATTTTCCTCCCAAATAGCCAGGTAGCGGAGAAGCTTTTCAAAACAACCTTGAGGTGGAAACATATCTGCCTAAAGCCTGAATACCTCAACAAAAGGCAAACGACAATCTCCATCTTTTGCGTCCCTAGTTATATTAGCTCTAAACAACTTGGAGCTGAACTTTGCCAATATGGTGACGTCGAGGCAGTAATTCCAGTACGGAATCCCCGTAACATCATGGTAGGGGACTACCGGATCGAAATGAGCATTGATCATGCAAATTTTAAGAAGATTCCTGCATCACTAAAATGCAACACAGTCGAAGGCAGTATGCCACATTGTTGGTATTGTAAGCAGCCGGAGCATATGTCATAACACTGTCCGAAGGAATTCCCTGCAATGGCCCCGAGCTCGGGCGAAAAAACTGTGGCACCAGCAGCTCCTAAAATACAGACAAGAGGGGGAAATACCACAAAAGATTGATGGATGGACAACGGTTGTCAAGAACAACGTTACAACCACCAAAGTGGCAGTTCCAAAACACCAAAGTCTCCCTCCAAAAAGGTGCGGTTCTCTGAAGAATAAAGAGTGCGGCTACCTGAAGGGTCGCCCCCCCCCCACCAAAATTCCCACACAAGGGGCATTAGGTGTTTAAGCAAAGCTTCACGTATACTAGGGTGCCTCATGTCCTTTAACATAGATGTGGCTACGTTACAGGAAACTCACTATGATTCGATCGACGATCACCGACTGCTGTCGTCGAAGTATTTCGATGTTTTTCAGCATTCAGTGGCCGTCGTGGGAGGGGAGTTTCCTTGTTAGTAAGACGCACCCTGTCCGCAAGGGTAAACGTTGTTCACGGGGATGCTGCTGGCAGAATGGTCGTGGCCGAGGTTGCCGTTAAAAGGGTCAGGTTTCGAATCGTCGCGGTTTATGCGCCCAATATCGCTCGGGAGAAGGCTCTCTTTTTCCGGGGGTTGGGGGGGGTCCTCAGTGGTTCAGAGGGGTTAATTCTACTGGGAGATTGGAATGCCATCTTTGATACCAAAATAAATAGGGTAGATTGGCTTAGAGGGTCGGATGGCTGTGAGACAAATCTGTCTGATCTGATAACTGAATGGTATCTGGTCGACAGGTTTTGAGTCGATCACTCGGGGCGGGAGTGATAGCCGTGGTTTTCTAACAGGCCTTCCGTTCTAAGTACTTGCTTGGATCGGTTGTTAGTGAGAAGTGACAACGTAGACTATATCTCTTGTCTCACGTTCCACTGGTTAGGCCATTCTGACCACAAATTACTTGTGGCCAGTTCGGAAGTAGAAAATAGAACCTCTAAGTTAGCTGGGTACTAGAAGTTAAATACCTCCTTACTGGAGATACGTGACTTCCGAGACAAGCTGACACTTACTTTTCAAAAGGGATTAGTGGGGGGCGATAACCGGGAGCTATAGTTGGGTTAACGCCAAATGTGGTATTAGGCGTTTTTTTCTGAAATATAGCCAACGCCTCGCCTTAAATAAGGCCGGAGCAGAAAAGTGTTTAGAAAAAAGCTGGCCAGAGCGGTGGATGGGTGGGATTGCCTAGGCATCGAATTAACTAAAAGTGACTTGAAACACTCGGCTAACGAGAGGTAGTCAGGGCTAGGTTAGAAACAGTGTCAAACGAAGCCGTGAATGTTGACGCTAAAGAGCGTAGAGCTCTACTACGTCGCAACTCGGACGGATATATTCGTGAAGTTAAACGCCCTGAAGGGCACGCCATTGTGTGTGCTCGGGAGATTTCTGAGGAGTTTCGTGAGCATTTCGTTGATCGTTTCACTCAACTGTCCAGACTCTGCGTCGAGGAGTTTGGCAATTATTTAGCTGGTTCGCCCCGGCTGGAGGCAGCCCGTGCGTCTAGTTGTGATGGGCGCGTTACGGAATGTGAGGTCCTGGCTGCGTTCAAGCACGTCGGCTACAACACATCTCCGGGGCTTGATGGTTTGCCCTATCAATTGTTCTTGATGCTGTAACACATCTTCGTACCTATTCTGACAGATGAGTTCAACCACTGGTTTGAACAGGGTTCTATCCCTGGTCGAGTAACCAGGAGAGTGATCACATTGCTTAAGAAAAAGGGCTGGCATGTCGGAGGTTTAGATGATAATAGGCCCATAACTCTGTTAAACACAGTCTTAAATATTTTTGCCAGAGTTCTTGCCAATCGGTTGCAGGCTCTTATTGATGAATTAATTAGACCCGATCAGAACTATGTTGTGAAAAGGATATCGATTCAGAACAACTTGCATCTGATACGCACGATTATAGAGGGGTAAGAAGACGACACCGAAACCGCGTGGATCAATTTAGATCAGTCCAAATAGGGTCGACATCGGTCATTGGGATCTGTTTTAGAGGCCGGCGGTTTTACACTGAACTTCCGCAGATGTATATCCATGCTGTATCGCCGCCCGACGGGATGCGATCGGAATCATTTGCTATTTCTCGGTCGGTACGTCAAGGGTGTTCTCTGTTTCCTCTACTTTACATTCTTGCGTTGGAGCTTTTCCTTCGCAAGCTGAGGCAAAGTGGAAGCTGGACAGGCCCTACGCGATATTGCTCTACCTGGTGGGGCGCGAGTCAGGGTCTCCACGTATGCCGATGATGTTACAGTGTTCGTTTCGAGCCGTCGGGACATTTCCACGGTAACTAAGGCACTCAAAAAAATTCGAAGATGGTACAGGGGTTGTGGTCAACCTTAGCAAATCCAATGGCCTATAGTTTTTCCGAGTGGCGTGGTTGCGTGGTTGCGTGGTTGCGTGGACCGCTTGTCGACTTTGACGCGTACGCTTTTCTAGCTTTTGTGGGAGAAGAAGTAGCCGCTAGTCCGTAGACATGTCTGTACTCAACGTCCTGATGTTAGGGACTTGAGAATGCCAGACTTGGCGAGCCATTTATATGCCGAAAGGTAAGCATTCATGAGTAGAACGTTGACAGAGGAGTCTGCGTGGGGCCCTGCGGTTGAGAAGGCTTTTTCCTAATTTCCCACATTACCCACATTTTGGCCGTGTGCCACATCTTCAAAAATGTATTTTTGAGACAAATAAAGAGTATTCCGATGGGGTGTTTTCTGTTTTGAATGGGACTCGTTCGAGAAATCATCTCAAGATTCTCGAAGCGGTTACTATTAATTTGCGACAACCGTCCCTGTGCAAGCAGAAGGAGTACACCCACAGTTTAGAACTGATGGGTGTACGTTGAAATACCTATCTCCTATTTTTTCATCCTCTTTCGCCAATGATTTTTACATTTCTTTTAACCACGGTCTCATTCGTACTTTCACCCCCATCATTTAGTCGACGATTGCCCTGAAGAAGAGATGACCGAAAAACGTATCGGTACCAAAAAAACAACACTTTTTTCTCATCCATTCATTAATTTATTTTCTTTTAACTATGACGCTTGGGTAGGTAGGAAAAAGGAAAAAAATCCCTTTTTTCAAACAGAATCCTGATCCCCATTACCGTTTTTTATACTTTGCTTTAGTAATTAATGTCTCCCTGTTCTCAGCAAATATAGCCACTTCCCCAATCTTATTAAAGAGTATATATATATATATTGGTACAGAAAAAATAGTACAACATTAGTACCGTCGGAAGGACTTAACCATCCGTATCTCTTCAGCTTATGTTGTCACCTGTTACAGAAATGTGAATTCACGTATCACTCTCGTTTAGGTACGTTATTTGCTTTAGAGTGTTATGTATTTTTGTTTAACATTTGTGTTACAGAGGGAAATGTAATGCTATAAAGTTTAATAAATTTCGAAAAAAAGGGGGGGTGAAATGTTACAGTTGAGATTGAAAATTGGAAAAAAAAATTTAATATAATTTTTTTTTTAAATATCTTTATACAAGTCCTGTGATTAAATGTTTATTATGAGCGTATATTAGGCGTAAATGTTTTTTAGGATTAACTTTGTGTCGTCTAGAAAGTGTTAAGGAGAGCATATGGGTTTAAGGATTACATTTTCGAAAGAATAAAAAGGTTAAATAAACACATCAAATTTAAATTCAAGACCTGGATTAAAAGACTTTAAATAAATCTAAAAGGAATTTTAATTAAGATTTTACTAGAGTCGGGTCTTTGTAACCGGCAGTCGATCTAAGGGGAGTAATTCTACAAGGTTCTTAATGATTCTGTATTCATAATTTAACATTTTTAGCTAAGGTATAGTGAAGAGTTATGGGAGTAATAATATTGGTATGATGATTAAGTCTGACCTAGAGGTAAGAACAAGGATTACGTCGACAAGATTGTACCTGTTTAGGAGATGAAGAAGAGTTAACATTTTAAACTAAAGTATAGTGAAGGCTTCTGGGGGTAATAATATTGGGATACTGATTAAATCTGATCTAGAGATAAGAACAAGGATTGGGTCGACCAGATTATACCTGTTTAGAAAATGCAGAAGACTTAACATTTTTGGTGTAATTTAATTAAGTTATGGTGTAGAGATGTTGTACTCATTTTTCAGTACCCCCCCCCCCCAAAAAAAAAAATATTACGCTCTTAATTATGATCCTCAATTAATCAGGAACTCTGCTGGGATGTTTCCCACCATATTACAAAAGAAGTTATATATATATATATATATATATATATATATATATATATATATATATATATGATATTTATATGTAACAGAAATTCAGATCTACATGATACCTAATGTTTCAAGCTGAGGGTACGGACCTAGGCGAAAAATACTGTGTTCGTTTTGAGTTTTACTTATAAACCACTCACTGGTTTTCATGAGCCATATATTGATCTGTGGGGATTCCTAGAACGAAAACTATGTGTGACAAACGTCAATGAGCGGTTGATAATACATTTCTAAGGCCACCCAGTACTTTTCGTCTTGACCCGCTCATTCAGCTTGAACCCTAAAGTACTATGTTGATATGAACTTCTGTAATATTATTAATAAATAAATATTAACTCTTTATTAAATAATCAAACATTCTATTTGATTTTTGTCGACCCAATCAAGCCAATATATATATATATATATATATATATATATATATATATATATATATATATATATATATATATATATATATATATAACTTCTTTGTAATATAGCATGAAAAATCCCAGCAGAGTGCTCGATTAATCGAGAATTTAAATTAAAAATTAAGAGCGTAAACAGAAGCTGAAGAGAGCCAGATGGCTAAGTCCTTCTGTGCTTGAAACCGACGGTACGAATGTTGTATTAATTGTTCCGTACCAAAATAAATAAATATATAAATATATATATATATATATATGTATATATATATATATATATATATATATATATATATATGTATATGTGTGTGTGTGTTTTACGTATATTTATATACATTTATTTAATTGTGCGCATAATATATACAATATATTCGCCTTGCACGCACCTTAAATGTCGGGAGTCAATTGTGTACATTTGTTTCGACACGCAAACACTGGTATTAAACACGTTACAGCTAAAAGACAGCGATAAACAACAGTTAAAATGGCGCCGGCATAAAAACGGTCCGTCGTTATCTGACGTGACGAGATCTTGCTGAACATAATGAATAGTGAATTCGAGTTGGCTTCGTTTTTTTGTACCATTTGTTTTCTTATTCAACTTGTTTTTCAGTCATAAAAACACATTTTTATGACACTTGTCGCAAAATCTAGTGACAGATTTCACGACACCCCCACTCGGCGGCGACAAATTAATAATTTTTTAAACTTTTTTATATGTTTATTAGAACAAGTGGGTAGGTGTTTTTTTGTATTTGTTGTTTGTTTTTCCAGTAACTATAAAATGTCACGCACCGATCTAACCTTCCGTTCTTCTTTGTGTATTGTGACTCGACTGACGTTCTTTTAAATGACTTATCGGCAGTATTTCATCCATCGGAACAAGAATCTGCAAGCAACAACAACGTTTCAGGTAGCAGATTCTTATCTAAATTGGAAAAGTTCGTTTTATTTCTAAATCAATTCTATACCAACATCTCCCTCCAGTCGCATAATGTTGCTAGCCTGAGAGGATGCTATTATAGTGAACGAAAATATACAACTGTGCCCACTAAAGGAAGAATTAAAGACAGCAACTATGGAATCATGACAGCAAAAGTCCCCCATTTATTGTAACATTTTTATCTTCCTCATATAGATAGTCGCTTCCTACTGTAAAAATAATTGACAGCTACATATCCTTTAAATAAATGAAACGAGGTCACTTTTAAATCAACGACAGCAACATTATTCTATTTATGATATGTTATTCGATTTTGGAACAATTCATTTTGATATCGGTAAAATATACATTTTGTTAACAACGACACGAGATTATCATCAATTCATTGTTTTGCATTTCATATTTAGCGATCGGATGATTTAATATTTTTATAAGTGCGGAAAGTGTGGAAGGTGATAACGTGCATAACGAAGATACACAGGGATTATCATACAGATACTATTCTATTGCAATCCATTACCGTTGCAAATAGACTATGAAATATTGGTGTTCATCGAGCCATTAATATTGAGCTCTTTCATCAGCTCAGTACTCATGTGTTTTTGTGACAAAAAAGTATATTGAATTTGAAGTAATTTGCCTGGTAGTTTCATTGTCTGCTATATTTTACTCACTTATAGGTTTCAAAAATACTCGAAACCACTAAATTGGGTTTGATATATCTTTAAGATTATGGATAAGGTATAGGGTTGTAAAACATTACTAATGCAACTACTACTACTACTACTACTACTACTACTAAAACTACTACTACTTCCTCTTATCTGCTGCTACCAGATTAGGCTGTCTGAAGATATTGGCTTCCTGGCCCAAAATGCACCAAACATTGTTTTTGTTTTTTTACTTTGACAAACTCAATCATATTCTGCGAAATCCAAAACAAAAAACAACAATTTCCCTCCCACCCCTCACCTTTTCTTCGCACTTTCCCTCCATTTAACTCAAGTAAACACCATGAACAAATACTTGAACATATAAAGAACTTGCAGCATAAAAGGTTTTACCAAAATGAACGGATTCGGCATTAAATAAGCCGAAAACGGTTAGTATGCCGTAAAACAAAACAACCAAACAATACCTCTTATAACCACAAAGTAAAAACATAGATATAACAAATATTAATCAGAATGGCATCGAATTTTGTACGAATCATACTTGATATAATAGATATGTCATAGCGTTGTCAGAATAAATATGCTACCAATAATTTTTAACAGATCTAAGCTCCAAAAGTATTGATCAGAATATCACTAAATTTTCCATGGATAAACCTTTGGGTTCAGGACGTAATCAAGGGAGGCGCGAGAGCGCTCTATCCATTAATAGACTGCAAAAACGGCCTATGCTAGAAATCTCATTTCTTTGATCAATCATAACTCAAAAACCAATAAACCAAATTAGTAAAAACTTTGCACAAATTTTTTTTTATAGGTTCGATAAGTGTGTAAGATTTCAGCATCATTAGTCAAGGCAACCCATAGATCCAGAAAGGTCAGACATGAGTTTGTGTTATCCGTGTGTACGTACGTACGTATGTGCCACCCTGTATCTCATCAACTATTTGATGGATTCAGCTGGTTCTTGGCAGAGATATAGGTTCTAGGGTCTAGTTGATGACATTTTAATTTCAGTTTACTATATACCTTAGTTTTCCAGAAAATTCCAAAAAACCTTTAAAATGACCATTGTATTGAGGCATAGCCTTTACAAAAGTAGTGACATTCCATGATAAATGCCAGTATACTGAAATCATATGCCCCTAATAGGGTTGAGATGAAAATTCATATACACTAAATGTACAAAAGGAAATTCCCAAATTTTTACACTTATGATACTTAAATGAAACATGAGCAGACGTCAGCGTAATGGACGCCATTTGGGTCGCGATTAGTATTAAAAAAATTAGCAGGGAATATAATTCGTCCATTATTTGACACGTGACACTGCCTCAAGATAAATCAATAAATGTTGGTGCTATTTAATTCGGTATTTTCTACTGCATAGTCGGATAATCGGCGACTACAGGCTTGATTTGTGAGGAGGGTGACTCGTCACGCAATATGGTTAAAACATGATAATAGTCAGATAGGCCCACTTGTAGAGGAAAAACCCATCTCGAACCTAATGTGTACACGTGTACTTCTCCATTTATTAACATTTGATTAAACGAAAAATATACATCAGCCTCCCAAAAAGAATTGAAAAAAAAATATATTAATGAAGACTATTTTTAGCGATGACTAGTCACACATTATCCAAACAACAATTACGCGATGTTTAGAGAGTGGCGCCCCCATCCACTTCGAAGCCGTACTGTACAAGACCACGCTAACGGCTTTTGCTGGCAGTCTTCACTGCTTCTTACTATCAACTAAAAACACTGTCCCAGAAAGAGTTAAACTATGAACTATGAACTAACTGAAATGCAAGCTATTCGAATACAGCCCGTCCAACTAAGAACTTTACACCCAATGGAAAATATTAAAAACTAGTTTAAACCTCCAAACCTTAGAATAAGAATGGAAAACTTAAAGAAAACTCTTTGGCGAACACTGATTCACATAAATGTTTCAAACCACAATTATTTGGCAAAACTTCCACTTTTCTATCCTCTCCTACTCTTCTTTTCTTCTTTTTTTTTCTTATATTAAATTTATTCTATGAAAATTGGTGTCGTTTTTGCCTTTTCTTTTCAAATAGTATCCGAACTTGAAAATTGAAGAAATCATCGCTCAAAGTTACCGCTAAATCTTAGCGCCAAGATTTACTGCCAAAATTTACCACAAAACTTCTGGTGCTTCTGCTGTTTCACAATAATATGTTAGGCCTGACTTACAAAAAGAAAATAGCTAAAGTAATGTTATGTACTTACGTGGTAGCTGGAAAGAAGACTGTACACCAAAAACAATGCAAATTCATCCAGTATTTATTAGATTAAAAATAAAAAAAACGATTGTATCTAACGGTCGCCATTTTTCTTATATTTTGACTTTTTCCGAAAGTTATCTCCCTTGCCAAACTGTACGCTGAAGTGTTTACCGATACGCAAGATCGTTTTTTTTCTTATAATTTAATAAATACTGGATGAATTTGCATAATTTTTTCTGTGCAATCTTATTTTCAGCTAACACGTAAGTAGATAACAAAGTTTATACATTTTTTAGGTATCTTTAAGAATGATCAGTACAGTCGCGGACGGGGTCCAAAAAACTAGCGAGAACGGGGTTATAAAAATAAATATGCAACAAGTGAGTTTAACCTACGTCGAGAAGAGATATTTGTCTACTTACCTATGATATTTGTTTGTATTTTTACGTACTATAAATGGGTTTTTATTAGATGTAAAAAAAATTCTTGTTCATTTTTTTCTCGTACTTTTTTCTAGACAAAATGGCGTCTTCTTACTTCCTTACGAGCAAGCGCCATTTTGTTTTTGCAATGTTCGTGTGACAAAACTATTGATTTCTAATAAATAGCAGTTGGAACGGTTTAAAAATACAAACAAATATCACAGGTCAGTTTTAAATTAACTTTTATCGACGACAGTTACTTTTATTTGTTGTATATTTGTTTTTTTTTAGCGTTTTCAGCGTACTGATCATTCTAAAAGATACCCCATTTTTTAAATAAATATTTTAAATGTCATTGTTAAACAGTAGAAGTACAAAACTACCCCCTCCTCCGGCCAAAAAGTCTACTGAAATAATTTTCTACACACATCTGTCTTCGCTTAAAATCCACAAAGAGTTAGGAGTAATAGTTCCTATTTACTTGCCTCGCCTTGAAGGGAGAGTGAGACATAAGTTCGTTTTTATAATGTGGAGAAAATCCGGCTCCCCGAAAAAGAGCATTCTGGATTGGAACGAAAATAAAAATTGCCTCAGTCTAGAAGGATCTCTTCGTGACTGGACGAGGACCAAAAATCTGAAGTTAAACTCGTTATTTGTATGACACAAGCATTGGTGACAACCAGGACCATTCTGGTGTCCCCATTAAAAGTGACTGCCCCACTTTAAAAAAATAAGCTGTAAAAAATGCACTTTTTCGCAAATATCTAAAACTATACGTAATACAATTTGCCACAAAAATATGATAAAAGTTGTGATTAAGGGTTGTTTACATACAATTTAGTTATGTATTATTTGGATTATTCGGACTGCTCTTCTCATCTGGGATGTTATTCTCGCAACGTTTCGGCCGATGTAACCGCCGACCTTCTTCGGGTGCATCTTGTCTAAATCAGGAATCTTTATGTCGAACTAGATAATCTATACTGAATTTCGAACCGAACTCTGTATTTAATCCACAAGGGTAGATTTTATTTATTTTCCTCCCACGGTGTAAAGATTAGACACAAGATCGGGAAAGTGGGATTTGAAAAGTCATCACTCTAGAAGAAAAGCACTCTGGCCGACCAAAAATGCCTTGGCAGTCCCGTCGGCATTTCCCGGTAGGGGCGCCTCAGGCGACTAGCAAAAAAACTAACCCTTTCGCAAACGGCGAGGAGGTAAAGATTTGGAGGGTGGACCTTTTAGACCTGCACAGAACCATACCTCAGACCGATAGAGAACAAGGCCACACCAGCACAGCGTGCCTAAGATTCTGTCGATTTGGTTTTGCTAGGAAATAACCACCTCGACGGGGTTAGATTATTCTAATTTCGTCAGCCTTCACCGGGTAGAATAAAACATTTTTTTTTAAATTTATTCGTAGTAAGTATTGCCTGGAGTGAGGATTGAACCTTTAACCCACAGAAGACTTACTTAGAACTGATTATTACTTAACAGGTTTATTCGTTGTGTCACAGTAGAAACGTGTGAAAGAAATAGCAACCAAAGTGAGAACAGTAGTCCGAATAGTCTAAGTAATACAACTTATCAGTCCTCATCTAAAAAAAATGCAGAAACGTTATTCAAGTAGTTGTGATTGCAGCGGGGGAGGGGGGCACACACACGCTTTGTCTTCTTTGTTCTTTTGTATTTACTTTCTTTTACAACTTTAAGTGTGTTTCGATTCCTTCGTTTTCATCAATTTTCTAACGCAGTGCCTTTGCCGGTTTTTGACAGGTTTTATTGACGTTGCACGGATGCCACGCGAACGTATGATTAGGCTTGTCAAAATAAAACCGAAACATTTCCATCAACATTTCTAATGAGTTAACCGAGCCGGAGATTTTTGGTTAGTTTGGGGCGAGAGAGGGGGAGAGATATACGCAGTCTCGCCTGCTTGATATGCACGATAATTGATATAATTGAACACTTTCTCAATTGCTGCTTGTCTTCGAACAGCGCTAGCCATTAATTTTTCGCGCGCTGTCACAAACAGTAACTTCGTCCCTCACGTTATTTTTTTAGGTTAAAATGGCCACGTGTTCTTTGTAGCGCCTGGTGTGCTGACTCTTTCTTTCTTCCTACCGACACAGCGACCATGCAAAGTCGCGTATTCGACTTTTCAATACATAGGCTTTACTTCCAAGGTAAATGGAACCATTATCGGACGGAGCGATACGAAAGCATCAATTTTGTTTAAAAATAAAAACAAAGACTGAAGTTGTCATTTACCTAACAAAAGGGAAACGTTCTCTGAACGCGGCAAACACGTGGACTTTCTGGTTTGGAGATAGGTGATATTGTAGGAAGGTTAAGGCAAAAGCAATCTAATTAGCAGCAAGCAATATAGATTTCTTCCTGCAGGGTAATCGGTTGATGTACTAACTGTAATATCATATAGGATCAGTGAATCTCTTGACGGAGGCTTTGTTTCTAGAGCTATAATCCTTGACATATCAAAGATCTTCGATATGATCTGGCATAAATGGTTGGAAGACATTCACAAAAAAAAACGTGTCTTATTACCACAATGGCAAAAGACTTTCCTTTCTTCTTTCACGTGTCTAGCGTCAGGTGCAATTTCCATGGGCAGACTTCTTCTTTGCAAGATCTTACCGTCTGCTGAACACATTACCGCAGGACTGCTTCTATGTAGATTAAAACATGGTTGCCTTCAAATCCAATGTCAAAAAATGGTTGTCATAATCGCACTATAAGTAATCATACTGAGTTTATGCCATTGATTCATCTTTCGGCTTATGATCATTCGGTCTCATTAACTTTTATCCTCGAGTTGATCTTGGCTTTGATAAGTACTGACATAATAGTAAAGAACAAATGTAATGATGAAACAAACTATTTTCATGGTGCTAATGTGTTTGCCCGTATGCGCGTATGTGAGGTTCTGTCTTCGTGATAACAGTGAGATTGGCTGACGAAAATGACGAAAGTGTTTACATTTGAGAAAAATGTACATTCGTGTTGTGAATCGTTATGTTAAATAGTGGCTCGTCATATTATGCTCATAGTTAAGAGAACATACGGCGCCATATTCTATTGGCTTATCTGTGGAGTCGAATAGGTATTCAGTCCTCTTTCTTTTCTTTTCCAGACTTTCACTGCTTACCTATTATTTTCTTATTAATATATATATTAAAGACTCTATTATTAAGTGGAGGTTTATAATGTACGTAGAAACAAACGCTACGGTATTATGTATCATCTTATTATTTACGGTCATACTTAGTTTATACCTTTGATTGCTCTTCATATTCCGGCTGATATCTATGCCGAGCCAACATTAGACATGGCGATTCGCAAATCGACTGGAGAAAACAGATACTACACTTTGAATTATTTAGTTGTTACAAGGTAAAAAAAATACAATTCAAACTCTGATCCCAGCCTGAAGGCCTGTGTCTTAGTTCAAGTTTCATGTTCAACGGTATCAAATGAAAGTACAGATACTTTTTTTTGCATTGCATCTTCGGGGCGATTCAAATAAAAGGTGAAGGGTGATAACATACGTACGAACATAAATTGGCTTAGCGTATTATTATATAAATCATAATAATTTTAATAAAATTGTAATGTCCTGTGAAATTATTTTCCAAATGCCTATACATTTTAATGCTATTGTTAATATTAGGTGAGTATTACTTTATTAAGAGATGTTCATCAATAGTATTGCTATTATTCTATTGAAAATGGCTAAGGATATAGCTGAAAGCGCTTGCACGAATGAAAATAAACTCATTATAAGAAATATTGTAAAATGCTTTATTCCATCGGAAACGAAAAATCAGTACTTGTGAGAACAAAAGTAAACAAACAGAAAAACACGCACATTCTTTTTATTATAATCATGATGTGTGGCTGTGTATTAGCCTCCCCACAAGAGTTTGACACAAAGTCGGTTTTAATGTGGGGAAAATACAACTGCCCAAAATCGCCGCTCTTGATTCGAACAAAAATAACAATTGTCTCAGTCTAGAAGGACTTTTTTGTTCATTGACCGAGGACAGAAAAGACTAGATGTAGCATCGGAAACGATACTTCACTTTTTATTAGCCTCCCCACAAGAGTTTGACACAAAGTCGGTTTTAATGTGGGGAAAATACAACTGCCCAAAATCGGCGCTCAAGATTTGAACAAAAATAACAATTGCCTCAGTCTAGAAAGCCTTTTTTGTTCATTGACCGAGGACAGAAAAGACTAGATGTAGCATCGGAAACGATACTTCACTTTGCTCCTAGCTAAAAGGCGAACTGTTACCCTGTGCAATACAGGTACTTATGCAAGTATGTCGTTTCTAAAATGATGCTGACTTTCATTATTGATTTCTGCTGCAGTGTTATCTGTTTTAACACCCGTCTGGTTGTCAGCACCCCCCTCCAACCTTCACCGTTGCCTGCAAAGCGATACAGGAAACAACCATGCATAAAATGCACACACAAATTCACGGGTGAGTGACGTTTCTTCCGGTTGCTCGTAGATCAAGGTGAGTCTAATTCATAAAAGCCGACCTGAAAAGGACAGTGTATAGAGTATGTAGGGAATACGATTAGTAAGAGAGAGAGAGAGAGAGAGAGAGAGAGGGGGCGGATAGGCGTAGGCAGAGAGAACAGTGAATGTTAACAGGAGTAATCAAAGCTCGTGTTGTAGATGTCTAGACGTCTCTTTTCTGTGACCCGCCTGATTTTTAACGGCAGAGACCGCGTACGCTTAGCTGAGAGAATAAAAAGGGAAGGACGTGTAGTCTTTGATATGTTCCCATCTAATCTGAGCGTTTAGCGCTGATAATTCGTTTAGCGATAAAGATGCGATTTTTGGTTTTTCTCTCTCATCAAATCTTTCTTGAAGTTCATACATTAGATCCATTGCTCTTTCTGCTTCTCGTAAAGTCGGTTCTCTCTATCGCTCCAAACACATTCTCACACATGAGGCTATTCTCTATATCTACAAATCTACAATCAGACCATGTATGGAGTAATATTGTTATATTTGGGCCTACCCTTTCTTCTTCTCTGCACCCTCTATCTCACATACGTGATGTTTCTAGTCTCAGTCTTTTCTATAAATACTATTATGGCATGTGTTTTTTTCAGAATTATATGATCTATTCTCGGCTTCTTTTGTTCCAGCTTATTTGCCTCGTTGGTCTAGTGGTCTTCATCAATTCGCTGTTTTGTCATCTTATTGTAATATAGCTTCTATCCAAGAACCGCAGGCCTGTGGAACTTTCTTCCTGCTGACTGTTGTCCTCCTACCTATAACCTTGGTCTTTTCAAGAATAAAGCCAATAGTCATCTCCTGTCTTTGCGATAATCTTATTTGTTCTTGTTAGCACCTTACATCAAGTCGCTTCATGCCTTGTCTAAGCCGATGTTCATTAAAGAAAATCCAAGGGTCACGGACCAACCAAGTTATAATTTCAGATTCAAATGCAGCAGACCACCGAAGTTGCAATGCCAAACTCAAGCGTGACAGACCGACGAGTAATGTTATTCCATACGTAAACGTAACTGTTCGAAAATATTTAAATTTCAAAGTTCAACCTTTAAGTACAACAAACATGCTATTTCAAACTTAAGCGTGAAATACCAACAAAGTACTATTCCAAATTCAGGCATAACAGACCAACAAAAATGCTATTTTTAAAATAAGCGTAACAAACGAACTTAAATGCTATTTCAAACGTAATCGTGACAGACCAAGAAAACTGTTATTTAAAACATACACGTGACAAAAGTACCAATAAAAAGGGTCTCTTATATAGATGCTTGGTGGAATAAGTTGCGCGTGACAGATCGACGGATAGCCCCAAGAATGGATAGAAGTTTATTTAAAGATGCGCACGACTGACAGACTGACAATAATCCTATTTCGAACTTAAGCCTGACAGACTGACGAAATTGCTATTTCGAACTAAAGCCGGACAGACTGACGAAAATGTTATTCCAGTCTCAAGCCTGACAGACTGGCTAAAATGCTATTTCGAAGTTAAGCCTGACAGACTAACGAAAATGCTCTTTCGAACTGAACTCTGACAAACTGACGAAAATGCTATTTCGAATTAAGCGTGACAGACCGACGCATTGGCTGATAAAGAGAGATAGATAGTCTGGCACATATAAAACTGGCATGAAATTACAGTAAGTAATGGCAAACATGTTTTAAAAGTGGGATATTTCACAGCTCCTTCCATGCTACTTCCGGTATTCGTAGTCAGAGTAATGGCCGCGGGTTTTTGATCGGCTCGTATCCATCCTTCTATTCAATCCCGACGTTAACGACTTATGCTACCCACATCCGAGTTTGTGATCAGTATCTCGCATCCCTATTAAGTAAAGTAAACTAAAGTGATCGTCATAGTCGAGGGCGACTCGAAGGCTCCCTTTTCATTAGTTACTACACCAAAGTATAGGAGAGAGCGCCCCTCTTTTTCTAGGATTACTCCACTTACCCTTGACCTCACTTTATAATTCTGCGTATTTACAAAGGAGGCCTCGAGTACCATTTTTTTAGTCGTTGGTATAACTCAATCAAGGATTGAAACCTGTTCATCACGCTTATTAGATTCTTATTTGCAAACAAAACAAAATGTAAGTTTTCTATAATTACACAAATCAGATAAATAGACAAGTATAATGAACTTTTCACTATTAATAAAATAGAAGATATATTTTATAATGAATACAAGTGTTCAGATTTAATATCATAGCCAGTTTGAGCAGGAATGGTAGTAGGGATTTTCTCCCTTTTTAAAAATATGTTGTTATTGTTTAACTGGACTACATAATTACATTTTTCTTAATTTCTTAATGTTTTTGCCACGGGCAAAATGTAGTATTTGTTCTCATACTACGTTTCTGTCCTAGGTCAACGACAAAATCCTTCTAGATTGAGGCAATTTTAATTTGTGTCCCAGTCCAGGGTGCCGCTAAATACATTGACCTCTCTAGTAGGAAACATGAAATCTGATATTTATTTATTTATAACTCTATATAATTTTATATTATAACGAAACTTTACGTTTGGGTTGGACCCCAAAATCTCGAATTTTGAAAATCTATACTATACGGCCACTTTCTCTCCATATATATATATATATATATATATATATATATATATATATATATATATATATATATATATATATTTGGAGAGTTTACCAAGATATTTTTTCCAGAGAGGATTCATCACAACGAAAAAATATTTTATTTTATTATTTATTTATTTTGTAAAGTTAGTGTTCCCTACACGTGTTTCGCTACATAGCAAGGTGTTTGCTAGACAGTTTATCAGGGGAGATACAACTCCCAAGATATTGACCTCAACAACTGACAATACGCCACAGACGATTGACCAAGTTGAAATAACTTAAAAAGAAAAAAAGGAAAATAAGTTCAAAAGACAGCTCAAACAACTCGGTAATAGGTGGTAGCTGTGATACGCCCCCACAAGAATTAAGGCCGGTGCAATCCCAAAAAGGGGAAAAAGGGAAAAGTAAAAAAGAAAAAAAGAAAAAAAAAGGAAAAAGAAAGGGGGAATCCCCCACATCTGGCGGAAGACATATCCTTAGCTCAACATCTATATAGGTCCCCCCAGAAAAAATCAAACTGTCCACAGCGCAACGCTTGAACAACCTCCAGGGCCTCAGATTGTCACATGCAATCTGGTATTACTCCGATGAAAAGTCAAGCATCAACTTCTGTCGATAGACATGAAGAAATACAGAAAGGCCGAGAATAAACCACAAAAAATTAAAGCCAATTCACTCGCGGATGCAAGAAACAGGCCGGATTAAAAATAACAATTCCGCAGAAAACAGTTTAAAAGATATAATGAGAAAATACCAAAACCTACTAGAAATTAAAGTTTTCAAAAATCTAGTGCCTTTATTTCAAACTATTAAAAGCTAAAATTATTTAGACTAGGTTGGGAACAATAATTAAAAATATAAAATATAAAAAATCTAGGGATGATTAGTAGATGTTACTGGGGTATCGGGGGTGTCCATTGGGGTGGAAAGAGTCGGACATCGTGATTCCACATTCTGATTTAATCCTATCCTCTTTCTCATATGAATTAATATCTTGGTACATCGTTACGAAGTAATAGTTACCTGTCATCAACCTTTTCCTTGGATTAGTATAAATTAACTAGAGAGAGGTGAATTTATTTTGAAGGCAGATCGGTCCGTGTCACTCCATGGGAGATAATCAACCCGGGCGTAATGCTGAGTAACTTCCCCTTTTTCTGTGAATAATGTTCACATTTTTTTGTTGCTGTTGGAGCTGAATTCATTAACTATGCCTTTCTTTAATCTGGTCTAAATTATTTTAGCCTTTAATAATTTAAAAAAAAAAAAGAAGATTTTTTCGTTGGGATGAATCCTCTCGAGAAATAATATCTTGGTAACCTCTGCAAATATATGTATAAATGCTCTGTACCGTATAATCGGGGCTCATCGATCTTGTTTTTATTGACCTTGTTAAGGACTTTACCAAATATACAGTACTCTTAATGAAACATCTCTCTCTCTCTCTCCCTCTCTCTCTCTCTCTCTCTCTCTCTATATATATATATATATATATATATATATATATATATATATATATTATTGTTTCAATATTTTCTTAAACAGTGCACAAAACAAAACAAAATTGGCGAAAATTGACAGAAAACATTTTTTCTTCTTATCCGAACTACATGAACATCAAATCGTCTTCGGCTTATTTAACTAAATAGTACAACATAGTATTTTAAAATACCGTATATATTATAATCTGAAAACGCCTAAAACAGCTATGTGTATGCTTTAATTTGTCTATTTATTTTATAAAGTTTCTATTAAATTAATATACTGTATTATTCATTTGTAATTTTCAATGCCTCTATCTCTTATATATGCATTATTATTATTATTATTATTATTATTATTATTATTATTATTATTATTATTAGTATTATGTGTACTCACTCGAAGTTCTCCCAAAGGTCATCATCAGTGATTGCTCACTGATAATAACCGATGATGTTCCCTGGAGTCTGAGTGACAACAAATCCAACCAGATTTCCAGTTCTCTCTAATTTTTTGTTAACTATTGCAAATTATTTTGCGTTATCACAACAGACGCTTACCATCTATTTCAAACTGGCAACGATCATTGGCTTTCTCTGGGATTTGATGGCAATAAACCTCCGTAATGTCCCGGTCCGCTCCGCACTATTCCTGTGAAGGTATTGCTAGTGCTCTCCCTCCTTGTTTTACCATCCTCTTTTACCCTTAACGACTATTTTGTTTGGTATCAGCTGAGGCTGGTTCTATCACTTTGGAGAGGAGGTAGTTTATGAAATGTCTTGCATTTTCAGTTATTTGGTTTCATGCGATGGTGTTCTTTCTGTGTTTTTGTGTTCTTCCTATTGCAACTTCTATGTGACTGGTTAGAATTCGTAGCTTAAAGATTTTCCTTAAGATTTCAGCTGTTTTCATCATTTCTGTCCGTTGTATGGTCTCAGTCCCCCCCTTGATTTCAATTTCTTATAGTCCATTTTCCGGGTTTTTCGGGATTGTTCTTCGTGCTCCTACGATTATTGGTAGTATTTTAACTTTCTTCATACTCAATATCCCTTTTAATTCACTGGCGAGTTCCGTGTATTTGCTTCGTTTTTCTGTCTCCTTGAATTTTACCCTGTGATATGCTGGCAAAAACAAACTACGATTTAACAGGATCTTTCCTTCTTGTCGATTATTATGACATCCGGGCTCCTTGCTTGTATAAGTTTATCTGTTTGCACCTCAGGATTTTGTGATTTTCGTTTCCAAGTACTGTCTCTGGTTTATGTTAGTACCATTTGTCCGCGTGTTCGAAATCCAGTCGTTTGCATAGTTCCCAATGTAATGTTTTCCCCATGTAGTAGTGTCTATTCTTTATTCTTTTGGAGCTAGTTTGCTGCATTCACTTATTATGTGATTTACTGTTTCGTCTCTTTGTCCACATTGTCTGCATTTACTATTTTCCTTAGTTCTATCTATTTTAGCTTAAATGTAGTTTTTATTATTATTATTATTATTATTATTATTATTATTATTATTATTTATCAATTAATAAATGTATTTATTTATTCATTTTTATCATCTTTTAACCGATTTAATTAAAAAACGAAAACATTGTAAATGAATACTTCCGGTTAAAATTATCTTGACATTCAAATGAGAACTTCCGGATAAGTTTACACACATACCCATCTACCTTCACACAGACTAACAACTTAGATTACTTCAAACCCCACCTTCAACGCTATCACTAACACAAGTTTTATTTATTAAAATAAAACTTAAATCGGCATGTTTATTCTGAAAATAAATTTTTACTTAATGAATAATTGTTTAATAACAATGATAATAATGACGCCAACAAGATTCTATATTATCCATTAAAACGGAAAAAAGGAAAAGCACCCTCCTATAATCTGTCTAAATTACAAAACAATATAGATTCATATTTAACTAATATTGATTGGTCTATATTTAATAATAAAGGCGAAACACATATAGTTACCATTTCAAATTATGCAGGAATTTATCATTATTTTATGAGAACAATCAACGTTACGTTTTCCCGTTAATGTATTTCCTTATATAAGTAGACTTTAATAAGGAATTCATTTTCATTTTTATGTTTATACAAATTCAAATCCCTTGCTTTAACTGTGTTTTCCTAATTAATAAAATGTGAATATATTCATACACAGTATATCTCCTCATCATTGGAATATATCAAATAACATAATGGCAATCACCTCTTCGTTGTTTTTTTCTCAAATTACCAGAATGTGAAATGGAATTGTTTTATTTTTATCTGCAAAGAAAGCTACTGCTAAATTTATTGCTGTCTGAAGAACGGGTTGTTCGTTTTTATAGTATATATATATGGCTAGATTTTAAGTAGGAATACCAAAAAGAAAACATAAGGAGGCCTCCAGAACACTGTAGAAAACATCCTCTTATATAGGTAGTGCCGGCTTTGTGCGTATGCAACCATCGATCGGTGCTGGGCATTCTGGTTTAGTGGTCACCGTTGTCCGTTCACGCCGAATCTTTTAAGTGACATGTGATCAGGTAAAAATGCCATATCCTTGACTTTTAGTTGCGGCTAACTGTCCCAGCTGACATTCGCGGCAATCACGTGGCGCGGTCCGCGTCCGTT
This sequence comes from Sepiola atlantica, assembly GCA_963556195.1. Lineage (NCBI taxonomy): Eukaryota > Metazoa > Mollusca > Cephalopoda > Sepiida > Sepiolidae > Sepiola > Sepiola atlantica. Next base: position 85,888,719 of record OY744524.1, on the reverse strand, counting down.
CCTATGAAATCAAAAGAAAGCTTTTCAGATTTGGAGGGAAAAACAAGACCACAGCTTTATGGTCGCTGTATATACGCTGTCTCCGTTTCCTGGACAAAATGGCCGGCAATTCCGACGGAATTACTTTGACAAGTGAATTTACCGCCTCGTATCAATCGAATCTTTAAAAAAATGTCGGTGTTGCACAAACTAACCTTAACGTAATCGATTGTCATTCGACATTAATGTTTTAGGACTGATTTCTTTCTCTGTTTAACTGGAGAGATTAGAAGAAGTTATTCTAATCAAGCCTACAATGTAAAAAGTGTGTAATGTAAGTTAGATTATAGCTTTTAGATGCAGATGATTGAACACATGTACTTAAATATATCGACTGTTGTTTCGCGAAAATCTGAATTTACTGGCTGACACAAAAGAAATATTATGTCTCCGGACAATTATATATATATATACATATATATATACAGAAATCTTTAGACGTCAATTTCCTGAAATGAAGTAACAATTTATCGTCTATAAAGTAGTCTATTTTGCACTAGTAGTCTCCATATTAAGAGCACAGTCATAGTCAACCAGGCTGATGACCCGAAGTAATAGCGAAACACATAAATATATATTTAAACGTTTCTGAAAGTGGGTCGATAATGTTGATATGCAAGGGAGGACACCCATGCGTATGTAATATGGAGGCAATTCATACGCTCAAGTTAAGCAAAATAGACCATTAGTTAATTATCACTAAAAACAATATATATATATACATATATATATATATATATATATATATATATACATTTATATATACATATATATATATATACACATATATGTATATATATATATATATATATATATATATATATATATATATATATATATATATATATATATATATATATATATATATATGTATTAGTACTTCATGTATCCACGGAAAATATTATAAGAAGATATAATTTTTTATGTGTCAGTTTTCAGTATTTACTTCAACAGTGCTCGATACGTAAGTAGAGCCAGGTAGTAAGCAATGAAAATATATATGGCAATCAAGCTACACAGAGACTCCCGTGTTTCATCCCCGGCGGGAATCGTCAGGCTAAATGCATGGAGTTATTTTTGTCAGGTGTTTTTATATACATGGCTTGCTAGTTAACTAATCAGATACTTTGTTGATCCCTAAGCCAATCGTTGGGCTTCCCTCGAACAAAGGCATTGTTGGTGACGTTCCTATTTTTGTTAACAATGGATTTTCCTATATCCTGTTTCCTTTGTTTTGTCATATATGTATATATATATATATAAATATATATATATATATGTATATATATGTATATATATATGTATATATGTATATATGTATATATATATATATATATATATATATATATATGCAATTAATGTTAAAAGTGTACACTTCAGTAAAATAATATAAGTTAGAATACAATTATGATATTCAATTCAACACTCCAATACTGCATGTATTAAAATCACTTCAATGATAACACTTGTAGAGTAAGTTGAAACAAATAAATTTATAAAATTATTCATTTCAGTTCCAAGAATTCAAAGTACAACAATGATTAGGCGTACGATCGTTTCGAAGACGATTAGGAATTTTTCTTTTTCTACTTTTTATATTTTAATTCCAATATTCTTTTCTTCGGTGCCTTTTAAAATATCACAAATAGAAGTTAACCAAAACAATCAACATTTTCTTAGTATTTCAATATATATGTATTAAATTATTACAGGAAATAAAAATATGTACATGAATGTATAATACTTCTACTTGTCTTTTTTGTGTTCGTCTAGTATATATATATATATATATATATATATATATATATATATATATATATATATAGTCTAAATAAGCTTTGAGTAATTTTGAACAACGAGACAAAATGCAGTTTAAATTCCTAGATATACTAACTAAATATAGCATATCGCAGCCGACTTACCGCTAGAGAATTTACAAATACAAAAGGGGTTCAAGTATGCAACAGTGAAACATAAACAGGGGACCTTAACTTAAATTGTGAAATATTAAACACACACACATATGCATATATATATATATATATATATATATATATATATATATATATATATATATATATAAAATAAAATGAAGGATGAAAATTGAAATTGGAAAAATATTTATTGAATCATCAAGTTGTTTAAACGAATAATATATAAATAAACTGTTTTTCCTTTCTTTCCTCCATGGATTTTCAAAAATGAAAGCTTCTATCGTCAGAAATCATCGGGATAAATAAGTATAATTATATTAATTTTAGCACAGATTTGAAAATATACCAAAAGATCTATAAAAACACAAAAATACACAAAAATCTTTTTGTGCTAAGAAAATCAACTTCGATGGAAAATGCAACAGTTCAAAAAAGTTAAATCCAGGATGTCATAAATGTCAAGCAAATATAGCAGAAAGTGTTCAAGAAATTCCAATAATAATGGGGTACAGATTCGATGTTAATGTTCATTGGTAAAAAAATATGTGCGACTTACCAGAGACAAATATAAAACTAAAAAAAACTCACAATGTTAGAAAATTCATCGCCCGGTAATTTGACCTCCTTGGGCAAGCAAGAAAGTGTGATTTAATTTATATATATATATATATATATATATATATATATATATATATATATATATATATATATATATATATATTTGTCCTCAGTGGGCGTTCATCAAAACAACATGATATAAATGCAGGTGTACCCCATGGATCGATCTTTGGACCGTTATTGTTCCTGATTTTTATAAACCACCTTCCTGATGACATTGTGTCTTAGATGAGTATATTTGCTGATGACACCACACTCTATTCTTGTGAAAGTGACCTCCAGTCTGTAGTGGGTCATAAATAGATGGTAACATTTAATGCTGCTAAGGCAAACTGCTTTCCTTCAACAACTACCAGAAACCTATTCAACCACCGATTGCCATAGCAAATAACACCCTACCTGAGAGTCCAACGTTGAAACTCTTTGGCCTAACATTTACAGGTAGCATGAATTGGAACAAATGCATAGAAGACATTGCCAAGGCTGCTGCAAAGAACGTGAGCTCTCTCTACCATGCTATAACAACTTCTCACACCGTACAGTTTCCTACATCTCTGCAAAGCCACTATCCGCCCATCCATGGAGTATTGTTGTCACATTTGAACTGGGGCACAATCTACTAGTCTCTCCCTCTTCAACAATATCCAAAAAAAGGTCGCAAATCTAATAGGTCATTCAATATCTACAAAGCTCCAGCCCCTGTCTAAACGCCGCAATGTTGCATCATTGTACTTGTTTTTCAAGTACTTTTCTGGATTGTGCTCCGATAAACTTGCGTCTCTAGTGACCCCTTGACGTGAATACACTCGACTAACCCGAGTATCCTCTAAATCCGAGCAATTCAATGTAGAGGGCACCAGATGCCGGAGAGCCTTCTACCCAATAGCTTCTTTCCTCATGCTGCCAGCTCCCTCCCTGCTCCCTGTTTCTCCGGTTGTACCGACATGCAGAAATTTAAAACTGACGTGAACAAGCATCTCCGGGCACAGTTCTCAATTTAAGATGACTTAAAACTTTCATCCTTATTCTCAGTAGCCCCTTACGTCTACAGTGACAGCTCGCCTTGTTTGTGGTGAACTATCTAATATATATATATATATATATATATATATATATATATATATATATATATATATATATATATATATATATACGAGGGGCGTTTAATAAGTAATGCCTCCGACCCATTTCCCATAGCAGTAGATTAATGAAACGTGGTACAGTTATTAGTCTTTCTCTACATAGGAA
>OY744524.1:85857380-85879880 GCA_963556195.1 Sepiola atlantica | reverse complement strand
AGAAGAATTTAACAAGTACACGTTTACAATGACCCGTTGAGTCATAACCACTCTATATATGTATAAAAAAAGAAAAAATGAAGAATTTAACAAGTACACGTTTACAGTGACCCGTTGAGTCATAACCACTCTATATATGTATAAAAAAAGAAAAAATGAAGAATTTAACAAGTACACGTTTACAATGACCCGTTGAGTCATAACCACTCTATATATGTATAAAAAAAAGAAAAAATGAAGAATTTAACAAGAACACGTTTACAATGACCCGTTGAGTCATAACCACTCTATATATGTATAAAATAAGAAAAAAGAATAATTTAACAAATACACGTTTACAATGACCCGTTGAGTCATAACCACTCTATATATGTATAAAAAAAGAAAAAAAGAAGAATTTAACAAGTACACGTTTACACTGACCCGTTGAGTCATAACCACTCTATATATGTATAAAAAAAGAAAAAAGAATAATTTAACAAGTACACGTTTACAATGACCCGTTGAGTCATAAGCACTCTATATATGTATAAAAAAGAAAAAAGAAGAATTTAACAAGTACACGTTTACAATGACCCGTTGAGTCATAACCACTCTATATATGTATAAAAAAAAAAAAATGAAGTATTTAATAAGTACACGTTTACAATGACCCGTTGAGTCATAACCACTCTATATATGTATAAAAAAGAAAAACAGAAGAATTTAACAAGTACACGTTTACAATGACCCGTTGAGTCATAACCACTCTATATATGTATAAAAACAGAAAAAAGAATTTAACAAGTACACTTTTACAGTGACCCGTTGAGTCATAACCACTCTATATATGTATAAAAAAAGAAAAAATGAAGAATTTAACACGTACACGTTTACAGTGCCCCGTTGAGTTATAACCACTCTATATATGTATAAAAAAAAGAAAAAATGAAGAATTTAACAAGTACACGTTTACAATGACCCGTTGAGTCATAACCACTCTATATATGTATAAAAAAAGAAAAAAGAATAATTTAACAAGTACACGTTTACAATGACCCGTTGAGTCATAACCACTCTATATATGTATAAAAAAAAGAAAAAAAGAAGAATTTAACAAGTACACGTTTACACTGACCCGTTGAGTCATAACCACTCTATATATGTATAAAAAAAGAAAAAAGAATAATTTAACAAGTACACGTTTACACTGACCCGTTGAGTCATAACCACTCTATATATGTATAAAAAAAGAAAAAAGAATAATTTAACAAGTACACGTTTACAATGACCCGTTGAGTCATAACCACTCTATATATGTATAAAAAAAGAAAAAAAGAAGAATTTAACAAGTACACATTTACAATGACCCGTTGAGTCATAACCACTCTATATATGTATAAAAAAAGAAAAAAGAATAATTTAACAAGTACACGTTTACAATGACCCGTTGAGTCATAACCACTCTATATATGTATAAAAAAAAGAAAAAAGAAGAATTTAACAAGTACACGTTTACAATGACCCGTTGAGTCATAACCACTCTATATATGTATAAAAAAAGAAAAAATGAAGAATTTAACAAGTACACGTTTACAGTGACCCGTTGAGTCATAACCACTCTATATATGTATAAAAAAAGAAAAAATGAAGAATTTAACAAGTACACGTTTACAATGACCCGTTGAGTCATAACCACTCTATATATGTATAAAAAAAAGAAAAAATGAAGAATTTAACAACACGTTTACAATGACCCGTTGAGTCATAACCACTCTATATATGTATAAAATAAGAAAAAAGAATAATTTAACAAGTACACGTTTACAATGACCCGTTGAGTCATAACCACTCTATATATGTATAAAAAAAGAAAAAAAGAAGAATTTAACAAGTACACGTTTACACTGACCCGTTGAGTCATAACCACTCTATATATGTATAAAAAAAGAAAAAAGAATAATTTAACAAGTACACGTTTACAATGACCCGTTGAGTCATAAGCACTCTATATATGTATAAAAAAGAAAAAAGAAGAATTTAACAAGTACACGTTTACAATGACCCGTTGAGTCATAACCACTCTATATATGTATAAAAAAAGAAAAAATGAAGAATTTAATAAGTACACGTTTACAATGACCCGTTGAGTCATAACCACTCTATATATGTATAAAAAAGAAAAACAGAAGAATTTAACAAGTACACGTTTACAATGACCCGTTGAGTCATAACCACTCTATATATGTATAAAAACAGAAAAAAGAATTTAACAAGTACACTTTTACAGTGACCCGTTGAGTCATAACCACTCTATATATGTATAAAAAAAGAAAAAATGAAGAATTTAACACGTACACGTTTACAGTGCCCCGTTGAGTTATAACCACTCTATATATGTATAAAAAAAAGAAAAAATGAAGAATTTAACAAGTACACGTTTACAATGACCCGTTGAGTCATAACCACTCTATATATGTATAAAAAAAAGAAAAAATGAAGAATTTAACAAGAACACGTTTACAATGACCCGTTGAGTCATAACCACTCTATATATGTATAAAAAAAGAAAAAAGAATAATTTAACAAGTACACGTTTACAATGACCCGTTGAGTCATAACCACTCTATATATGTATAAAAAAAGAAAAAAAGAAGAATTTAACAAGTACACGTTTACACTGACCCGTTGAGTCATAACCACTCTATATATGTATAAAAAAAGAAAAAAGAATAATTTAACAAGTACACGTTTACAATGACCCGTTGAGTCATAACCACTCTATATATGTATAAAAAAGAAAAAAGAAGAATTTAACAAGTACACGTTTACAATGACCCGTTGAGTCATAACCACTCTATATATGTATAAAAAAAGTAACAATGAAGAATTTAACAAGTACACGTTTACACTGACCCGTTGAGTCATAACCACTCTATATATGTATAAAAAAAGAAAAAAAAAGAATTTAACAAGTACACGTTTACAGTGACCCGTTGAGTCATAACCACTCTATATATGTATAAAAAAAGAAAAAAGAAGAATTTAACAAGTACACGTTTACAATGACCCGTTGAGTCATAACAACTCTATACATGTATAAAAAAAAGAAAAAAAGAAGAATTTAACAAGTACACGTTTACACTGACCCGTTGAGTCATAACCACTCTATATATGTATAAAAAAGAAAAAAGAAGAATTTAACAAGTACACGTTTACAGTGACCCGTTGAGTCATAACCACTCTATATATGTATAAAAAAGAAAAAAGAAGAATTTAACAAGTACACGTTTACAATGACCCGTTGAGTCATAACCACTCTATATATGTATAAAAAAAGAAAAAATGAAGAATTTAACAAGTACACGTTTACACTGACCCGTTGAGTCATAACCACTCTATATATGTATAAATAAAGAAAAAAGAATAATTTAACAAGTACACGTTTTCAATGACCCGTTGAGTCATAACCACTCTATATATGTATAAAAAAAAGAAAAAATGAAGAATTTAACAAGTACACGTTTACAGTGACCCGTTGAGTCATAACCACTCTATATATGTATAAAAAAAGAAAAAATGAAGAATTTAACAAGTACACGTTTACAATGACCCGTTGAGTCATAACCACTCTATATATGTATAAAAAAAAAGAAAAAATGAAGAATTTAACAAGAACACGTTTACAATGACCCGTTGAGTCATAACCACTCTATATATGTATAAAAAAAGAAAAAAGAATAATTAAACAAGTACACGTTTACAATGACCCGTTGAGTCATAACCACTCTATATATGTAGAAAAAAAGAAAAAAAGAAGAATTTAACAAGTACACGTTTACACTGACCCGTTGAGTCATAACCACTATAGAGTGTATGTATAAAAAAGAAAAAAGAATAATTTAACAAGTACACGTTTACAATGACCCGTTGAGTCATAACCACTCTATATATGTATAAAAAAGAAAAAAGAAGAATTTAACAAGTACACGTTTACAATGACCCGTTGAGTCATAACCACTCTATATATGTATAAAAAAAGAAACAATGAAGAATTTAACAAGTACACGTTTACACTGACCCGTTGAGTCATAACCACTCTATATATGTATAAAAAAGAAAAAAGAAGAATTTAACAAGTACACGTTTACAGTGACCCGTTGAGTCATAACCACTCTATATATGTATAAAAAAAGAAAAAATGAAGAATTTAACAAGTACACGTTTACACTGACCCGTTGAGTCATAACCACTCTATATATGTATAAAAAAAAGAAAAAATGAAGAATTTAACAAGAACACGTTTACAATGACCCGTTTAGTCATAACCACTCTATATATGTATAAAAAAAGAAAAAAGAATAATTTAACAAGTACACGTTTACAATGACCCGTTGAGTCATAACCACTCTATATATGTATAAAAAAAGAAAAAAAGAAGAATTTAACAAGTACACGTTTACACTGACCCGTTGAGTCATAACCACTCTATATATGTATAAAAAAAGAAAAAAGAATAATTTAACAAGTACACGTTTACACTGACCCGTTGAGTCATAACCACTCTATATATGTATAAAAAAAGAAAAAAAGAAGAATTTAACAAGAACACGTTTACAGTGACCCGTTGAGTCATAACCACTCTATATATGTATAAAAATTTTTTGTTTTTTTTGTTTGTAAGTCAAAATATTTCTCAGGGTTGGGGGAGAGTGAAAAATTAGGGGGCTGGAGAGATTTATTGGTCGGGGATAATATTAGGGGTCAGGACTAACTTTTTAGGGGTCAGGCCAAATTTTTTTGTTTTTTTTTGTTTTGAAGTCAAAATATATCTCATGGTTGGGGGAGAGTGAAAAATTAGGGGGCTGGAGAGATTTAGGGGTCGGGGAAAATTTTAGGGGTCAGAACGAACTTTTTAGGGGTCAGCCCAAATTTTTTTGTTTTTTTTGTTTTGAAGTCAAAATATTTCTCATGGTTGGGGGAGAGTGAAAAATTAGGGGGCTGGAGAGATTTAGGGGTCGGGAAAATTTTAGGGGTCAGGACGAACTTTTTAGGGGACAGGCCAAATTTTTTTGTTTTTTTTTGTTTTGAAGTCAAAATATATCTCAGGGTTGGGGGAGAGTGAAAAATTAGGGGGCTGGAGAGATTTAGGGGTCGGGGAAAATTTTAGGAGTCAGGACGAACTTTTTAGAGGGCAGGCCAAATTTTTTTGTTTTTTTTTGTTTTGAAGTCAAAATATTTCTCATGGTTGGAGGAGAGTGAAAAATTAGAGGGCTGGAGAGATTTAGGGGTCGGGGAAAATTTTAGGGGTCAGGACAAACTTTTTAGGGGTCAGGCCAAATTTTTTTCTTTTTTTTGGTTTTGAACTGAAAATATTTCTCAGGGTTGGGGGAGAGTGAACAATTAAAGGGCTGGAGAGATTCAGGGGTCAGGACGAACTTTTTAGGGGTCAGGCCAAATTTTTTTGTTTTTTTTGTTTGTAAGTCAAAATATTTCTCAGGGTTGGGGGAGAGTGAAAAATTAGGGGGCTGGAGAGATTTAGGGGTCGGGGAAAATATTAGGGGTCAGGACGAACTTTTTAGGGGTCAGGCCAAATTTTTTTGTTTTTTTTTTTGTTTTGAAGTCAAAATATATCTCATGGTTGGGGGAGAGTGAAAAATTAGGGGGCTGGAGAGATTTAGGGGTCGGGGAAAATTTTAGGGGTCAGAACGAACTTTTAAGGGCTAGGCCAAATATTTTTGTTTTTTTTTGTTTTGAAGTCAAAATATTTCTCATGGTTGGGGGAGGGTGAAAAATTAAAGGGCTGGAGACATTTAGGGTCGGGAAAATTTTAGGGGTCAGGACGAACTTTTTAGGGGTCAGGACAATTTTTTTTGTTTTTTTTTGTTTTGAAGTCAAAATATTTCTCATAGTTGGGGGAGAGTTAAAAATTAGAGGGGCGTGAGAGATTTAGGGGACGGGGAAAATTTTAGGGGTCAGGACTAACTTTTTAGGGGTCAGGCCAAATTTTTTAGTTTTTTTTTGTTTTGAAGTCAAAATATTTCTCATTGTTGGAGGAGAGTGAAAAATTAGAGGGCTCGAGAGATTTAGGGGTCGGGGAAAATTTTAGGGGTCAGGCCAAATGTTTTTCTTTTTTTTGGTTTTGAACTGAAAATATTTCTCAGGGTTGGGGGAGAGTGAACAATTAGGGGGCTGGAGAGATTTAGGGGTCGGGGAAAATATTAGGGGTCAGGCGGAACTTTTTAGGGGTCAGGCCAAATTTTTTTGTTTTATTTTGTTTTGAAGTCAAAATATTTCTCATCGTTAGGGGAGAGTGAAAAATTAGGGGGCTGGAGAGATTCAGGGGTCGGGGAAAATTTTAGGGGTCAGGACGAACTTTTTAGGGTCAGGCCAAATTTTTTTTTTTTGAAGTCAAAATATTTCTCATGGTTGGGGGAGAGTGAAAAATTAGGGGGCTGGAGACATTTAGGGTCGGGAAAATTTTAGGGGTCAGGCAGAACTTTTTAGGGGTCAGGCCAAATTTTTTTGTTTTTTTTTGTTTTGAAGTCAAAATATTTCTCATGGTTGGGGGAGAGTGAAAAATTAGGGGCTGGAGAGATTTAGGGGACGGGGAAAATTTTAGGGGTCAGGCCAAATTTTTTAGGGGTCTGCCCAAATTTAGGGGTGGCGATATGTACGTATTTAGCTTCCACACCGGGGCGGCGATAGGTACTTATTTAGCATTCAGCGGTGGTGATAGGTACTTATATAGCATGTGCACATGGGCGGTAATAAGTACGTATATAGTATGCACACCGGGGCAGTGATAGGTATGTATTTAGCATGCGCACTGATGCAGCGATCAGTTCATATATAGCACGCGCACCGGGGCGGCGATAGTTACGTATATAGCACGCGCACAGGGGCGGCGAAAAGTACATATTTAAAATTCACACCGGGCGGCGAAAGGTACATATGTTAAATTCACACTGAGGCGGCGATAGGTACGTATTTAGCATTCACACCGGGGCGGCGATAGGTATGTATTTAGCATTCACACCGGGGCAGCGATAGGTATGTATTTAGCATTCGCACCGGGGTGGCGATATGTACGTATTTAGCTTCCGCACCGGGGCGGCGATAGGTACGTATTTAGAATTCACACCGGGGCGGCGATAGGTACGTATTTAGAATTCACACCGGGGCGGCGATAGGTATGTATTTAGCATTCGCACCGGGGCGGCAATATGTACGTATTTAGCTTCCACACCAGGGCGGCGATAGGTACGTATTCAGAATTCAGGGGTGGCGATAGCTACGTATCTAGCATGTACACATGGGCAGCAATAAGTACGTACATAGCATGCGCTCTGCGGCGGCGATCAGTACATATATTGCACGCGCACTGGGGCGGCGAAAGGTATGTATTTCGCATTCGCACCGTAGTGGTGATAGGTACGTATTTAGCATTCGCACTGGGGCGGCTATAGGTACGTATTTAGCATTCGCACCAGGGCGGCTATAGGTACGTATTTAGCATTCGCACTGGGCCGGCGATAGGTACGTATTTAGCATTCACACCAAAGCGGCAATATGTACATATTAATTATTCGCACTAGGGCAGCGATAGGTACTTATGTAGCATGCACACCGGGGCGCAATTGGTATGTCTTTAGTATTCGCACTAGGGCAGCGATAGGTACTTATGTAGAATGCACACCGGGGCGCAATAGGTATGTATTTAGCATTCACACCGGGGCAACGATAGGTACTATTTAGCATTCGCAACGGGGCGGCGATAGGTACTTAAATAGTATCTGCACCGGGGCGGCGATAGGTACGTATATAGTATGTGCACTGGGGCGGCGATAGGTACGTATATAGTATGCGCACCGGGGTGATGATAGATACGTATATAGTATGAACACCGGGGTGGAGATAAGTACCTATATAGAAGGCGCAGATAGAGGTATTACTTTTTATAGAAATATGTCATACTATTACCCTGGGCAATAGGAGAAATGGTGGGGAAGAAACAGCTTTTGCAAAAGGCAAAATTAGAAAGTAGCGGCGAAATGGGGCGACCAGGGAAGAGAAAGGTAGCAGATAAAGAGACGGCTATAGAGAGAGGGGGCGGACATAGAAGTTTGAATATAAAGATGTTACACACACGATCTTTCTTCAAATATGTTTTTATGACCCCGAGCAACGCCGGGTAGCCCCGCTAGTCTCCTATATAAAGGGCAGTTGTCTATATGTATGTATGTATGTATGTATGTATGTCTGTATGTGAAGCTTCTCCTCAAAAACTACGCGACGACATGTCCAAAAGTTTATATCTTCAGCACCGTACAACACCTGGGATCATAATATCTGAAAATTACAACAAAAAAAAATATTGCTGGGGGTCAACGGGGCCAGTCTTCGGCAGCGGGTCTGGTTTTTTCAAACTTTTCTAATGTTATTCAGTAGTAATTTGGAAATCAGCCAATGTAATTATGTAATAATAATTTTGTTTTCAACCAACTTATTCTTGTGCACGTGACGTCACAGTAATAGGTATATGACGTCATCGTTATAGGTTTTTAAATTTTTTTCTCTTCAAAACTTATTTTACTTCAACATATTTCTATATACAGGTTTACAGTGACCCGTTGAGTCATAAGCACTCTATATATGTATAAAAAAGAAAAAAGAAGAATTTAACAAGTACACGTTTACACTGACCCGTTGAGTCATAACCACTCTATGTATAAAAAAAGAAAAAATGAAGAATTTAACAAGAACACGTTTACACTGACCCGTTGAGTCATAACCACTCTATATATGTATAAAAAAAGAAAAAAGAAGAATTTAACAAGTACACGTTTACAATGACCCGTTGAGTCATAACCACTCTATATATGTATAAAAAAAGAAAAAAGAAGAATTTAACAAGTACATGTTTCAGTGACCCGTTGAGTCATAACCACTCTATATATGTATAAAAAAAGAAAAAAGAAGAATTTAACAAGTACACATTTCAGTGACCCGTTGAATCATAACCACTCTATATATGTATAAAAAAAGAAAAAAGAAGAATTTAACAAGTACACGTTTACAATGACCCGTTGAGTCATAACCACTCTATGTATAAAAAAAGAAAAAATGAAGAATTTAACAAGAACCCGTTTACACTAACCCGTTGAGTCATAACCACTCTATATATGTATAAAAAAGAAAAAAGAAGAATTTAACAAGTACACGTTTCAGTGACCCGTTGAGTCATAACCACTCTATATATGTATAAAAAAAGAAAAAAGAAGAATTTAACAAGTACACGTTTACAATGACCCGTTGAGTCATAACCACTCTATATATGTATAAAAAAAGAAAAAAGAAGAATTTAACAAGTACACGTTTCAGTGACCCGTTGAGTCATAACCACTCTATATATGTATAAAATAAGAAAAAAGAATAATTTAACAAGTACACGTTTACAATGACCCGTTGAGTCATAACCACTCTATATATGTATAAAAAAAGAAAAAAAGAAGAATTTAACAAGTACACGTTTACACTGACCCGTTGAGTCATAACCACTCTATATATGTATAAAAAAAGAAAAAAGAATAATTTAACAAGTACACGTTTACAATGACCCGTTGAGTCATAAGCACTCTATATATGTATAAAAAAGAAAAAAGAAGAATTTAACAAGTACACGTTTACAATGACCCGTTGAGTCATAACCACTCTATATATGTATAAAAAAAGAAAAAATGAAGAATTTAATAAGTACACGTTTACAATGACCCGTTGAGTCATAACCACTCTATATATGTATAAAAAAGAAAAACAGAAGAATTTAACAAGTACACGTTTACAATGACCCGTTGAGTCATAACCACTCTATATATGTATAAAAACAGAAAAAAGAATTTAACAAGTACACTTTTACAGTGACCCGTTGAGTCATAACCACTCTATATATGTATAAAAAAAGAAAAAATGAAGAATTTAACACGTACACGTTTACAGTGCCCCGTTGAGTTATAACCACTCTATATATGTATAAAAAAAAGAAAAAATGAAGAATTTAACAAGTACACGTTTACAATGACCCGTTGAGTCATAACCACTCTATATATGTATAAAAAAAAGAAAAAATGAAGAATTTAACAAGAACACGTTTACAATGACCCGTTGAGTCATAACCACTCTATATATGTATAAAAAAAGAAAAAAGAATAATTTAACAAGTACACGTTTACAATGACCCGTTGAGTCATAACCACTCTATATATGTATAAAAAAAGAAAAAAAGAAGAATTTAACAAGTACACGTTTACACTGACCCGTTGAGTCATAACCACTCTATATATGTATAAAAAAAGAAAAAAGAATAATTTAACAAGTACACGTTTACAATGACCCGTTGAGTCATAACCACTCTATATATGTATAAAAAAGAAAAAAGAAGAATTTAACAAGTACACGTTTACAATGACCCGTTGAGTCATAACCACTCTATATATGTATAAAAAAAGTAACAATGAAGAATTTAACAAGTACACGTTTACACTGACCCGTTGAGTCATAACCACTCTATATATGTATAAAAAAAGAAAAAAAAAGAATTTAACAAGTACACGTTTACAGTGACCCGTTGAGTCATAACCACTCTATATATGTATAAAAAAAGAAAAAAGAAGAATTTAACAAGTACACGTTTACAATGACCCGTTGAGTCATAACAACTCTATACATGTATAAAAAAAAGAAAAAAAGAAGAATTTAACAAGTACACGTTTACACTGACCCGTTGAGTCATAACCACTCTATATATGTATAAAAAAGAAAAAAGAAGAATTTAACAAGTACACGTTTACAGTGACCCGTTGAGTCATAACCACTCTATATATGTATAAAAAAGAAAAAAGAAGAATTTAACAAGTACACGTTTACAATGACCCGTTGAGTCATAACCACTCTATATATGTATAAAAAAAGAAAAAATGAAGAATTTAACAAGTACACGTTTACACTGACCCGTTGAGTCATAACCACTCTATATATGTATAAATAAAGAAAAAAGAATAATTTAACAAGTACACGTTTTCAATGACCCGTTGAGTCATAACCACTCTATATATGTATAAAAAAAAGAAAAAATGAAGAATTTAACAAGTACACGTTTACAGTGACCCGTTGAGTCATAACCACTCTATATATGTATAAAAAAAGAAAAAATGAAGAATTTAACAAGTACACGTTTACAATGACCCGTTGAGTCATAACCACTCTATATATGTATAAAAAAAAAGAAAAAATGAAGAATTTAACAAGAACACGTTTACAATGACCCGTTGAGTCATAACCACTCTATATATGTATAAAAAAAGAAAAAAGAATAATTAAACAAGTACACGTTTACAATGACCCGTTGAGTCATAACCACTCTATATATGTAGAAAAAAAGAAAAAAAGAAGAATTTAACAAGTACACGTTTACACTGACCCGTTGAGTCATAACCACTATAGAGTGTATGTATAAAAAAGAAAAAAGAATAATTTAACAAGTACACGTTTACAATGACCCGTTGAGTCATAACCACTCTATATATGTATAAAAAAGAAAAAAGAAGAATTTAACAAGTACACGTTTACAATGACCCGTTGAGTCATAACCACTCTATATATGTATAAAAAAAGAAACAATGAAGAATTTAACAAGTACACGTTTACACTGACCCGTTGAGTCATAACCACTCTATATATGTATAAAAAAGAAAAAAGAAGAATTTAACAAGTACACGTTTACAGTGACCCGTTGAGTCATAACCACTCTATATATGTATAAAAAAAGAAAAAATGAAGAATTTAACAAGTACACGTTTACACTGACCCGTTGAGTCATAACCACTCTATATATGTATAAAAAAAAGAAAAAATGAAGAATTTAACAAGAACACGTTTACAATGACCCGTTTAGTCATAACCACTCTATATATGTATAAAAAAAGAAAAAAGAATAATTTAACAAGTACACGTTTACAATGACCCGTTGAGTCATAACCACTCTATATATGTATAAAAAAAGAAAAAAAGAAGAATTTAACAAGTACACGTTTACACTGACCCGTTGAGTCATAACCACTCTATATATGTATAAAAAAAGAAAAAAGAATAATTTAACAAGTACACGTTTACACTGACCCGTTGAGTCATAACCACTCTATATATGTATAAAAAAAGAAAAAAAGAAGAATTTAACAAGAACACGTTTACAGTGACCCGTTGAGTCATAACCACTCTATATATGTATAAAAATTTTTTGTTTTTTTTGTTTGTAAGTCAAAATATTTCTCAGGGTTGGGGGAGAGTGAAAAATTAGGGGGCTGGAGAGATTTATTGGTCGGGGATAATATTAGGGGTCAGGACTAACTTTTTAGGGGTCAGGCCAAATTTTTTTGTTTTTTTTTGTTTTGAAGTCAAAATATATCTCATGGTTGGGGGAGAGTGAAAAATTAGGGGGCTGGAGAGATTTAGGGGTCGGGGAAAATTTTAGGGGTCAGAACGAACTTTTTAGGGGTCAGCCCAAATTTTTTTGTTTTTTTTGTTTTGAAGTCAAAATATTTCTCATGGTTGGGGGAGAGTGAAAAATTAGGGGGCTGGAGAGATTTAGGGGTCGGGAAAATTTTAGGGGTCAGGACGAACTTTTTAGGGGACAGGCCAAATTTTTTTGTTTTTTTTTGTTTTGAAGTCAAAATATATCTCAGGGTTGGGGGAGAGTGAAAAATTAGGGGGCTGGAGAGATTTAGGGGTCGGGGAAAATTTTAGGAGTCAGGACGAACTTTTTAGAGGGCAGGCCAAATTTTTTTGTTTTTTTTTGTTTTGAAGTCAAAATATTTCTCATGGTTGGAGGAGAGTGAAAAATTAGAGGGCTGGAGAGATTTAGGGGTCGGGGAAAATTTTAGGGGTCAGGACAAACTTTTTAGGGGTCAGGCCAAATTTTTTTCTTTTTTTTGGTTTTGAACTGAAAATATTTCTCAGGGTTGGGGGAGAGTGAACAATTAAAGGGCTGGAGAGATTCAGGGGTCAGGACGAACTTTTTAGGGGTCAGGCCAAATTTTTTTGTTTTTTTTGTTTGTAAGTCAAAATATTTCTCAGGGTTGGGGGAGAGTGAAAAATTAGGGGGCTGGAGAGATTTAGGGGTCGGGGAAAATATTAGGGGTCAGGACGAACTTTTTAGGGGTCAGGCCAAATTTTTTTGTTTTTTTTTTTGTTTTGAAGTCAAAATATATCTCATGGTTGGGGGAGAGTGAAAAATTAGGGGGCTGGAGAGATTTAGGGGTCGGGGAAAATTTTAGGGGTCAGAACGAACTTTTAAGGGCTAGGCCAAATATTTTTGTTTTTTTTTGTTTTGAAGTCAAAATATTTCTCATGGTTGGGGGAGGGTGAAAAATTAAAGGGCTGGAGACATTTAGGGTCGGGAAAATTTTAGGGGTCAGGACGAACTTTTTAGGGGTCAGGACAATTTTTTTTGTTTTTTTTTGTTTTGAAGTCAAAATATTTCTCATAGTTGGGGGAGAGTTAAAAATTAGAGGGGCGTGAGAGATTTAGGGGACGGGGAAAATTTTAGGGGTCAGGACTAACTTTTTAGGGGTCAGGCCAAATTTTTTAGTTTTTTTTTGTTTTGAAGTCAAAATATTTCTCATTGTTGGAGGAGAGTGAAAAATTAGAGGGCTCGAGAGATTTAGGGGTCGGGGAAAATTTTAGGGGTCAGGCCAAATGTTTTTCTTTTTTTTGGTTTTGAACTGAAAATATTTCTCAGGGTTGGGGGAGAGTGAACAATTAGGGGGCTGGAGAGATTTAGGGGTCGGGGAAAATATTAGGGGTCAGGCGGAACTTTTTAGGGGTCAGGCCAAATTTTTTTGTTTTATTTTGTTTTGAAGTCAAAATATTTCTCATCGTTAGGGGAGAGTGAAAAATTAGGGGGCTGGAGAGATTCAGGGGTCGGGGAAAATTTTAGGGGTCAGGACGAACTTTTTAGGGTCAGGCCAAATTTTTTTTTTTTGAAGTCAAAATATTTCTCATGGTTGGGGGAGAGTGAAAAATTAGGGGGCTGGAGACATTTAGGGTCGGGAAAATTTTAGGGGTCAGGCAGAACTTTTTAGGGGTCAGGCCAAATTTTTTTGTTTTTTTTTGTTTTGAAGTCAAAATATTTCTCATGGTTGGGGGAGAGTGAAAAATTAGGGGCTGGAGAGATTTAGGGGACGGGGAAAATTTTAGGGGTCAGGCCAAATTTTTTAGGGGTCTGCCCAAATTTAGGGGTGGCGATATGTACGTATTTAGCTTCCACACCGGGGCGGCGATAGGTACTTATTTAGCATTCAGCGGTGGTGATAGGTACTTATATAGCATGTGCACATGGGCGGTAATAAGTACGTATATAGTATGCACACCGGGGCAGTGATAGGTATGTATTTAGCATGCGCACTGATGCAGCGATCAGTTCATATATAGCACGCGCACCGGGGCGGCGATAGTTACGTATATAGCACGCGCACAGGGGCGGCGAAAAGTACATATTTAAAATTCACACCGGGCGGCGAAAGGTACATATGTTAAATTCACACTGAGGCGGCGATAGGTACGTATTTAGCATTCACACCGGGGCGGCGATAGGTATGTATTTAGCATTCACACCGGGGCAGCGATAGGTATGTATTTAGCATTCGCACCGGGGTGGCGATATGTACGTATTTAGCTTCCGCACCGGGGCGGCGATAGGTACGTATTTAGAATTCACACCGGGGCGGCGATAGGTACGTATTTAGAATTCACACCGGGGCGGCGATAGGTATGTATTTAGCATTCGCACCGGGGCGGCAATATGTACGTATTTAGCTTCCACACCAGGGCGGCGATAGGTACGTATTCAGAATTCAGGGGTGGCGATAGCTACGTATCTAGCATGTACACATGGGCAGCAATAAGTACGTACATAGCATGCGCTCTGCGGCGGCGATCAGTACATATATTGCACGCGCACTGGGGCGGCGAAAGGTATGTATTTCGCATTCGCACCGTAGTGGTGATAGGTACGTATTTAGCATTCGCACTGGGGCGGCTATAGGTACGTATTTAGCATTCGCACCAGGGCGGCTATAGGTACGTATTTAGCATTCGCACTGGGCCGGCGATAGGTACGTATTTAGCATTCACACCAAAGCGGCAATATGTACATATTAATTATTCGCACTAGGGCAGCGATAGGTACTTATGTAGCATGCACACCGGGGCGCAATTGGTATGTCTTTAGTATTCGCACTAGGGCAGCGATAGGTACTTATGTAGAATGCACACCGGGGCGCAATAGGTATGTATTTAGCATTCACACCGGGGCAACGATAGGTACTATTTAGCATTCGCAACGGGGCGGCGATAGGTACTTAAATAGTATCTGCACCGGGGCGGCGATAGGTACGTATATAGTATGTGCACTGGGGCGGCGATAGGTACGTATATAGTATGCGCACCGGGGTGATGATAGATACGTATATAGTATGAACACCGGGGTGGAGATAAGTACCTATATAGAAGGCGCAGATAGAGGTATTACTTTTTATAGAAATATGTCATACTATTACCCTGGGCAATAGGAGAAATGGTGGGGAAGAAACAGCTTTTGCAAAAGGCAAAATTAGAAAGTAGCGGCGAAATGGGGCGACCAGGGAAGAGAAAGGTAGCAGATAAAGAGACGGCTATAGAGAGAGGGGGCGGACATAGAAGTTTGAATATAAAGATGTTACACACACGATCTTTCTTCAAATATGTTTTTATGACCCCGAGCAACGCCGGGTAGCCCCGCTAGTCTCCTATATAAAGGGCAGTTGTCTATATGTATGTATGTATGTATGTATGTATGTCTGTATGTGAAGCTTCTCCTCAAAAACTACGCGACGACATGTCCAAAAGTTTATATCTTCAGCACCGTACAACACCTGGGATCATAATATCTGAAAATTACAACAAAAAAAAATATTGCTGGGGGTCAACGGGGCCAGTCTTCGGCAGCGGGTCTGGTTTTTTCAAACTTTTCTAATGTTATTCAGTAGTAATTTGGAAATCAGCCAATGTAATTATGTAATAATAATTTTGTTTTCAACCAACTTATTCTTGTGCACGTGACGTCACAGTAATAGGTATATGACGTCATCGTTATAGGTTTTTAAATTTTTTTCTCTTCAAAACTTATTTTACTTCAACATATTTCTATATACAGGTTTACAGTGACCCGTTGAGTCATAAGCACTCTATATATGTATAAAAAAGAAAAAAGAAGAATTTAACAAGTACACGTTTACACTGACCCGTTGAGTCATAACCACTCTATGTATAAAAAAAGAAAAAATGAAGAATTTAACAAGAACACGTTTACACTGACCCGTTGAGTCATAACCACTCTATATATGTATAAAAAAAGAAAAAAGAAGAATTTAACAAGTACACGTTTACAATGACCCGTTGAGTCATAACCACTCTATATATGTATAAAAAAAGAAAAAAGAAGAATTTAACAAGTACATGTTTCAGTGACCCGTTGAGTCATAACCACTCTATATATGTATAAAAAAAGAAAAAAGAAGAATTTAACAAGTACACATTTCAGTGACCCGTTGAATCATAACCACTCTATATATGTATAAAAAAAGAAAAAAGAAGAATTTAACAAGTACACGTTTACAATGACCCGTTGAGTCATAACCACTCTATGTATAAAAAAAGAAAAAATGAAGAATTTAACAAGAACCCGTTTACACTAACCCGTTGAGTCATAACCACTCTATATATGTATAAAAAAGAAAAAAGAAGAATTTAACAAGTACACGTTTCAGTGACCCGTTGAGTCATAACCACTCTATATATGTATAAAAAAAGAAAAAAGAAGAATTTAACAAGTACACGTTTACAATGACCCGTTGAGTCATAACCACTCTATATATGTATAAAAAAAGAAAAAAGAAGAATTTAACAAGTACACGTTTCAGTGACCCGTTGAGTCATAACCACTCTATATATGTATAAAAAAAGAAAAAGGAAGAATTTAACAAGTACACGTTTACACTGACCCGTTGAGTCATAACCACTCTATATATGTATAAAAAAGAAAAAAGAAGAATTTAACAAGTACACGTTTACAATGACCCGTTGAGTCATAACCACTCTATATATGTATAAAAAAGAAAAAATGAAGAATTTAACAAGAACACGTTTACAGTGCCCCGTTGAGTCATAACCACTCTATATATGTATAAAAAAGAAAAAATGAAGAATTTAACAAGAACACGTTTACAGTGCCCCGTTGAGTCATAACCACTCTATATATGTATAAAAAAGAAAAAATGAAGAATTTAACAAGAACACGTTTACAGTGACCCGTTGAGTCATAACCACTCTATATATGTATAAAAAAAGAAAAAAGAATAATTTAACAAGTACACGTTTACAGTGCCCCGTTGAGTCATAACCACTCTATATATGTATAAAAAAGAAAAAATGAAGAATTTAACAAGAACACGTTTACAGTGACCCGTTGAGTCATAACCACTCTATATATGTATAAAAAAAGAAAAAAGAATAATTTAACAAGTACACGTTTCAGTGACCCGTTGAGTCATAACCACTCTATATATGTATAAAAAAAGAAAAAAGAAGAATTTAACAAGTACACGTTTACAGTGACCCGTTGAGTCATAACCACTCTATATATGTATAAAAAAAGAAACAAGAAGAATTTAACAAGTACACGTTTACAGTGACCCGTTGAGTCATAACAACTCTATATATGTATAAAAAAAGAAAAAAGAATAATTTAACAAGTACACGTTTACAGTGACCCGTTGAGTCATAACCACTCTATATATGTATAAAAAAAGAAACAAGAAGAATTTAACAAGTACACGTTTACAGTGACCCATTGAGTCATAACCACTCTATATATGTATAAAAAAAGAAAAAAGAAGAATTTAACAAGTACACGTTTCAGTGACCCGTTGAGTCATAACCACTCTATATATGTATAAAAAAAGAAAAAACAAGAATTTAACAAGTACACGTTTACAATTACCCGTTGAGTCATAACCACTCTATATATGTATAAAAAAAAAATGAAGAATTTAACAAGAACACGTTTACAGTGCCCTGTTGAGTCATAACCACTCTATATATGTATAAAAAAGAAAAAAGAAGAATTTAACAAGTACACGTTTACAGTGACCCGTTAAGTCATAACCACTCTATATATGTATAAAAAAAGAAAAAAGAAGAATTTAACAAGTACACGTTTCAGTGACCCGTTGAGTCATAACCACTCTATATATGTATAAAAAAAGAAAAAAGAAGAATTTAACAAGTACACGTTTACAGTGACCCGTTGAGTCATAACCACTCTATATATGTATAAAAAAAGAAAAAAAGAAGAATTTAACAAGTACACGTTTACACTGACCCGTTGAGTCATAACCACTCTATATATGTATAAAAAAAAAGAAGAATTTAACAAGTACATGTTTACAGTGACCCGTTGAGTCATAACAACTCTATATATGTATAAAAAAAGAAAAGAGAATAATTTAACAAGTACACGTTTCAGTGACCCGTTGAGTCATAACCACTCTATATATGTATAAAAAAAGAAAAAAGAAGAATTTAACAAGTACACGTTTACAGTGACCCGTTGAGTCATAACCACTCTATATATGTATAAAAAAAGAAACAAGAAGAATTTAACAAGTACACGTTTACAGTGACCCGTTGAGTCATAACAACTCTATATATGTATAAAAAAAGAAAAAAAAATAATTTAACAAGTACACGTTTACAGTGACCCGTTGAGTCATAACCACTCTATATATGTATAAAAAAAGAAAAAAAGAAGAATTTAACAAGTACACGTTTACAGTGACCCATTGAGTCATAACCACTCTATATATGTATAAAAAAAGAAAAAAGAAGAATTTAACAAGTACACGTTTCAGTGACCCGTTGAGTCATAACCACTCTATATATGTATAAAAAAAGAAAAAACAAGAATTTAACAAGTACACGTTTACAATTACCCGTTGAGTCATAACCACTCTATATATGTATAAAAAAAAATGAAGAATTTAACAAGAACACGTTTACAGTGCCCTGTTGAGTCATAACCACTCTATATATGTATAAAAAAGAAAAAAGAAGAATTTAACAAGTACACGTTTACAGTGACCCGTTAAGTCATAACCACTCTATATATGTATAAAAAAAGAAAAAAGAAGAATTTAACAAGTACACGTTTACAATTACCCGTTGAATCATAACCACTCTATATATGTATAAAAAAAGAAAAAAAAAGAATTTAACAAGTACACGTTTACACTGACCCGTTGAGTCATAACCACTCTATATATGTATAAAAAAAAAAAAGAAGAATTTAACAAGTACATGTTTACAGTGACCCGTTGAGTCATAACAACTCTATATATGTATAAAAAAAGAAAAAAGAATAATTTAACAAGTACACGTTTACAGTGACCCGTAGAGTCATAACCACTCTATATATGTATAAAACAAGAAAAAAGAAGAAGTTAACAAGTACACGTTTACAATGACCCGTTGAGTCATAACCACTCTATATATGTATAAAAAAAGAAAAAATGAAGAATTTAACAAGAACACGTTTACAGTGCCCCGTTGAGGCATAACCACTCTATATATGTATAAAAAAGAAAAAAGAAGAATTTAACAAGTACACGTTTACAGTGACCCGTTGAGTCATAACCACTCTATATATGTATAAAAAAAGAAAAAAGAATAATTTAACAAGTACACGTTTACAGTGACCCGTTGGGTCATAACCACTCTATATATGTATAAAAAAAGAAAAAAAGAAGAATTTAACAAGTACACGTTTACAGTGACCCGTTGGGTCATAACCACTCTATATATGTATAAAAAAAGATAAAAAGAAGAATTTAACAAGTACACGTTTACAGTGACCCGTTGAGTCATAACCACCTTATATATGTATAAAAAAAGAAAAAAAGAAGAATTTAACAAGTACACGTTTACAGTGACCCGTTGAGTCATAACCACTCTATATATGTATAAAAAAAGAAGAATTTAACAAGTACACGTTTACAGTGACCCGTTGAGTTATAACCAAAAATATTTCCCAAGGTTGGGGGAGAGTGAAAAGGTAGTTGAGATCGAGGGCTGGAGAGATTTAGTGGTCCCGCCGAACTTTTTAGGGGTCCGGCCGAACTTTTTAGGAGTCAGGCCAAATTTTTTTTGTTTTTTTTTGTTTTGAACTAAAAATATTTCTCAGGGTTGGGGAAGTGTGAAAAATTAGTTGGGAGGGGGGCGTGAGACATTGAGGGGTCGGGGAAAATTTTAGGGGTCAGGCCGAACTTTTTAGGGGTCAGGCCAAACTTTTTTCCTTTTGTTTTGAACTCAAAATATTTCTCAGGGTTGGGGGAGAGTGAAAAATTAGGGGGCTGGAGAGATTGAAGGGTCGGGGAAAATTTTAGGGGTCAGTCCGAACTTTTTAGGGGTCAGACCAAATTTTTTTTTTTTTTTGTTTTGAACTCAAAATATTTCTCAGGGTTGGGGAAGTGTGAAAAATTTGTTGGGAGGGGGGGCTGGAGACATTGAGGGGTCGGGGAAAATTTTAGGGGTCAATCCGAACTTTTTAGGGATCAGGCCAAATTTTTTTCTTTTTTTTGTTGTTTTGAACTCAAAATATTTCTCAGGGTTGGGGGAGAGTGAAAAATGAGTTGGGATAGGGGGCTGGAGAGATTGAGGGGTCGGGGAAAATTTTAGGGGTCAGGCCGAACTTTTTAGGGGTCAGGCCAAATTTTTTTGTTTTTTTTTTGTTTTGAAGTCAAAATATTTCTCAGGGTTGGGGGAGAGTGAAAAATTAGGGGCTGGAGAGATTTAGGGGTCGGGGAAAATTTTAGGGGTCAGGCCAAATTTTTTAGGGGTCAGCCCAAATTTAGGGGCGGCGATATGTACGTATTTAGCTTCCACACCGGGGCGGCGATAGGTACTTATTTCGCATTAAGCGGTGGTTATAGGTACTTATATAGCATGTGCACATGGGCGGTAATAAGTATGTATATAGTATGCACACCGGGGCAGTGATAGGTATGTATTTAGCATGCGCACTGAGGCAGCGATCAGTTCATATATAGCACGCGCACTGGGGCGGCAATAGGTACGTATTAGGACGCGCACAGGGGCGGCGCAAGGTACATATTTAAAATTCACACCGGGGCGGCGAAAGGTACATATTTAAAATTCACATTGGGGCGGCGATATGTACGTATTTAGCATTCACACTGGGGCGGCGATAGGTATGTATTTAGCATTCTCACCGGGGCAGCGATAGGTATGTATTTAGCATTCGCACCGGGGTGGCGATATGTACGTATTTAGCTTCCGCACCGGGGCGGCGATAGGTACGTATTTACAATTCACACCGGGGCGGCGATAGGTATGTATTTAGCATTCGCACCGGGGCGGCGATATGTACGTATTTAGCTTCCACACCAGGGCGGCGATAGGTACGTATTCAGAATTCAGGGGTGGCGATAGCTACGTATATAGCATGTACACATGGGCAGCAATAAGTATGTACATAGCATGCGCTCTGTGGCGGCGATCAGTACATATATAGCACGCGCACCGGGGCGGCGAAAGGTATGTATTTCGCATTCGCACCGTGGTGGTGATAGGTACGTATTTAGCATTCGCACCGGGGTGGCTATAGGTACGTATTTAGCATTCACACCAGGGCGGCTATAGGTACGTATTTAGCATTTGCACTGGGCCGGCGATAAGTACGTATTTAGCATTCACACCAAAGCGGCAATATGTTCATATTAATTATTCGCACTAGGGCAGCGATAGGTACTTATGTAGCATGCACACCAGGCGCAATTGGTAAGTCTTTAGTATTCACACTAGGGCAGCGATAGGTACTTATGTAGCATGCACACCGGGGCGCAATAGGTATGTATTTAGCATTCACACCAGGGCAACGATAGGTACTATTTAGCATTCGCAACGGGGCGGCGATAGGTACTTAAATAGTATCTGCACCGGGGCGGCGATAGGTACGTATATAGTATGTGCTATGGGGCGGCGATATGTACGTATATAGTATGCGCACCGGGGTGATGATAGATACGTATATAGTATGAACACCGGGGTGGAGATAAGTACCTATATAGAAGGCGCAGATAGAGGTGTTACTTTTTATAGAAATATGTCATACTATTACCCTGGGCAATAGGAGAAATGGTGGGGAAGAAACAGCTTTTGCAAAAGGCAAAATTAGAAAGTAGCGGCGAAATGGGGCGACCAGGGAAGAGAAAGGTAGCAGATAAAGAGACGGCTATAGAGAGAGGGGGCGGACATAGAAGTTTGAATATAAAGATGTTACACACACGATCTTTCTCTAAATATATGTTTTTATGACCCCGAGCAACGCCGGGTAGCCCCGCTAGTATATAA